>JAUMHF010000021.1:9916823-9941584 GCA_032359275.1 Microctenopoma steveboyesi
GCTTAACACTCCCGTAGACATTTCCACATGCAGCAGTCCATCTGTGTTAGACCTCATTGAGGCAGAGCTTTAAGCACGGCACCAGTACTGGAAGAAGAGCATCACTTTCACACTTTCATATCAAGGTCAACAGGGTTAAATTATTTAGTATACGCTTGACTGTCTGACAAATAATTTACTAAGCTAAAAACATTGTTTTGTTTACAGATGACACTCAATCCTGTTCCAACTCTGAGTCACCTTCAACACCTAACTGCCTCCCAATACCCCTGCTGAACTCAACAGACACAGAGTGTTCCCTCCTGCCTTCTGTCAACTCACCTTTGCCAGCTTGTTCCTCCCCCTCCACCTCCCTCAGTACACCCCCTGCAGATCCAGCAGCAGCTAGTCTTCCTGACACCCCGTCCCCAGCACCTAATCCATCTTCAGGAGAGTCAGAGGAGGAGAAAGCCAAGAAGCTTCTCTACTGCTCGCTGTGCAAAGTAGCTGTTAATTCTATCTCACAGTTGGAGGCACATAACAAAGGTAACTCAATGTACTGCTTTGTTTGAGAACTCTTCATACTGGTTTAAACAGGGAGATTCAAAGTTTCATGCCCGACTTTGGAAACAGTGAAAATTCACCATAGAGTTATTATTAGTATTTAGTAAAAGCAATACACTGTAACATAGCCTCAAAGGTTAGACCTTCCTTTATATTGTTCCCAGGTACCAAACACAAAACTATTCTGGAGGCTCGAAGTGGACTGGGACCTATCAAAGCATATCCACGCTTAGGTCCTAAACCCAGTCCAGAGCAGGGAGGGGAGCCTTCCTCTGACCCCAATACTCAGGAACGCACCTTCCACTGTGAGATCTGCAACGTCAGAGTCAACTCTGAGCTGCAGCTTAAACAGGTGAGAAACCTACAAAAAGATCCAGTGACCCTGAATGAATTATCCAAACACTCCCAACATCCAACTTCTGTGCTTTGCTGTTTTATGCTGCAGCATATATCTAGTCGGAGGCATCGGGATGGAGTTGCAGGAAAACCCAATCCTCTCCTCAGTCGGCACAAGAAGCGCACAGACTTTATGGTAGATCATCAGTTGATCACAGTCTACATATTCATCATGTATCAATACTTTGTACGGTGGTGTCATATTCACTTATAATGTTGCTTGACTTTCTCAA
This sequence comes from Microctenopoma steveboyesi, assembly GCA_032359275.1. NCBI lineage: Eukaryota > Metazoa > Chordata > Actinopteri > Anabantiformes > Anabantidae > Microctenopoma > Microctenopoma steveboyesi. The sequence continues at coordinate 9,917,996 of JAUMHF010000021.1, forward strand.
AGGAACTTCCAAAAACTCTGGGGGCCGGACTCTTACCAAGTCCTCTCGCTGTTGCTGCGGCAATGGCAGTCGCAGCTTCCTCTAATCAGTTGGCCCTACGTCCTCCAGGCCCAACCGCCCATCCTCATCCCCATCACCACCTTCTACAGGGATCACCCCTTAGCCTGCTGAGGCCAGCCCCGGGGCCAATCCGCACCACACACGGGCCAATCCTCTTCACTCCTTACTGATGACAGAAACAGGACGAATATGAAAGAAGCACACTGTGATGTGGAGGCCTGCAGCCATGTGCCATCAAGAGTCAAACTGGCCGGTGTTTCATTATAATGACTCTTTATAGTGCATATTGTAGTTGCAGACCACTGTAGTTACATTAACAGGGAGAACTAGAGATTACTGACAAATCTCAGACATGTGAAAGTGACTGTATGTTTCCATCCTTCCCACTTTCACTTAACTGTCAGAGTCATCATCACAATGACTCTGCAAATAGTCTGAAGAGGAACTTAAAAAGATGTTTCTATCAAGCATGGACCTCTTTAAGCATCCACCTACCTGCAACTGACTAAATACCTTCATCTACCATATGATCCACTCTAGCTGACTTACAATCCTGCTTTGTTTATACTTTAACTGTTCATCCCTGTAAGGATTTGTTTCCTAACCAAAGCGTTATTGTTATCAAAAACCGTGCTGAGTTAGATATAGTCATTGCCTCTGGTATCATACTGTTGTTGTCACATTACAGTGGATTGTACCACTGTAGAGATCTGTTTTCATCGCCTATAAAGTAAATAAGGTACCAACAATTTCTGTATTGTTTCTGAAGTTAGTGGCAAACATTTTAACGTACTGTATGTCTGCATTTTCACAGTTGACCTATGTGGTCTATATTTACCTCTGTGCAATAGAAACAGGAAGTTAAAGAGGAACAGCGAAGGTTAGAAATTACATTATGTCTTAAGGCTGTAGCTGTCAAAGTTTAGTGGATCATACCACTTTACAATCCTCCATAGCTATTCTGGAAATAACTTTTACCATAGATATGGCTATAGCGGAATTGTTGGGAATCAGTAATTACTACTGGCGCACTATGCAGTTATTAATTTAATCTCTCATGGTCTGTAAAAAAGAACGGAAGAAGTAGGGAAACAAGATTTAATGAAAACAGTCATATACTTTCCCTGATGTTTCCCCCACATTTATCCTAAAAAGCAGCCAACAACCAAGAGGATCAAAGTCTGACAAAGCACATGGTAACTTTGAGAAGTCTACATGTCACTGTTTAGAAATGCATTTATTGCTTCATCACTGTGAGCACAGTTCAGAAAGTTGTTCTTTTATGACTTTAGTAGTAGATACTTGCATTATGTGTAGATTTAATTATACGGACCTCATATTCACTACGATCCCAATCAAGGTGTGTGAAAATGGGATAAAGGACACCAGCAATATGTTACAGAAAGAAAAGGACCACGTGGACTGTATGCAAAAATAAAAACACAACACACCATTTCTGATGGTATTATAGGCTTGTCGTAGGATTAAAAATGTCTAGTTTGTCTGCTCTGACTCAAACCATACATGACTTGTGAAACATTAGAGGGAAGCTTTAGGAAATGGAAACTGTAGCAATACTTTAAGCACTCCTGCTTTGTTTTCTTGTTGATGGCAATACAATAAAATGTCTACAAATGTAATACCTGTAATTTAGGAGAAGTGTATTGAATAATTGCTGTAAATCTAGATTATAAAAAATAAGAATAAGTACATGTTGGGTCTTCCTAATTGTTAAAATAAAAAAATTTCTATATGAAATCATTAAACTGAGTTTATGGTTTTAAGCAAGGTTGACTGGTGAATTGTTCACTTTTTTTAAATATATGTAATGAACAATAAATCACAAAATGTAGTTGACAGGTATTTGAGAATTGTGAGGGGAACTTTACAAAGGACTGCACATATGCATGAATAGAGCTGAAAAACCAACACAAGTCACCAACTGCACACTTTGTAGATCCCTTGTTTGGTAGAGCAGTCACTGCATGCTGGGTTTGCTATTGTTTGAACTGTTTTAACATAGTTTTGAACTGGTGGTCAACCAAACAAGACATTTTAGGACATCACCTTGAGGCCTTGGTACTTTTTAAACAGTTAGGGTAGTTAACAGAAATAGGATAAATCATGACAAGTGTAAGCACTCAATGAGACGATTCTGGCGTAATCTTTGATAATGTCTTTGTGAGTTTTAGCTTTGAGAGGCACCAGAACGATTTAGCACTGGACAATTGGACCAAGTGATGATGATGAAGCTGTCATTGGTCCTGTTGTTGTTGTTGTACAATTGCTGTATAATTCTCTCGCACTGTTACTGTGCGGTTTCTGTGCTTACAATGGTCGCACCAAGCCACAGGTGCAAGTAAAAAAAACAATCGTCAGTCAAGTCAGCAGTGTCAGCTAGCACGCGTCACAGTTGCCACCATGTTTGCACAAAAACAAGTGCAACAGTTCAAAGCATCTTCACAAATTGGTTAACCCACATTAACTTCCCCTGAGCCACTCCCGTCTGTTCTGAACTACACAAAACAGACAGAGGACCTCTTCTCCTGCCACAGTCCCTCAGTCGTAGGCGGTACTAATACATGATGTTGTTGTATTTATATATTTTGTGTGCAATTACCTAATGATTTCAGAAACCTTAGGGTGACTAATTCTTGAACTAGTTCTACAACTGCATTTTGAAAAACTAAAGCTGGTGCCTTTCTGCCACTCAGTGGTGAAAATTAAAAGTTACATGAATGTTAACAGTGGGTCCATGCTGTATTTAGGATGATAGTATGTCATAAATCACACTATCAAGCTGGATCCTACTGATTTGTTTGTTGTTGCACATTAAGTGCACCGTAACGTGGCCAGAGAGCAACACAGAGTAATAACTGTGCCAACTCGTACAAAGCTTTTTCATATTCATCTATTAGTAACTATTTATATTCAGAGTCTATTTTACACATATTAAGGATGAAGATTCACTGAACATGTGCATTAGACTTAAAACATAACATATTTCAATATTAGAATACATATGTTTTCACCTTGGTTATTCCATTTGTTCCTCAGGAAATATGCAACTTCTCTCTTGCTAATTTTGGACACGAAGTGGAAAAACCCTCCTTAAGCAACACAGAGAAGGCAAAGAAGATGTAACACCAGCAGAAGAGCGGAAGAGAGACATTTAGTGCACCAGATCACCGAAGACGATGACACAACTACACATCAACAATTAGGACCACTGACACACATCTATAAGGTAAGAAATTCAAGACATGTTTGATAACATTTATTTCCTTAGAAACTCAATATTAAATAAAATATACATTTATTTTTTATGTCTTGTTTTTTTTAATAATGTGAAATTCTGTATTTATTACATGCAGTGTCTCACCTATTGAGTCAATCTATCTGTCAACTCAAAGAGCGTATTTAGTTTGGAGACTGCAACAGGGAACAATTCTTTAAATATACTGAGATTCAGACTTGTCAACCATGTGCTTTAGAGCCAGGGCAGTTGTACAATACAGTTACAAATGAAGTTATTATTATTTGTTGATATTATTAGAAATACAAATAAATCAGAAAAAGTGAACCATGCAGGTTATGACCTATAATTGCCCCTAGGGGATAAATAAAGTCTTCTGATTCTGATTCTGAAATAGTAATAAATCGAAAACCTCTAGTGGTATGAAGTAGTTGCACAGGAGGATGTGAACCTCTGGTCCACCTGTCACTTCCTCTTTCAGCAGCTGTACTGCTGACGGTGCACAGAGGTGTGAAAGAGACTGAGTTTCTGTTAACTTTCTGTGAGCACACTGTGCAGAACTTAACCTTCGATGTACTCTGACTCCTGTTAGTTGACAGAATGATGCTGAACTACACAAACCAAACAGAGGACGCCTTCTCCTGCTACAGTCCGTCAGTCGTAGGCTACAGATACTTTGCTGTGCTGTGGGGATGTGCTGTGACCATCACTGGTACTGTGGGGAACTTGATGACCATTCTGGCCTTCACCTTAGACTCACGACTAAGGACTCGCTTCAATGTGCTCATCATCAACCTGGCTGTAGCTGATCTTCTGTACTGCACCGTACTGCAGCCCATCTCAGTTGACTCTTACTTACACCTCAGATGGCGCAGTGGTCAACTTTGGTGCCAAACCTTTGGCCTGCTCCTCTTCCTCTCTAACTCAGTCTCCATTATCACCCTCTGCCTGGTAGCAATGAGCAGATATCTCCTGGTTGCAAAACGTGCTGTTTTTGATCGCGTCTTCTCTAACAGGGGACTTATTTTCCTGCTGATCTTAGCATGGGCACTAGGTCTGGCCAGCTTTGGCCCACTCTGGTCTGTTTATGTGTTTGTGCCACAGGTGTGCACGTGCAGTTTCCATCGGACCAGGGGTCGTCCCTACAGCACAATTTTACTCTTTTCGTACTTTTTTGTTGGTCTGGGCTGTGTCGGTGTGTTCTACCTACTGATTTACAGACGTGTCCGTATTGCCAAAGAGGCTCTGCTCCGCTACAGACCCAGCCGCCGATCATCAAGAAAGAAACCAGTTTCTTCATTGCATGGGACTGACGACAGTGGCGTAGAGAGCGGGACAGCAAACACGTGTAGTTGTGAGATGAGCAGCCAGGTGGATCTAGCTCACAATAAAGATGAATCTACCCAGAGCTCTGCCAAGGCCTTAAGTCCACCAACAAACAACAAGCCTCCCCTGGACATTGTCCCTGCACCCACATCATCTACTCCTGCTCCCATAACAGTAGCATCCTCATCCCACTCTGCCAGTCAAGGAGATGATGGCGAATTTAAGCGTGTGACTCGCATGTGCTTTGCTGTTTTTCTGTGCTTTGTGTTCTGCTTTGTTCCCTTCATGTTGCTCAACATCGCTGACAAACAAAACCGTGCACCCCAGGTGTTACACATGTTGTGTGCGAACCTCACCTGGCTCAACAGCTGTATCAACCCCATACTCTATGCAGTCATGAACCGACAGTTTCGACAAGCCTACCATTTGCTGCTCACAAGGGCAGCTGCACCATTCACCTGCATCTGGACCTGGTGAAAGGTTCTCAGGTCCTGATTTTCCTAGTAACCATGTATATTATTGTCATAATCTACCAGAGATTTCAGTTATTTTCCTTGCGCATTGTTTTTCAGTTTTCTTTTACCTTTTTTACCTTAATAAAGGATATGAAGATGTTAGGGAGAGCTTCATGTGAAGAACAAGTACACAAACTGTGTATAATAAAAATACTGCATTTAATTTACATTAGTAGGGTCAGTCAGTTGCTTTCAGTCAGTCAGACATTAGCAATAATCCAGTCTGCTCAAAACCAATATTTAATTTTTCTTTGTTTGATTTTCATTTGTAATAATTATTTCCAATACTATGTTACATGTAGTTTCCTGAGTGACATCACTTAAAAACCACAGATAAGATAAACTTAGCATAGAATATTGCTGCATAACACAACAGGCCTTTTTGCATTGAAACAGTAATGCATGATTCATTTCAGCTCAATGTGTTATACAGTAAATACACTATTGTCAAAGACAATAAAACTGGGTGACGTATGCAAAATATTAAACACCTAGGTTCGATGCAGAAGCATAACGTCTAATAATTTCAATTTGTGGTGACCCCAGAAAATCTGACTTTAATGTGCTGCGTTTGTGTGAAGAGCCATGTCTTTACTGCACTAGCACCTTCGAATAAATCAAAACTATACTGTGATATTTAACTGCAGCTATTTTGATAGATGATTAATTATTTATTAAATAATTATTTTAGCATATTACATTCTAAATATGATTAACTTAATCATATTAATGTTATATTTTCACACATAATGTAAAAAAAAGAATATCTGTTTGGCTATAGCTCAGTGGGTAGAGCAGTCGCCTTCAAACCCAAGGGTGAATGAGTTCGATTCCCAGTTCCACCAGGTTACATGTCGAGGTGTCCTTGGACAAGACACCGATACCCTGTAGTAGCGCAGACACGAGTCTAGCGACTGTCCAAACAACAATATCCCCAAGGGGATCAATAAAGTATTATTATTTTTTTTTTTTTTAATACAGTCTCAGCTTTACAAAGTGGGAATGTCTTGTTATTTCTGGCATCTTAAACACATAGCAGTTGTTTGAACAAGCATGCTCTCAGGGAGGTACATAGTACGTACCATAAACCAGCTGCCTGTTGCTCAGCCAACCATAATCTGTGACACGTGTAAGTAAAAAAAACGTACTAGTAAAAATGTCAGAATGTGATTTTATTTAAATTAAGGTATTCAATTAACACGTTGTCACCTGCTAATGAATAGCTGTTATTACAGTTGAGATGTAAAGAAGCAGGTTCATATAAAATACAACAACATGGAAGCATGTTTTGGCGTATTGGTTCATCATATGCTGCAAGGTTAAAACTACAGATTAAAAAAAAAGGTAAAAAACAAATGGACATAACAAACACGCAAACAATAAATTATGTGCAGTTTCAACTTTACAATACCTTATATAGTATTTTCTTAAAGGACCTAAAGTAAATGCTTTTTTCATGAATTGACAATGTATGAGATTCCAAGCACATAAAGTGTGACATCAGCTATTTCAATTACTTCTCTTTTGTGCTTTACAGATTTACTTTCACAATTAAAATACTCAACTCTGCATGTCAACAGTGTATACTGACTCAAAAGTGCTTTAATAACAACTGATACTAGGGGGCTGTCAAGTACTTCACAAATTTACATTTGTGACATGATTGTTATGATGTAGGAGTAAGCTCACAATAACAGATATAGTGGTTTGAGAGATACAGATGCTTATTGGAAAATGCTTCCACAATGTTGTATGGTGGGACAATTAAAGTCTGAAAGAGGAAGCACTGGTTCACCTTCCAAGATGTCACAGTCATCCAAGTCATCCAAAAGGTTGGGGTTATTAAGATACAGCATTAAAGCCTCCTGTGGGCCTGAATCAGAGCCCGACAGCATGGGATCAGAGTTAAAGGTCTGTAGAGCTAAGTCCAGAGGTGAATTCAGAGGATGAGGATCCCCGTTTTGATCTGAGAGCAGAGAAAAAGACAAAAGAAAGACACTGATTCTACTGTCATGGATGTCGTATTTCTGGTACTGCTTTCACTAAGAAATAGGTGACAAAATATAACACATTTATTAAAAACATGCATATGCACATTCACTTCCGAGCAGAGAAGGAGAAGATCAATACATCTCTGTCTGAAAATATGTGGTTACAGCCAGCAGCTGACTGAGTTAGCGTAGCATAAGGGCTGGAAAAAAGGGAAACCATTAGTTTCCCTCTGTCAAACGGTAACAACAGCGGGATGCAAGTGATGCAAGGAGTTAATGGCTAACAAACAGTCCAGATAAGCATTTAATCATCATTTAAGTGTTGTTTAGTGTACTTACCTAGTGATGAATAATGATAATCACAACCACTTTTGGTGATTTTGTTATACAGCTGAACTCTTAATTATTCAGCCTTGAAAATAGCTTAAATAGCTCAACACAAAAAATGTTTCAAGTAGGTCCCTTAAATTCAACACCAAATGCTGCTTTAAAAAATGCTCTCAGATTTACTCAACCACCTGAATAGAATCTCTCATAAGAGCACACACACACAAATCTGGTGCCACTGGTCAAGGACTTAGTTGCATCAGGTGAACTTGATGGAACATATGAAATACCTGAAGTGAGAGGGTTTGTAAAGTTACAGGTTTTAGTTCACGTTAGACATATGTTCAAAAGAACTGTTACAAAGCTGAGAAGAAATCAACGCCTTTCACCAACATGAGAATGAAAGTGAAGGCACTGAATGTTTACTGTGTGGCAAAGTGGCACTGTGGTGCTCTGGGGCCTACCTCGCTTCCCCACATGTGGAAGGCAAAATAGATTCACTCGAATATCAGGAAAGTGATATGTGTGAGGAAGCTGAAGCATGGCCATCACTGGACCTTCCAGCAGGAAGGTGCTCTAGAGTTATCGTCACACAAGGGCAGATCTACAGCTGCCTCCCACCCCCACACCCCCCACACACAACCTTTATGTTACCAAAAACACACTTGTAAAAACGAAATGCTTGTTTGTCCAAAAGCCTCTTACAGCCATCAAATTAAACATAAATTCACCAAGAATATATAATTGTGAATATAATCTTAATAAACAAAATAAACAAACGAAGACAAACAACAAACTAAAAAATCAGTAATTTAAGTAATTTTTCTGCATTTATTTATTTTACATTTTTTCTTCTGGACCTTTTTTTCCAACTTATAACTTTTATGGGATTTTCACATACCTCAGTCCAGCATTACCACTCTGCCTAAACCTCTTGCCACTCCTTTGCCACCCATGACTATGAATGAGCTGGAGAAACTGTGTCAACATAAATTGCATTGAGCTATTTAAACTGTTCTTGTTTGATTTTGCAAAGGGAGTTTAATAATTTTGAGTACAACTGTTTTATGATGTATGGTGTTATGATAAAATTAGATTTTAAGCATCAGGGGAAAGAAGCTTGTAGCTATTAAACATTATTATTCAACATAATCACCTCCACACACCTGTTAGAATGTATGATCAGAACAGCTCACGACAGTACACCTGCATGCAATATTAGTAGGCCAGATCCAGCTGGATTGAGCTGGATGGGACAGCAAGAAGAATGCCGGAAACGGTGGTGCAGTAAGAAGGGCAATTAGAAATTGTTTATGGTCTGCTCTTTTCTAGCTATACTGGTACACAAAGTGCCACTCACTTACATAGCGCTTACCCATTCACACACACACTCATAGCAGAGCTGCTATGCAGCTGACCCCGACACAACGGGGGCAACTTGTGGTTCAGAGTCTTGCCCAAGGAACTGGGAATTGAATCACAATCTCACAATTGGTAGAAAACTGCTCTACATCCTGAGCTACAGCCACTCCCAACTAACAGTTGTTAAGTGCCATAGAAAGCCAAGTTAGTGGTTCGCGTCCCAGCCCCTCCCTAGTGCCGGTCTCACACACATATTAATGGGAAGGGAAGTTCCTTGAAGTGCATCAGGCTTAAAATCCTTGCCAAATCAAATACACGGAGGAAAATAATCCACTGTGGTGACTCACAAAGGGAGCAGCCGAAAGAAACTAAGGACAACTTAGAACAGCGAGGAGAGCCATGACTCACCAGCTACCTCTCCACAGAGGCCATTCATTGGCTCCAGGCCTTCACCCTGTGCCATGTCTGAAGGCATGGGTGACCTGGCCTCCAGTGTGTTCCTACATGACCAATGACAAACAGTCATTACAACCAGTTGCTCGTGACATAAAAAAGCCATTGGTACACTACTTTTCAAATGAAGTAAGTGCATGCATTTAGTGTCTAAACAACACCTTCAAAATGTAAGAGACACTCAAGAATATTCTACAAATCACCTGTCTGAATAATATACTTACTCTTTTGAAACAAACATCAGCTTGGTTTTGATGTACTTGATGTAGGGACTCTCATCTGAAAGAGAATGAGTTTAGATGTAATGATGCAATGCAAAGTCATCTTCAGTATATACAGTATGTACAGTATATTATTGTAATGGAGGGCAAAATACCTTTCAAATAAAACATGTTACAGTACTTGTAAGTTGTGTTTTATTTATTTTCCAAAAATTTTTAGGTGGAAAATAGCTTCAAAACATTAGGTATCCTTACTGCCAGTCTTCTCAGAGTAGTATTTTCCAAAAGCCTTGTCTTTAGGTGTGTTGGGATATAGGTAAAGTAGAGGATTTTCTGGGATGTTGTCATTTTCTAAGATCTGGAAATTCCGGATGATTTCATGGAAGGGGATCTGGTTAAGGTCAACTTTGGTAAAAGGCTGAACTGTCTTTACGCAAGGTTCACCTGAAATAGACAGAAGATGATGACATTATGTAAAACATAATAATATGTTTTTAGTTTTTGTTTTCTTTTTTAAAATTCAGAATACCTACAAGAAAAAATAACTCACCAGTGGAGTCATGTTCCACCCATGAGAAAGTGATTCCTCCGATTACGCTTTCACTGAAGCGCAACAAAAAAGTGCCCCTTTGTTTTTTCTTCAGGAGGGATTTTTCTTTGCCTTTACTCACAAAACCCATGATGAGGCTGCAGCGAGAAAAAACATCATTTTTTTAACAAAAATGTTTAATTTATTTCCCAGATCTACTTGTGTTCACTAAACATACCCGTCACTCCATATCTGTTCAAGGTATGTCTTCACCATCACCAAGATGCCATCAAACCACACCCAGAATGTGTCCGGAGAATTTTCCTGTAACAAAAGCGGTGGGAAATTACACACACAGGCAGCCTGGTAGCTCAGTGGTTAAGGCAGAGGGCTGGGATGCAGAGATAGCAGGATCGATTCCCAGCTGTGGCAATTAGCCCATCCCTCATACCAGGTGTGTCCCTGAGCAAGACAGCCAGCGCTAGCTCCCTGAGCTCCGCTTGTGGCTGCTCACTGCTCCCCCCCAAGGAGGGATGGGTCAAATGCAGAAAACAAATTTTGTTCTACGCACACGTATAAAGAATGTACTTGGACAAGACTAATAATCTATAATCACTCTTTTGGGTCTCTGAGACTATTATATTATGGTTAAACAAAAAGTACACGATGAGAATATCTTAGGTTTTTCTCACATTTGCTCTTCATGACAGCACTAAATGGAAAAACAGGGAATCACTAAAATAACAAGTTAAAAGTGAGGCACGAAATAAATGTGTGTATAAAGAACTCTACTTTAGTAAAGTAGTCCCTTGCAACATACTGGAAAATACAGTCTCACCTTGCTAAATTTGGACCAAGCCACTTTGCAGTTGTCATAGTCCTGCTGTTTTCCTGGAGGAAACAAAGAAATTACAGATTATACAAGTTTAACTCACTGACATAATCTATGATAAAACATGTTTACAACCAATGAAGGAAGTGCAGTTGTCATCAGTTCAAATATTATGTAGGTAACACACAGCTCCACTGAAATAAACAACAGATGTCAGATGTCCTTATGAACAAAAAACAAGCAGCTGAAGCAGAATCTAAAAACAAGATTTACCAAAGAGTCTGTATGCAATCATTTCCAACTGATCATCATTCAGACCCCGTTTGGTGGCAGAGAAAAACTGCCAACTCAACATCTCTCCAAACTGCGACCAAGTGGCTGCAGGACTATTGGCAAAGAACCTCACGTCCTGGAGAAACAGACTCATGTTAACATATGAAATGAATTTCTGGAAGCTTAATAAAAGTGTAAGAAAACCACAACATGCTAGATGCTGTGTGTCACCTTGGTGTCCTGACTCAGCATGTTGAACCAGAGGACAGATGCCCAGGCACTCTGCTGCTGGCTGGAGTTAGAAATGATGATCACTGGAAGTGAGGAGGCCTAGATTGGGTGGCAAGGAAAAAACTGCTTTTATTGAAGTCATAACACCATAACTATAACACATAATTATTAATACCAGCCATATAACAGAACATAAAAGCAGAAAACTGTACCTGTAATTCCACTGACAGCCCCTTCAGGTTGAACACAGTGTCAAAGTTAATGATATGCAGCTCCTCAGTAACACTGAGAGAAATCTGTTCAAACCAAAAACAGACAAACATGAGCCAAGACTGTAAGCAAAGATAGTAATTCCAAATTACCAGCGATGCTAAACTCAACTCACATCATTGCCTCCTTTGCCACCACCTCCAGATTTCTGCTCCTTCAGAGTCTACAAACAAAAAGTACACAGAATTAGTCCAACCTGACAGTAATACCTGAGAGTATTACACCTGAGATTTCATGATTTCTTTTATGTTTTAATCACTACAGTTTATCCTATGGATTTCTTTATGTGTACAAAAGTAGTTACAATACAGAATGTATCACTCGAGTAATGACTGAATGAATGAATGATAAATGTAAGAAAGGCTTTATATAGATAATATATATTTTTAGGTTTCCCCTAGGTTGTCAGCTACAAATTGTTCTCAAAACATTATCACTCACTAGATGTCTGAAATCTGCCACCATGCCTCCATTCTGGCTCTCTGCCATGTTCAGAGCCTTACTTTTGGTCCCCAGGACATTAAAACGTCGATATCTATGAACAAACCATGGTTAGAAAAACATAATTTATCAAATGAAAAAGTCTAACACAGTCCTGCTACCAACAACACTTGATACTGAAGATGAAGTTATGCAAATAAATACTCACCCTTTGATCTGTGGAACCTCCCTAATTTCAGAAGGGAGAAAAACAGAACATTGACCACTGGGGGGCAACAAAACTATGCATACATACCCTCTAGTTTGAAGTCAAGAATTAGAGGCTGCAGACTTCTTTCACTCTGCATCAAGTAAAAGAAATCCAAATTAAAGAAGAAGGTCTCACCTGTCCATTGATACGTTCACTTTCATGGAGTGGTTCAGTTCAGGAAACTTTACAAGGAACCTATAAATATTAAGTTCAGAGGGGATTTTAGAACATTGGAAATATTAAGACAATGATCAGAAATAGCCACACTTTATGGGTTATGTCAATGTACACACAGTGTACCACCCACCACCACCCACTTAGGTGTTTAGTTCCACAACAACTGTGAACTGTCTTGCGTATGTTCATTCTGTGTGATTTTTATGGTTGTTTTATTGATAAAAAAGTGACCGCACAAACCAGTTCACATACGCTGTAGTCTTCATCAGAGCGCTCTGATTTATGGGAAACGTAAGCAAACAACTGGTTTGTGCGGTCACATTTTCAAACGTCTTAGTGGGTCTGCACAACTATCATACTAATTACTGTATATTTAATTACAGAAAGTGATAATAACTACAACATCACACTCAATGCAAATATGAGAATTTAAATTTACACCTCATATTATCTATGATAAATATAGCTTTTGTAATGATCGAAACATAAAAATTGTCTAGAGTGGCATCCTGACCTGGTCTTTACAGAGAACTGGACGTTGGTGCGGAGAACCAGTGATCCTTTCCCCTGAGGCATGGATGGCTGAGTCTCAATCACAAAGGAACTTCAAGAAACAGTAAAACTATAATGTCAGTGCATTTGGTAAAGTAGTTATTTAAAATTAAAAGCACAAGTGACTGCCCTTAAAGAGAGACCTCTTGAGTAAGTCTATTAGAAGATTGTCTGCTCTCATCTGCAGTGCAGGTTTTTGGGTCTTTATGGGGTCATTTTCGTAGGACACTTTTCCTACAAGTTCCTCCAGCTTACTGAGAAACTCCCGCACCTGGAACAGACCTACTGCCATGCAGGTGAACCTACAAACAAGAGAAAATAGAGAGATGATATTCATACAGGTCTTGGCTTCACCGAAGAGACAGTTTCAAGTAGATTATTTTTAATATATTAAAATAGTCTTTGTCAGTCTAGCAACTGATTTACTGAGGGATTATTATTTTAACTATCATCCTTAGCAGATGGTAATAACGTACCACTTCTCTAGCTGATCCAGGCCAACATTTTCTGAAGCGCCAATGCAGGCTTTCTGCTGCCTCCTCTGCCACTCTGCGAGCTCTTTCTTCACCAATAAGTCGATCAGCTCGTCAGCTTTGTCAAGGAGCTTATTAAGGTCTGACAGGGTGCTCTAAGAATTCATTGTTAGCGTAAATATTTAAAAATGCTAAACAGAGAATAATAAACATAACTTAACAAGATGAATGTGATATTTATACATAATAACATCTTCATACCTTTCTACACTCATTCAGCCTGTTGACAAGTAACTGAAGAACTTTCATTTGCTCATTCTTCATGGCGTCGTCTGCCACAGCTACATTACAGTTACCACAATGGGATCACAGTTTCCATGAGACAGACCAAAACAAAAGCATATGTAGCTGTGATTCAAGGCGCATTATTTCTTTGTTTCCAGAGAAAATCATTATGGTTAACGAATAGCATGCAAATATGAACATGACTTTTATGTGGTTACCTTCCATTTTTTGAGTTTGAAATTTAAAGTCAAACTCATCTTGCTGCTCCTCTAAACATATCATTGCATGTTCCAGGCACTATATTGCAAAAGGACAGAAAAAATATTGATGGACTGGAATATATTTCAGCAACAAAACACAGAATAATGGCACAAAGAATAGTGAATAATCAGCACCTGCACTTCATTCCTGAGCCCAGCCATCTTACGTTCAAGGTCCTGCTGGCTGCTCGTCTCCATGGCTTCCTGCTCTACTCGCAGAAACTGGACCTGAGGCAGAACAAAAGCATGTGATACTTCTTAATGCTGTTACAGGGTAAAGAATAAGTTTGAGTTGTGAAAGTGGCTGTTACAGCGATATCCCTCCTTGGTGGAAAATCTTAACTTTTTAGCCCACACACTTAGTCATGCTTTTTGATGTTCATGGGCATAATGGAAATTCACACTAAATAGCTTAAACATAGCCTTTGTAATCTTGGTTTTAATTATTTAATCTTATATATTAAGTTAAAGTACTGCATACAGCTAGCACTTGGATGCTTGTGAACATGTCATGTGGGCACAAGAGATATGAGCAACAAGGTGTGCCCTGTCTCATATGTGTTATAACTTCACTGAGGCGTTGTCTCGACCTGCTTAGCCAGATCAGCACTCTCCAAGATTTCCTTTTCTTTTTCCAAAAACCAGAGGATCGTGCTTGCCAAAACACACGGCTTATCCAGGTACCTCTGTAAGAGGAGAGATGTCATTCAGATATCAACGTTAAAGTTCCTCACCAACGCTGGAAAGGTTGACTAGTTTGTCTGCCTTTCCAAAATTCAAAACAAACAACTGCTCATTGGTGAGCTGGAAGGTCACATTCAGACAAACCTGAAAGTTCTGTTTATAGCGTCTAATGTTGTGCTGCAATAAGAATGACTCTTCCTGTACAAAGCGACTGTGTTGAATATCCAGGTTCTCCAGCAGGACCTGGAACAGCACCATAGCCAGGTCATGGTCTCGCGCTGCTCTCTCCCTGAGGAGCAAAAAAATAAATACAACTATTTAGTTTTATAAAAAATACATTCTAAACATTTAATCATTTCATTCAAAGTAAATCTTAAATTGTTCTTGAGTGCTAACCAGATGGTGAAGGTCTTAATGTCCTAAACCTTATAATGTAAAGTGTCGATATAACGTCTGTTGTGAATTGGCGCTATATAAATAAAACTGAATTGAATGGAATTGATGGAATGACTCACCACTCCTGTTTTTCTATCCAGACTGACAGATAGTGACGAACATCCATAGGTAAAGCATCCCTGTCGTACAGCTCGTGTAACTGTTGTCTGTACACTGGAGGCAGCTGCCTCAGTTTCTCCCACTGAGCCATCCTGAGGTAGATGCACAAAAACAGCACACAACCTTATGACGACACTGGTGGCGTTTATATGGACTCTAAAATTACACTGACCCTAAATAGAAAGGCACCATTCAAACACCTCAACTGTATACACAACAGAGATGCTTGCTAACCTGCTCCCCGCTGCACTAAAAGACAACATCACTGGACTTACATGAGATAAGGGGACAAGGTGCAAACGATCAATTAATGTTGACACACATTAGGCATTACTCAGGTGTAACTACGCAGTGTAATGTCATAGCTCCGATTTCTGGTATTATGTTTCAATTCCCCATTTAGTGTTGTTTACTATGTATCTTTGAGGAAACTTAACGCCATTTACGTACCTTTTTTATGTTGTCAATCCGAGTCCACGTAGCGTTAGTAGTTAGTCAGACGTAGGTTAAGACGGGTGCATAGCTAGCTCTTGATTCTCACGTTGCTATTTAGCTCTAGCTGTCTTTTGACGGTGGTAAAACAAAACAACTTCCAGCAAAATGCAAATTGGCTTCTAGTTTTAACTTTGTTCTTTTTTATTGGATAGCTATTCATCCCTCCTCATTTGTTCCTCACGGGGTAACATTGGGCGCCATTTTGGCTCTCGCACGTAGTCGTTAACGCAGTTAAAGAGCCGAAATGTCACACGCAGTTGTACAGTTTACCGTGGTGCTCGGGGATGCCAGCTGATTGGTCAATGTGGACACAAGTCCACTTTTACTATTGGTGCTCTATTGCGTCAATCAATAGTGGGAGGAGCGGTGATCAAAACAGAAACTTATGGCCCTGTCTAAAATTTTCCAAGAAATGACGCTGTGAAAGTTACAGCGAGCATATGACGCATTGATTTAACAACAACCACAGAACAGGTAGTTCTGTGGCAGTGATAGTGGTGTGAGTAGCGGTGGAGTTTATGCATTTCTAATAACATGTAGTTAAGTACTGCACTTTACTGTAATTCTAAGGTGCTTTATTTGAGAATGTAACCTCTATATATATCTGACAATTTAGTAGCGCTCCACCCAAACTCCTAGGAGTGCATGTTATTTGTGTCGATCTTCACTTTATTGAGTCATATTCATACGGGTGCAAATCAGATAAATAATTTGTGCGCATAAATAATGATGTGCTGAGCGTAGGTCTACTAAAGAGCACTCATATTACACAGACAGAAAATGTTACATCCATGGTTCTGCACTTAGCCAGATTATTATTAGCCTGTTGTTATAAATAATTGGGCTTGGCAGCTTTCCGTTTGTTAAATAGCAAACATCTGGTCAGATCAACTTATTTTAATTTTACAACATTAATTCCTTTGCAAATTAATTCAAATCAGATGTCAGGTTGTGTCTGCAGATAGTAGATCGAGTTTAGTTAATGATTTTAATATCTTTCTTGAAGAGGAATAAAAGTACATTCACATGAAATAAGCAAATTTATTCATTTATAGACACCGGTGCAACAAACAAAATAAATGTCAGCAAAACACCCTGTTTGATTACTGTTGCCCCCAGGTAAACAAATGTCCTAAATGATTTACACTAATATATATTTATAATAATATAGCTTAGTTTTTTAATTACTAATGTAATTACCATGCCACTCTTTTTTAAATTGAAATATATTCTGGGTACTGATGTCAATTGGCTGTACTGATTATAGCGGTTATCTTGACCCGACAAACATCTAAAAAATGTCACCTGTTCACATATTTAAATTTGAGTCAGAGTATAAAATGACATCTCTGAAAAATCTTAGTATCAATCAAATCTAAACAAAGACAATTAGAACCTTGCAGAGGTCTTGTGAGGCAAAATAGATGGTGTCTCTGTGGCACCTGCCTACCATTGACTCAATAGAGAAAGAGAGAGTTACTACATCCCAATACATCAGGGAAATAAAGGCAAGCCTTATTAGCCATACTTCTTTATACTAATACTGCTACAATTTTAAAGTTAGTAAACATTAAAAAAAACTTTTTAGCAGTTCAGATACTGTGCATATTCAGATTAATAATCAAGAAATGAAAAAATGATTTATTAGATTTTATTAGCAAATCACTGATATCACGTAAACATATTCTGGATAGATGTGAAAACCTGAGAATGAGATGAGATGAGCTCTGAAAGTAGCTGATTAAACAAGACCACAAAGTGAAGAAACAAGCTGTCTCACTTTTGACACTAAGCAAAGTTCACAGTACAGTGCTCAGAGAGGTGAGGTGTTTGTGTTTAGGACTTTTTCTCTGTGAACATGGTGTTTTCTACAGTAAAATCACTTTAACTGTAGAAAAATATTAGCACTTTTGATGAATATGTGCAGTATTTATTCAAATCTGCTCTGCGTGTTAGTCTCAACATACATACATACTCTCAGGTTACTCTCACATATGATCCCTCAAAACGTATAGTGTACAAAGGTCTGTCCGCAATTACTTAGCCTATAGAGAAAGTAAAACAATGTAAACATGCATATTAAAAATATACTGTGTATTGTGTAGTTTAAAACGTAATCTAGAACAAACTAAAACACTGTACTGACATACACTTCATGCATGCAGAATAAAAAGCAGAGGTGGAAATGCAACTCTAACCCTGCAAAACGTACAAGGCAGTACATAAGGGAAAAACACTAGATGGAAAGCCAAAGTGTTTAATGACTTAATTTCCTGAGTCACCTCCTCAAATGTTTCTAAATAATATAATCCATTTTCTAATGGTTGTATTAATTATTGTAATGTAATAATTCCATAACTATATTTACAATAAAATATAAACATGAATTTACAGACCAATTGAAAATATCACTCCAAAGAAAAATTATTGTGTAAAGTGACGTTTGTGTGCATACTTACACAAACAAAAAAAGCTTTTTTTACCTTTTCTGCCTTACTCCTGTTTTCTAAATAATTAAATAGGGTCTGGTAAACCAATACTTTACTTTAGTCATGTCAGTTTTATTAAGTTATATAAACGATTTAAAAAGATATTTATTGCTTCATTATTTTTGTTTCTTCAGGTTACTGGACGGTGATGACGCCCTCCTCCCAGCTGAACTGGTTGACCAACACATCATCTTCATGCTTCATGGTGTTGAGCAGGTACCTCACCCCAGCTTTCACACCAGTCTTCACACCTGCCCCCAGTGCATAACCTGCCACCCCAACAGTCCCCCCTGTTGCAACCATGAGAGCATCTGTGCCCAGGTCAACAGCACTGAGGATGGCTCTCTCCTTGGCTGTTTCAGAGCAATTGACTGATGCATAATACACAGCTGAGCCGAGGTTATAGAGGGTGCTTACTGCCGGGATCCACTCCACAACATTGTACACGCGCTCCTCGTTTTTGTTGATACAGCTCCTCTGGTGGCTGCGCTTCATCCTCCGGCCTGATGTGGTCAGGATTGAAACATCCTCCTCACTGCACTGATGGATCCAGCATTCAGATGAATCTGATGATTCAGACTCAGATGGCATAACACGACTACCTTTCTTCAACACTGCCTGGTACATTTGAGGTTTGAGTAGTCCACTGTTGGTGACACCAGCACACAGGGTTCCCATTCTCTCACAGCTGCTCACAGCATCCTCCAGTTGACCTATGGATCCTTCCACAGCTGTTCCTTCCAGAATGGTTCCATTCACCCTGGTCCAGCCCTCACAGTGTCCTACCTGTTTAGATGTACGTTCTCCAGGTGTCACCAGCTGTTGAATGTTAAACATCACAGCCTCTATGTGGTGCCCTGCTTCATCTCTCTCTGAAGGCAACGCTGCTGATGCAGGTGTTGGTCTAGCTGCTGACTTCCTCATCCTCCTCTCTATCAGATGTTCTACCTCTGTCAGGAGCTCCTCGGTATCAGCCACTCCTAGAAGGTTATACAGTTTCAGCATTAGGATCTGTGCCTCCTTTGGACAATCTGCCACAACCAATACAGGTATTAAAGAGAGGCCCAGCAGCTCTTGGGGGAACATGAAGGACAACGGGTCCTCCATTGTGCTGGCAGAGAGCAGTTCCTTACAGCTCACATTCCCCTGCATGTGGAGATGAACGGGAATCTTCCCATGAAGCTTAGCCCTGAGGACTGATATCATATGTTTGGCAGACTCAATCATCTTTGTCTGCACATCCGCTGATAAAGGACCTGATTTTTCAGCAGATAAAAGATCAAGCTGGAGTTGGGGGCCTATTGGAGACTGATGAGGCTGTTTGGCTGTCTCCTTTCCTTCTTCATGAAAGTGAGTTCCTGGAAGAGGAGTGCGTCTTGGCATCAGAGAAGGTGGGACCCTGCACAGAGCCTGCTCATTCAGCAGGAGCTGGAGCACAATCAGCCACTTTAACTTGGAGGATGTCATTTCAGTCTGGTAAGAAGCCTCCCAAAGCCGCTACAACAAAAACAGAGAATAAAGAAAAACAAGCCAAAATAAATTACAAAACCAGAGTATGCGTACTGAATAAAGTGATTATTTGAAGACACGAGCTTTCATGTGCTTAGTGTGCCATCATTGTACATCCTACAGTTTATCGTGTGTATCTTTCTCTAGTGCAAACACTATGTGACTGTATATTTTACAGTTCAGTGGCTGCCATCCTTAAGACTTAGTGTCTGTTAGTGTACAAAGCCAAAACAGCATCTGAGGGTAATTAAGGACACAAGTTTTCAGGGAACTGCATTAACCAGAGGAAGGTCCCGTGACAAAACACTTTATGAGCTTAGTGATAAACACTTGAAGGATCATGTGTTATTTTGAACAGGGCGGATATTGTCCTGGTCTACCATTCCGTAAAACCAATCTGACAACAACTTTGTAAGTTGAATATACCAGCTTTTCAGGAGCTCAAGATGTGTAAACATTGGATGGTCAATTAATCTATGGCTGATAATTAGCAGCGCCTGAAATTTCCCCTCGTAAATCTTCTGATCACATGGAAGCAGTACAGAAATATATATACAGTATGTGGTTGTTTGTCTGATTTAATATTTATATTTTAATATATGTAGTAGTATATGTAGTGTTTGCATTATTAGTCAGGTTTTGGACTCCTTCCGGAGTGATTTGTGTTCAACACTGTTTTTCCTGCAATGTGCACCATCCCTATTAAAGTTTTCCTGGTCTACGTTAGGGTCCAGCATTCATTACAACCAATGTCAAGTCAAAGTCAACTGACAACAACTTTGTAAGTGCAGTGTTGTTTTCAGCGCCATGTTTTGTACACATTCCTGGACTTTTGCCTGCATTATTACCTCTCTGCACTCATGCACTTTGATTCCAGATTTGAAAAGCAAAAAAAGCACTGATCAATTGGAATAATTAAGTATTACAAAACAAAGTAAATCTGGAAAACAATCAACACTAACATCTAGACTCCAAAACTAAAACAAATGAAACATGAAATTAATACTTACATACTGTAATGTAAGAAAGAGCAAATATGTCAATGCAGAGCAATATTAAACGGAAATATTTATTTTGTTTTCTGCAATAATTGTGCCTGCTTTTTAAAATCATATGGCAGAAATTTATTATCCACCTACCTTAAAAATATTAAATCAGTGTCAGTCAAATCAAGGTCTTGGAGTCCAGAGTAGAGAAGCGTAACCAAGATGGCTTCAAGATGTAGGAAGTATTCTCCCTTTCTACCAAGTTTTTCAATACATGCATGCCAGTCTTCTTTCTCTTTGCTTCCAATGAGAATCCCTTTTACACATGACATCCCACAGCCCTCCCTCTGTCTCATCTGTCTTACAGCCCCTCTTCTCTTTGGCCTCATTGCTCAACAGCGAGATCGGGGCTTGAATATTGATTCATGTGGGGAAAGTCCACGTGTTCTAAAGCAGTTTTGTTTGTCTGCCCTGCTATCCTCTCCTCACCCCCCATCTCTTTCCCTCTCTTGCAGCAGCTAGGTTTTGTTTTTGACCCAAATACTTGAAAGAAACCTCTTCTCTTGCCATGAGCAACATTTTTTCTTGTACAGCTAAGCTGCTGAGTGAGGAAAGCACAGTGTTCCCTGAGGTAAAGACATTATTCTCTGTTCTTGTCCCTATTCCTCTTTTCATGACAGACTCTGCTTTCAAGTTTTCCATTTTCCACTTCCATGCATCCATGCCTGTGCGCAATACTCCAGATGTGACACTACCTCATTAACAATCAGAGAACCAAAAACAGCCTGACTTTACATTGGAGAATACTTCAAAGTCTGCAGAAGTGTGATCTCATCGAAGCGTAACTCAGAAAGATTCATCGTATTGGATCGAAAACCTGTGTAAGACCTTTTTTTTAAATTTTATTTTAGTCTGAGGAGATCATCAAAACGTTTGTTTCAGCTAGCTATTAATAGTGATCAGTCAAAAAATCCAGTATAGAAAGTCACTGAGACAAGATGTAATTAGTTTAAATACTTTTGTCTCTGTGCCTTTTCTCCAAACAGTTACCAAAACAGCCTGTAACAGAAGATTTAAAAAACACAACAGAAGTTACATTTTCCCTCAAACATCACACATGTGGCCAAACGAATATATTCTTTCATTCAGCTATTTTGTAAGAAACACATTTGGTGACATCCTTTCCAGATAGATTAGGACTGATTGTTGATTGGAAAATTGGAAAGGAAAAGGAAAAGAACTGTGTGAGACCAACGGCAAGGAGTCAACACATTTGCATTACTTTTGCAAAAGGTGAGGTTAAGGTTAAGAAGGTGATGATGAAGATCAAGCTGATACCAGATTCAAAAACTGCAATGGTTAGCTAGTAAACATGGACAAGGATTTAAACAACCAGCACTAAAAATAAGTAACATTTTGTTGTATGTTGTGTAAGAACTGAGTGAAAAAGTATTGTAATTTGACCAGAGGTTGGGATGTTTTCAGGAAAGAATATGCTTTTTTGCATGTTTCACATTGGACGGAAGAGTTGAATCAAATAAGAAAAACTGTAACAAGAGACTCATCAAGAGGCCAGATAAATGACTCCAAATGACCATTATAATAATGTGGCTCCATATCTGCCAGATGTGTTAATATACCTGTCTGTGTTCTCTGCCATCTTTAAAAGTGAACTATGTTAAGCTCACTAGGATTAAACAAGCAGTGTCACGTATCTTATACTGATACAAGTTAAATGTAAAAAAATATTCTACACCCTCTTCTGTTGCATTCACTAAGCCAAAAAAAAGTACATAGTAAGTAGTGTATGACTTATAAAGTATTATGCTGCACACAAAGTCCTTTCTGCAGTATATTGAGCAGAACTGATACTAGTTATTGGACAAGAATAAGCCCCTGGTGTCCAATCAAAAACCCTTAGAATGTGACAAAGTGACTGCACCCAGTGGCGTGAAAAACCATTGGGGTCTTTGTGTACATTTTATGTGTATCACTATTTTCAGAGATTTATCATGATCACACTGATCATCCTAGTGCAATTATTATGTCTGAGTGTGCTGTATATGAGAATACATAAATAACACCTCATATGTGTAATGCTAAAGTGTTTCACAAGTTAGAGTCCTAGAATAGTAGAAGTTAAGAGATTTAGGTTAAGAGACATATCGCCACTAGTACAAATTAAAGCTGCATTTGTATAAAAGATAAAATTAAAGTGAAAATACACAGCCTGTGTTTTCAGTCATTTACTTTTTATAAGTAAACTGTGCTTCCTAAATTCGTCTAGTTTGTGGATTTTGCTACGAGAGGGGACCAACACTGTGTTTATTCAAACATCAGGCATGCTTACAGAGCTGTCACACCACTTCCACCCACCCCCAGCACCAGCACACTGACACGTCCAGAGCATCAACTGAATCCCAGGAAGGCGGCAGACCCTGACGATATACATTAAAAGGTTCTCAAAGCATGTGCTGACCAACTGACGCGAGTCTACAAAAATCTTCAACTGTCCTTGTCACTAAACACCATCCCAACCTGCCTCAAAAAACTGTCCCTTAAAGCACAGTAACAGTCTGCATCTAGAAGTCCACCAGCACCATGAAAATGGTGTGTTGTGATTGTTCACTTTCATCATGGCCCCGAGTTCACCACAGAATATAATGCAGTCTATCATCTTAGACAAAATGTGTGGCTATTTATCCCCCTTCTGTCAGTGTCATGTCTTCTCCAGCCCTCATGTGTCCTTTGTTCCTCCCTCACCTTGACCACTTCTCTCTCTCTCTC
>JAUMHF010000021.1:9941684-9977690 GCA_032359275.1 Microctenopoma steveboyesi
CTCTCTTTTCTCGTAGTCCTTCTGTGTCTGTCTAATCCCCCTGTCATTAGTTATTTCCAGTATAGCCGTTTAGCCTCGTAGTAAGAGTGATTTTCTGTTGCACTATTGTTTCCTGTTATGTTAAGTGGCAATAAAGTTCCTTTATTTAAACCCTCTCTTGTCCTTGGTCTGCATTTAGGTCCTCCATTTTGTGCATGTTACTGACACCTCCTCTTTATGTCAACTCAATATTCTCTATTCTGTAGCTTCATTAAGTTGCGTAGTGCTATTCACATTGCTAATCATTGTAAGACACAGTTAGCTAAGTATGTATGTATATGCTGGTGTTGGTGGGTTTTGCAAACACCAGGTTTTTCCTATACTTGTATTAGAGGGGGTCCTAGTGCACATGCACCAGTTATAGTGTAGGTCCATGGTAAAGATTTTTGCGGGAAAAATGTCACACAAACATTCAGTCGAGGTAAATGAGTGAGAGACTGGTGGCATAAAATTGTTTAGATAGATCACTTATGCAAGGTTGGTTCGCAGGGGTGCTGTAGCCTATCCTAGCTGTCTTTTGGCGGGAGCCGGGGTACATCCTGGACGGATCGCCATGCATACTTACATTCACACCTACAGAAAAATCTAGAGTGATCAATCAACCTAACAAGCATGTCTTTGGACAGTGGAAGGAAACCCATGCAGACACTGCATAGAAAGGCACCCGGCTGAATCGAATCCGGGTCCTTGTTGGGTTCAATATGAGAACTTTTTTATCTCATGCAATTATTTTGGTAATCTTTGCTTATTTCTTTGTGTTGATTAAAGCATTGCACTTACTCGGCAGCAGTAAGTGAAGGACGATCTCACGCTCTGCAGCTTTGATTAACAATGAAAGTTTGTTTGAGAGAACATCCTGTTCTCTCCCCCTATAATATGATAAGCAGATATGTGACTCAGCTATTTTTGTAACCAATCTATTCCTATCTATGTTTGCAATAAAAAGGTGCAAGGAATCGGGCAGAGCTCAGAACTGGTGGAGTCTGCTCAGCAGAGAACTCTCAATCGCTCTCCTTGCGCAGAGAAAACTCATCTTTGTCTGTCTCTCTTCTTTGTACATTTGATAAGTGTTTTAGGTGGATAAACCTGACAGTCCTCCAAGCTGTGAGTGCTAACCACTACACCTCGTGCCACACAGCAAGCTGCCACCTCTCTCCCCCTCATTTTCTTGCTTTCACTTAACTGGGACCTACCACATGTTCAGGTAAGCATAGGGTGAGCTGGTCAAGGATAGAGACACAAAAGTTAGATCAACATGAACAAGACAATAGAATAAGCTGTGGCAGCTACTACTCACCTCAAACTATGCCTATATGTTTTACACTGATAAGTTCTATGTATTTACTAAATTGTTTACTGCATTCCTTCCCCGCCTAGTGTGATTTAGGTGAGCAGCATCCAGCCTCTTACTGCCTAGAAGACCCTATCATTTCATCTCGCATCCCTTGATGAGCGGCAGACTCCTCTGCCTTCACAGCAGCAGCAAACCAAAACAAACAAATAGACACAGAGAAAATCTTCCTCGAACTTAACCCAAGTAACTAAACAAGCACACATAACCACAATATATCCTTGGATAAAAAAAAATAAAGGACAGTTATATTTAATAAACTAAACAAAAAAATGTAAGGGAATTTGATCCAGTGAATAGGGAAAAAATGACCTTTTCACAGTCAACGCCTGTCTTACTAGTTTGTCCAGGAGCAGAAGAAAAATGTCTCTTAATTTATGAACAATGACATGCAGAGTCTTGTAGCAAGAAAAAACCCCAAAAGAGATGCACAGTCAAATTAACTGACACAAATTGTCATAGTTATTTAGGAGAGGCAGGGATTGAGGTCCCCACTGGGGGGGAGTGGAGTGCTGCTAGGCAGCTTCAGCAGCCACAAATGAGAATGAGGGCTCTAGCTGGGACTATGGCAACAGGACAAGTTAGCCTAAGCAGCGACTAATCCAGGGTAAGTTTGATGCTGGAGTGGAAGAACACGTTTTGTGGTCAAGGCAGTTTATGACATCTCACGTTAGGACACTTGGGGCAGGGCCAACTCTCCTTCTTGTGCCTAGTGTGGTGGGAGAGGGCAGCACATTTGCAGCATTTTAAAGGGTAGGTAGGTGGCTGTTACCACTGACACATGATCAAGTACAAGGCGATTGCTGAAGTGGTTTGGAGTGCCATTAGGTCCATTACATTCCAGGTAAGACCTCCATCTCCTTGCTCAGAGCTGGTGAAAATATTTCACCACCACAGATGAGCGCAAACCTACTCTTCGCAGCAGCAAATTGGCAGTTAAAGATAGAACTTGGCAGCCAGCTCAAGTTCAACAGCACAAGTACAAATTCAACATCTGCACCGCACTCAAACCTGATTTAGTCATTTCCTTGGTTTCCACCGAGCAAGTCATTGTGTGGGACCTCACTGTGCCGTGGGAAGAACATTAAGAGGAGTTAACTGGCTAAATTTCAAGACCTGGTGGAGGAGTGCTGGACCCAGCAGTGATAGACTCACTGACACCATCAAAGACTCAGGGATTTTAATGAATTACAGACCAATATCCAAGTTGCCCGTTCTCTCTAAAGTCCTTGAAAAAGTAGTTGTGAGGCAGCAAACATTTTAATATATAGATTGGAACATGTCATTGGGATTAAAGGAACAGCAGAAAGCTAGTTAAATTGTTATTATCTTTCAGATAGATCCCAAATTGTTCATGTTAACAAAGAGTCTTCCATGCACGCAAAAGTTAGGAGTTCCACAGGTCTCTGTGCGTGGACCGATTCTCTTCACTTTATACACGTCTCCGTTAGACATGTTGTGGCTATCTTTGTTCAGAGTTTAGCCTTTTGGTTTCCTCTCTAATTAGTCCGTATTTTTGACGCGTTTCCCCTACTTACATATCCACTGTGTATCCATTTCTCTGTCAGATGATGAAATAAGATTTACTTAACTTCCACACAGAACATGGTAGCTCATGGTAGCCTGGTAGCTCAATGGTTTAAGCGTCAAACTGGAGTGTAGAAGGTCGCAGGTTCAAATCCTGTCTGACTCCTAATCCATCCCCTACCAGGTGTGTCCCTGAGGTCCATTACAGACACCCAGCACTAGCTCACTGTAAGTCGCTTTGGATAAAAGCGTCTGCCAAGCAAAGTTAAAGTAAAAGAA
This sequence comes from Microctenopoma steveboyesi, assembly GCA_032359275.1. Classification (NCBI taxonomy): domain Eukaryota; kingdom Metazoa; phylum Chordata; class Actinopteri; order Anabantiformes; family Anabantidae; genus Microctenopoma; species Microctenopoma steveboyesi. The sequence goes on from JAUMHF010000021.1 coordinate 9,944,881, forward strand.
CATGAACAATCCTCCTTTTACAATGTGAAACATGTATCTTAAAAAGAAAAGTCCAAAGATCCAAATAAACTTGTACATTCAAAACTCCAGCAGTATTGGTCGGCCTTCTACGAATAAGTATCTCACAGATACTCATGAGACAGAGGTTATTCTATTTGGGCCACAAAACCATATATAACCCTATATACACGGCACTGGCCTTGAGTACTACTGTGAGGAATTTTAGTCAGCGCTGTGTGTCTGGCTCAGGGACACACCTGGTAGAGGATGGATTAGGAGTCAGACGGGGTTCGAACCCATAACCTTCTGCATCCCAGTCCGACACTTAACCCATTGAGCTACCAGGCCGCTTACTGTGATTCGGTACTGACAGGATGTACGAATGGCTTTATCTCAAAGACCTCATAGAACCTTAATATCCCAGCAGAGCACTTCATTCTCAGACTGCTGGTTTACTTGTGGTTCCTAGAATTTCCAGATGTAGAATGGGAGGCAGAGTCTTTAACTATCACGCTCCTCTCCTATGGAACCTGCTCCCTTTTCAGGTTCAAAAGGCAGACACTCTCTCTACCTTCAGGACTAGGCTAAAGACCTTCCTATAGTTAGAGCTCATTTGCCAATACTTAACTCTGTGTCTTCTCTCTGCTGTAGATTTTCTTCTTCCTCTTTGTCTCCCTCTCTCTCTCTGTACCTCCCTGTAGATCCCTAGCTTGGACCTGGATATCCAGTGTGTAGATGCTGGCCCTACCAAACTTCCTGTCTTTGATTTGCCTGTTGGTCTTCTATCCCTACTCTTTTCACTCATCCGAACCAGTCGAAGCAGATAACCCATAATCTTGGTTAAGCTGAAGGTTTCTTCTGTTTAAGGACGATTTGTTGCCTGTTGCCTAGTGCTTGCTCAAGTGGGACTGTTGGGTTTTTAATATTATTCTGTATTTATTTAGGTCTTAAACCTAAAAGTAAACCTGTAAAGTGCCAAGAGATTCGTTGTGATTTGGCGCTATACAAATAAAACTGAATGGAATTTAATTTAACTAAATCAAAGAGGGTTTTTGAGGCTTTGGAAGCCGCTACCTATCAAAAGCTGTGAGTGAATGGCTTGTTGCTGCTGGGATGCAAGCTGCAGCTTGATCAGCCTTAGCTGGATCACCTTATGTTGAGAAACCAGATGCCTCTGAGGACCACAGGGACATTTTCCCAAATCTGTGATGATACTAATAACAAAGAAATGTTTGTAATAGAAGGAGGAATCAAAGGCAAAATAATAATCCCAGCAAATAGGTTCTTATTTATTTTGTTTATTTGTCAAAATGTTCAAATGATGTCCACCACTGGACGTTGTTCACCACAATCCCATTGGATTCATTCATTAGAGCGGATGAGTTATATGAAAAAGTGGGTTGGTTTTCATTGTCATCTGGGCCCCACTTCATACCGGTGTTTTCACGAACTCAGAACTGAGCAAGACTGGACAGCTTTGACTCACAGAATTCACTGTGTCCTGGAAAAGACCCATTTAGCACAGCAACACATCATAAAATGCATCAGGTCAACAACAAAGAGAAACTGTCCTTCAGAAATCATATATCACATTATTGGAGAAAAGCGCAGCAGAAAAACTAACTAACCTGCTTATGTACTGCAGGTTCTTCTGATTTAAATTCTTCAGGTTTAGCAGGATGGAGAAAACTCCAAGCAGCTGCACTTTTGCTTCACCAGTTGCTTTGGCTGTCCTCATCATATTTCCTGTGATGTCTTGGTGTAAAGAAGAAGACATTTACATATCACTGACAGCAGTACAGTAACTTATCAGCATACAGTTAAGATATTCACTGAAGCTGAAATGCACAGTCCAACAAATTATTTACTTTGATGTTCAGGTAAAGCCACAGTGCTGTGTTGGTGAAGCTGCAGACTTGAAGAGGTTTGATGACATTGATTATGAAAGCTTTGTCCGTCTAATGGGAAGAAGAAGGGACGGCCAACAAAATACTGACAAAATATATTTTTTAAGATTGCATTTAAGTGGAGACTGTCCTCTTGTCCTGTAACTTATAACTCGTTCTAAAGGCCTCAGAAACATCCGCATGATAAGCTAAAGTAAGAACCTAAGTGGAATTCTAAGACAAATCAGTATCCAACATAACAATGTAATAAATATTTTTATGGTGCAGGACATACGAATATCATCTTCACTAATCTACTGGGAAGGAGAAATGAGCGAAAGAAGACATCCCACAACTTTTTAACAAGGTTACGGGTCTGTTTTACACAGTTTCACTGAGTTTTCTATGTCTTTAAAAACAAATATGGGTGTAAATCATGTCTAATAAGTATCTCTTACATGAAACTGTTATGCTGTTATAACAAAGATATGCACAGAGAGGGACATGTTCACCCTGTCATCACTGTGTTGGGCTAGTAAATCTGGACATCATCCAGAGCTGTCACAACACACCAAACATGTCCGCTGTACATAGTGTAAGAGTGCAACACATGATCTGTCACTGGATTTGTCAATAAAATACTTCTCTCTAGTGGACGGGCTTTGTAATGACAACTCTTTTTCTAATTGTCTTAGCTGTAGGGTATGTTTGACTTTTTTTATCTTCTTATTGATTACCATACCATTAGAGTTAATATTGGCTGATGTTAACCAAATGCAAACTAGTATCCATTAAAGTGACAATTATCTTCCCAGACAAATTAAGAAAATAAGCAGCATGTGTCATGTAGGCTCCTTAGAAATGCAGTTAAGTAAGTAAGTTATTGCTAGAGCTTAAAAGGAGAACAATATTTATTCTGAAGCCTTTTAAGACTCGTTAAGACTCTGTTCAAGTTATGAAAGGTAACAAAACTATGCATGAAATTAAAACATTTGTATTGGTTGAGAGGCACGTTGTGAGAGGGATCCTAATTCATCTTCACAACATGACAATGCCAACTGAGTTAATCCATCCTCAATTAAATTAATAGGCGTAAACATACATTTAATGTGTATACAACATCTGAAGACAACGTGTCAAAGTCAGAAGACTTTGACACGTTACTGTTCTGTAACCACTAGATATAAACACAAACGGTATGACAAATGGCTGATTATGTTGCTAAAGAATATTCATGAATTTAAAATATAGCTGCAACTTATTAATTTTCCTTTTGACCTGTTGAGTGCAGGTCAATTAAAATCACATTTCATACAACGGGACCGTCTTGTCTGCATCCACTGGAGCATGTACGGAAAAGGAGAAGCTGATACATCAGTGATGGCAACAGATGTAAAAACATTCACCTGGATTCTCAAAAAAATCATTAATTATTTTGATTAAACCTTGTTCCCTCCACTCAGGTTTTATTAAGCATTGTCACAAGATTTAGTTCGACATCAATGTAATACCATAAACAAAAGTAAAACAAGATCTACAATAAAAAAACTCATTTATTTATTGATTAAAGTTCCATTCAATTAAAACAATCTTGCACACAGATCACATGGTCCCACACTCTCACAAAAGTCATTTACACACTGTTTATCAACTCAATCAAGACATTAACAACAACATAAAGCCACCAACAAAAACACTTTTTAAATATAAATACTAAAGACTGTACACCTTCTTTTTAATATAATTCGAATGTTGCTGAAGATTGTCAAAGACTGAACGTGTTGGATCACCCGTAACCACGTTAATAAGGTGTTTGGGCGGGCAGAGAGTCAACCCACTGGTGCTAACGTAATAATAGACAAGTTCTTTGCTACCATTGTAGCAAATGTTTGAGCTGCTAATGCACTTGAAAAGAAAACAATTGTATCAATTTCCTAAGAAACTATAAAGTAAAAATGCTGATTTGGTTTAAACTAATCTTATATATAAACATATATTGAAAGGAAACAAACGTATAAACACTTTGATAGGCATTCATCACTGTTTCCTCAAGTGGTTAAAAAGACAAAAGAATAATTAGACAAATGTGCCTTTAAAATTTCATATAAATGAGAAATGTGTTTGGTTTGAGTTGAACCCTGCTTGATTGCTGGAGCCAATTTATTTGGTATTTGCAATATGTAATGAATACTTAAGACAATGCACTAAAGAATATAAGATTGAATTAAAAAAAAACAAAAAATCATCACTAACTAGTCCACCATGGACTGGAATCAAAAATTTAATTCTGAAAGCAAAGCAAAGCAGTCTCTTCATGGTAATGTCACAGTGCAAAGTATTGTGTGCAGCTGATGTCTCATACAATCTCAACTTGCAAGGCACAAGCTAAAGGGTGCACAGGGCTCCCCCTGCAGGGAGCTGTGAAGTGGGTGCATGGCATGTTTCAGGAAGTACTATCAAATAGACTGTGCCCCATGGAGGGTTTGAAGTGGGTGTGTGTAACCATAGACAAACAGCAGATCTAACACATGTTTGCGGTTAACTGTACATACAGCAGTAAAAAATCTGAGAAGCAACAACACTCCCTGCATCGTCTCCAACACCAAAATTCAGTTATTTGATTTGTCAATCTGGCACGGTCAGCTCTGAAACTCCAGCATGCAAATGCATAGTTCTTTGTGTAAAATGAAGTCAGACAAGTCCAGCAAGTCAATAAGCAAGACGAGTGTGAGATGTTAAGGTTTGGTGGAGTTGTAGAAGAAAAAATTGATAAAACATTATTAGAATAACATTTGACTGGAGCTGAGATTTTTTTTATCTACTCGAGATGTGTTTAGGTGTAGTTTTATTCAAACAACCAAAGCAAAGTTGTCCCAAGACACATGATTTTAAAGGCCTACTAATAAGCCTGAAAAACCACTAAGCACCTCTTAAACCAATAACCAGCCTTGCAGTCACAGATGACTTAACAGAAGTTGAATCGTCAGGTAAACCCAACTTCTTATCAATACGGACAGATCCTTCCTTTTTTAGGCCCATGAGCCAAGATGATCAAAATGAATAAACAAATACTCTAAACACACATTCCCCATCTTCAGTTGTCTTATATTGTTTTATTTGTTTGCTGGATCACCAGGAGGGTCTTCACCAGCTGCAGGTGGTGGATCTGCATCCTGTCTCTCATCAGTCCTTTGCAGATCATTCCCCTCTATTCCCTCCTTCACCTGAGATGACACCTCTTTCTGTTCCTCTATATTGTCCAATTGCTCTGCATTGTAGCCTACTGGGGTCGGGGGCTGGTATCGGTATTTATAACCGAAGGCACGCAAGTGATAGGCGTAGTACTCCAGTAAATACATGTGTGGAGCATCTACATAGTGAAAAGACACTGACACATCTGAGCAGCAATTTGGACCCTGTGAAGAAAACATAATATGAGGTTACGTAACATCAAAGAGACAAAGCGTCACATTTTCTACTTGTACAAAACAAATCAGCGAGCGAGTGGCGCAAATGTGGGAACATCTCTCTCCCTGTTGCAGTATAATACATCCATAAAATAATTCCTTGTAAATGTATTACTGTGTCAGTCTGTTAAACCAGGCCTATGTGCCACCAGACATCATAGCACTGAATTCAGTTGACCAACAACAAACAGAAAAACCTCCTTGTAAACAAGGATGTAGTCTTTAAATTCTAGTTGACACAGCCTGTTTAAATATTGTGTCAATATGTTTATACATTTCATAGTAGTACTAAAGACAAACAATTTCACAACGCTTGTTGTACTTGCCTCTGAAATAGGGTAGTAGCAGTAACTCCAATACCAGAAGCTCTTGGGGAACTTGGAGGTAAGGTGTTGCTCAGGGACAAAGGGGTGAAAAGTCTCCCTGTGTGCAGTATCTCTGGAGTCTCCTGCCAGCACACCAACTTTCTCCATGCACTGCCCCATTGCCAGGTCCTCCACAGAAGTGGTGTGCGTGCACAGTTTGCTTTTAAAACCTTCTACAAATCGCCGTAGAGCCTCTCTGCTGAGCACATAGCCTGCTCCACCGCTCATGTAGCCCTGCTTAGTGTACGGCTTGAATCTTCGGCCAAAGTAAATGGGGTCATTAGGTGTGTAGTTTGAAAGAACCCACCGCAGGTTGTCTACAATTACATAAGTGTCATCGTCTGCCTTGAGGAACCAGTCAGCCTCCTGGGCGTGATGCTCATAGACATAATGAAAAGCTCGGATGGTTTTCCAGTACAGTTGATCCCGACCTTCCTTTGTACCTAATCCAACTGTAGGGAAGTTGGGGTCCTCCACAGAGCTCATAAAGACCACAATATTGCAGTGCCGACTCCATGTGGACTTCACATGTCGAGCCTTTTTCTCCAAGTTGTTGGGACCAGTCATTACCCAGCAAAGAATACGCACTTTTTTATAGAGTGCATCAGCCATGCGACTATCCTCACCTAGTAAAGACAAAAAATATAGCATCATATTTGAACTACCTATAGACCCAAGTCCAGCAACAAACAGTACCAATACTTAATTCAGTCTTAAAGAAGAAAGGGTGCGGTCATGGCTGTGTTGATTTGTCAAACTCAATGCAAAAGCCTATAGTAAATATGGAAAAGTACAAAACTAATAAATCACACCACTGTGTCAACACACATTAAATCTACATATTTATCAGGAAAGAGAAGTACACTTACAGATGACAAATTCAGTAAGTTATCATTAATGTACTTCAGAACAGAGTGCACTTACATAATTCCCCTCCCCCTATGTATTGAGCTTACAAGGAAATAAATGTTTTGTGTGGTTTACACTGTGACGTGACATGCTACAATTCCAGAAACTATAAGAGAAACTGGTGTAACCAAAGGTGTAACCTTTGTTCACCTACAAGGATTGCTCATCCACTTGAACAGGTGTGTCATGTGTAAGAGCGTAATTAAGTCAAACAACTCCATTAAAGACATACGAAGACAGGTGGTAGATCTTGGTATAAGCGTAATTAAGCTAATAAAGGAATAACGCATTATTATTACTGTAAAGCTGAAGCAGTGAAAGGAAAGACTTATGAAGTGGAACACTCTGGAATGGAAGGGCGAAACATCGTCAATACACCAAACAGTTCCAGTTGCTTTGGACAAAACCTTGTTGAGATAACTGTGACCTGGATGAGAGTTAACCTTTACAGATATTAACACATGCACATATAAAATCTAACCTTCAGTTGTGGTAAAAAACTAGAGAAAACGTTGTGTTAGTTTGAGTCTAAGTTTGTAAGAACTTATTTTTAATGCAAAGAGCTTTTTTTATCTTTTCATTCAAAGTGCGACTATTGCCCTGTCAATATGCAGTCTCTTGTGATGCAAACACACAGTTGTTAAACCTGGATTTGTAACCTGAATAGCTTGTTATAGGCAAAATAAATGTGTAAGTGCATATTGAAATCAGTTTAGACAATCCGTTTATTCAAAAGGGTTAAAAGGGTGGAGACCAGAGGTGTGTAAAGTAAAGAAACTGAATACTCATGCATACAAAAATGTTGGTACTTACCCAGAAAATTTATATAATAAATATTCCACTACCAGAAGAAGTAACTTTTAACATTTTAACTCAAATTCTGAAGTACGACTTCTAAATGTTACTTAAAGTACAAAAGCAGAAGTCAATAAAGGTGGGGTGGTTTTAACAACCTTATTGTAAGTAGTGACAGAAGGCTCATCTGTAAATGATTCACCAGCATTTGTATTAGAATCTAACCCTGAAAAAATACTGGTAACAAATATGTTAAAATTAATGCAGTTAATTACAAGCATAATAATAATACTTCATATTTTGTTGATCCGCTTGAGGAAATTGTTGTTTGGGCAGCTGCTAGACCTGGGTCAACGCTACTATGGGGTATCAGTGTCTTGTGCAGTGGACAACTTCAGAACAAATACCTAGTACATGTCCTTTAAGTCTTTTTTGTAAAATAGTAACTCGTCTATCGTATATCTCATTGCTATTCTAGCTGTCTATTAAAACTGTACACAAAAAGGGACAACTTCATTTAGCTGTACATGCACAGCTGAAGTGTTGGCATTTCAGCATGCGACTCTCATGCCGCCAATAATCCACTGAAGACAAAACACACTAGTACGTAAATAGAAATATTCTGTAGTAAAGATCAAGTACCTCAAAACTTTGTTTTAGGATAAAGTATGTACTTTTAGCTTTCATAGCTTCGTACCTGTGTGGTGAGGGTGTTTCAGGTTGAAAAGTGCTGATCTCTCCTTCTTCCATAACTTGTCTTCTGCCTCAATTTGTTGTTGATAATCATGAAATTTGTCAAAGGAGCTCTGTTGAGTTTTCACAGTCCTCTCGTACCACACTTGCCGCAGGAACAGGTACAGTGTCAAGATCCCCACCACAAAACCCGCATAGAAAGAGTATCTGGATCCGAGGGCCTTCATGCTGGATTAGGTATGTCACTGACTATTGTTCAACCTCACAGGTGCTGAATAAAAAAAAACAATCGAAGAGCATAGAAACAGGTTTGACCACAGAAAACACGGAGGCATATACTCCCCTTCCTGTCCCTGCTGACAAGTGTGAAAAGGCGACAACAGTCGTCAGTGACACCTGGTTTGAGTTTAAGGAGTGGTTTATTGGTAATCACAAGTGATATCGCCATAGCAGCCTTATAGTATTCCAGCAGCTAGTTCAGCATAACTGGAAACTTAAGAACTCTGAACAAACAAAAGCAGAACGAGTTGTAACCGCGACGCGTCGTCTAATTTTACTTGTGAGATAACTTAGCTCAGCTAGCCTTGCTAAAATGCCTCTAACACTTATTGCGAGAAAATAGCGAACGGGCCGACTAAAATGCCAACTAAATGAACTCCCGGCAAGGAAAACATGTTGGTACCAGCAGTCTTTACTCGCTGCCCCCCTGGTCTGGGTGTCGGGTTAGTTGATGTTAGCTAACTGGCTAGTCCGTTATCCGATCGACTGCTAACTTCGTAGTTGGTGCTGCGTTCAAGGACACATTTGAGGTCTGGTATTTCTGACTCCCTACATGGAAGTGTTTTATGTGATCGTCAGATTGTGACACTATGGAGCTGTGTCACTATATCCTCCTGCACGTAGCTAACATCTGATAGTTACGGAAACCGACACCCTGAGACCAGACTTCGAAATCTTCGACATGCTTTTCCTTGAGACACAACGCTGGTTCAGGGGGACAGCGCCCCTAGGGTCACAGAAAACGGTGTAACACCTGTTTAAGTTGGCGCTGCTTCTACTTTGCTTTGTGAACGCAAGAAGTAGCGGAATATTTTATAATTTCTTTTTAATAAGTGAAAAAAAACTTATGATAATGAAAGCCTGTTATATTTGACTCCTCCTAATGTTCCGTTTATGTTCTGCATTTTGTCGTAGCGTTAGTTGGAACTCAGAATTTCTAACTTTGAAATATCCGACCTTCCCCGTGCATCGAAGGCAGCATAACTTAAGGACGCTTCCTGTGAAACGGGGAGCAAAGTGAAACAGCCCCTCGAACACAATATGAAACTGTTCTGCACCGCTACATAAACTACAACAAACGTACCTTACTGCTACGTGAAAACACAACAAAATCTATCTTTTCGGTCAGCATTTTTAGCTCCGTGCTTGAAGAAAAGTTTACATTTAAAATATCTAGAAATGCATTTTGACTGGTCAAAATTACAATGTTATTAGTGGTCGAATTAAAGATATCTATTACGTTTTTTGGACTATACGAAATGTAAATTCCAGATATCCATAACTAATGTGCCTAGTCAAAAGTCTAATTTCAGATATCTACAATTTAATTTTGCCTAGTAATATCTCACTTTGAGACGTCCAAAACATGAATAAGATGTCTATTAAATGTGTTAATTGGAGATGTCTTATTATTAAAGATAAATTAAAGATATCTGAATAAAGAATTTCGACTAGTTGCATATATCTTAATTACACTTTTGACTAGCCGGAAAGACATTGCAGATATCTTAATCGAATATCCTGTCCTGGTAAATGTTAACATGGCTTGCCATACGTGTCCTGTTGCAGAGAAGTTAAGTTATTATCCTCCAACACCTGCCCATCCCTTCTTAAATATTAGAACGCTCATTTCTTTGGAAACACCATTGTTTATGATTCAGCTCTACGGTAATATATATATACACACACACACATACAAAACTGGACTGGCAAACCATTGAACACATTTATTCAGGCAACTCAAGCTACTTACTAGTTGAACATTATTAACAGTATTTTAAATTAAAAATTAGTATTTCTCAACTTTAAATATTAAAGATATTTGCCAGTTGTTTGAAAGAAATCTCATCATGGGCATTTTCACAGCTTTTCCAACAACACACGGAATTTAAATGTTTTACACTGTTAATGTGTCTTTACTATTTTTTGACATTTTACACACTGAACTGTCAGTTGGTTTAGAAAATCTAACAAGCTACGCTACATTTCTTTCTTCTTCTCTGTATTAAGTATAATAATAAGCACATTATGTCCTTCCACTGTTCTGAATTACAAAAAGAGTTAGCCTTGTCTGCAGATAATAGCAAGTATTCTTCTCTGTGCGAACCGGTTGAAACTAACTCTGCAGCTGCAAAAGAAAGAGCTGAACCTATATATGAGTGATGAGGACGTTTTGCATGAAGTATAGAGTGAGACAGGCTCGCCGTCAGGGAGGGACAAATGGGTCTGAGCGCAGAGGGTGGGGGACCCAGAACTGGCCCCTTCAGCTCAACAAATTATTATGGAAACATATGTTTAGTGACATAAAGTGTTTTGTTTTTCCTTCATAATTGTTTGTGATTCAGCCCATCAGTGAAATCAGTTTCATACAGAAGATTGGACTCACCAATTTTTGCATATTTACTCACAAATCAAGTCCCACTAATTTGTGCTAATATACATACATATTAATTCAAAAACATATTCACACAATAATTATATACATATTGAGGTCCATGTAGTTCACAATTATTCACAAACTGTACAAATTGAGCCCTTTTACATTAAGTACATCTCTGAAGGATAGAAAAGCTTTGTTGATTTGTTGTACACTGAATCTGACAGATGTCTTTGCCTTCCTTAATTAAAAATTAAATAAAGGTAGGCTCGTGTCAGAAACAAACTACTCCGTTACGAATTATCTTTCTACACTGATTTATGTGTTGTTCTTTGAAATCCTTTTAACAACACTCGACGGCCCGAGGTGAACGTAAGAGATTTGTGAAACGGTGATAGAACGCTGTGTTTGCAGAAGCTTTTCCTAAAAAGTAAAGTGCCACCAGCTGTTTACAAACACGTCTGTTACACAAATCATTGATCTGCAGAAAATCCTTTTGTGTCACTTTTGTGCAGCAAAAAAACTAAAAACATCAATACAAGTAGTATTGTGATTTATCTGTGGACCCAGTGTGCAGCAGACAACTTCAGAACAAATACAGAGTGAATCGAGAAATATTTTTTTTGGTAAAAAAGTAACTATTTTTTTATCACATTATTCATCTAGCTGTCTATCAAAACTGTACACAAAGAGGGAGAACTTCCTTTAGCTGCACAAGCACAGCTGATGTGTTGGGATTTGAGCATGCGACGGATGTATAAATGATGCCTACTAAAGACATATTGCCAAGTCAAAACACACAAACAGGTTTTCTGAATGTGCAAACAGATGAGCCCACATGATTCTTCTTCTGTTCGTTTTAAAATGTTTTATCCCCCCTTGCAGGTCCATGTAAGGTGCACTGGCTCAAATGTCCACATCATCTGAGTCAGACGTGCTGGATGACTGAGACTCCTCTTTGGACTCCCCCCACACAAACCTATAATTGTTCTCCAACTCCTGCTGCCTCTTTTCCTCCTTATAAACCTCTTCTGTGCCTCCAGTCTGGGGGATAAAAACACAATATGTCAGAAAAACATCCACAACTTTTCTGACTGAAGGTGTATTTCAGTCGCTGTCTAAAAGACAACATTGTGTCACGGTCTTCAAACGGTCTGATTATATGGGCGTGGACTGCATTTTATTTGCCTTTTTCTACAAATATCGGTCTAATCCTCTGGCACTCCAGCATTCACCCCTTAGTGACTGCAGTGTTACTCCCTACTGATTAACACAATAAAGAAGGTAAGTGCTGACTGATCCTTTTGTAATGTAGGTCACAACACAATGTACTGATATGTGCTAACAGACAGCTCACCTGGCCTCATATGCCTGATGTACCTTAACCTTTTCTATGTTATATATACACACTGCACACAGTTTCTGTCAGCTTAGAAATATATTATGACAATATAGACTTCACTTCTGGGACTACATACCGGTTACAACGATAGTCACTCAGAGCTTCTAACAGCACAGTCTTAATAATACATCAAATTAAAAATGGCTATTAATCGCCTTATTAATTACAATATATCAACAATAATTAGTGGGGGAGCATGGAATGCTCACACACTATTGATATTTTCTCTTTATTCCTACTATTGCCTGACATAGACTATATCTTGCACCTGCCACATAAACTGCTGCAGTGAACACACACACACACACACACACACACACACACACATACACACACACACACTTTTGCTCTGCTCCCCAGACCACATTTTTCAATAGTTTTGGATGACTTGGACAAACAGGCTGGAACAATTACCAGCCTAATTGTTTTCTATTATTTTACTCTCAAATCTTGATTATCCACAATTTGTTATGTAGGCTATAAATTACAAAGAAGCCCAAAAGCACACAGCAATATAACTTTGTATAGCTCGAAAGGGAATCTAGTAAAAGTCATTATCACTATTCAAATTACCAAGAGATTTATGAGGAGCTCCCTAAAGGACTTTGTATCTTCTTCAGTCAGCCACTGATCACCGGCCTCCTCTGCATTTTTTCTTGTCAAGATCTTCACCTCAATTTTACCTAAAGAAACAAAAAATCAGGGAAAAAAGGGGACTTGCTAATTAAACGCATGCACTTTCAAATACCAGAGAATAAGAAAACTGCACCACATGTTCCCAGTGAGTAAGCATGATGAAGAATGGCAAAGACAAAACAGTGGATGAAAATAAGACACACGGGTGTATCACATGATGATCTTGTGATAAGCCTCTACTAACTGCTGCCAGAGATTGAGCTACATACCGCATGCTATACCATACGTGTTTTTGAATGGCCAAATCTCTGAAAAACATTTTTTGCAACTCTGTGTTCACAATAACAGATAAAAGAAAAGAGTAAGGGCCGGGAGTGTTTCGGGCACTACCCCTTTCATACCTTCGGCCTTCAGTCCTGCTTTCTCTAGCTGTTCTTTAACCACGTCCTTTATGTGCTGCCACTGGGGGTCTCCTTCGCCCATCTCCTGAACTTTGATCTCCCCATCAGGGCTGTTGCCTGTCTTATACTTAGTAATTTTGATCTTAACATGGTCGTCAGCTGCTTGGTCTGGGTTGATGAGACAAAAGAGGAACAAACAACACAGTTCACCTGAAAACCCACCAGAAAGGGCACGGGATAGAGGAGATAAGAACCACAAATGTGGAATTACAAGCACTGCACGTGTGTCACATTTTAGATTTACTGTGAGTTATTTAAATTTTGACTCAATACTGGACAATCACCCGTAGATACAACAACGGCAGCAAAGACGAGAATATAATATAATAATCTGACAGCAAGTTTTTTTTCAGTGATTAAATTTGTTCATGTGTGCTTCAGTTCCAGGATAAGAAAGCCAACAAATATCTACTGTAGAAATGGATGAAATATGAAGATGATGGACACAAATTAAACAGATAAAAAAGGTAAAGCGCCCTGGTTACCTGGCTGCTTTGGAGCCAGGCTGGGGCTGCCCCTTGTAAGATCACTGGTTCTGTGAAGTCCTTGCATTTCCTGCTCTGGTTCTTGGACATCTTTCTCCTCCAAATGGTCAAGTAGCTTGTCCAGTGTTGTCTCCAGTGTCTGTGTTGCTTGAGTGCGATCAAACTCTCCTTTCAGACCCTCTGTCTCCAATTCCTGCTGTGCCTGCAACACAGAGAAAAACAATGGAAAAAAAACAAGTCAATTGAGTCACTGTACCAAGACCTGTTTTCAGAGAAAAACAAAAAGGAAATTGAATAAAATGTTCTCCATGGTCTCCAAACCTCATTTATAATGTTGTCAAACTCCTTCTGCATTTCCTCCTTTATTTCATCAATCTTGTCAGTCGGCACTGAGAGGTCGGCCATCTCATCTTCGAACTCCTGCAGCAGATGTTCATCTTCATCTTTCTCATTGTGCTTTTCTGTTAAACTTTGGCTTGTTGGTTTTTCGCTTTGACTTTTATCTTGGTTTTGTGCTTTCTGAAAATGAAAAACAAAATAATTCGAACCAATCCGAATATCTACATGTAGGTGTACCGTAAAGTATGATGGCAATGTGTCGTACTGTGAACTACAAACCTTCCTGTTACTCTCTTTGAGGTGTTGAACAAATTTCATCAGGTCTGCTGGATCAGTGATGATTTTAAAGTTGAATTTTTCTACTAAAACAGATTATTTCCAAAGACAGAAAGCACTCAATGTACCATGCTGAACAACAGCACATAAATAAAAATGAGTCGTACAACAAATTAATAGAAAGAATCCCAATTACACATAACTGAACAGAAATAAGAGTCTCTCTGGTCATTATAATCACAACCTCTATTAATCTACTCTCTAATGCAGGAGTTCATTAAATTACAGATTCTGCTGTGCTGTACATAATCTTGTAATCTGTATTGATCTTCCTTATGTGTGTGTGTGTGTGTGTGTGTGTGTGTGTGTAAGAGAAATATAGAAACTACCTTCGTCACCATCATCAATGACTTCATTCTCTGTAAAAGAATTATAGCCATCATCTGCTGTCTGTTGAGGGAAAGAAATCTGGTTAGTGCCTTGCTTACATACGCCTTCTAGTGGTCAATGATATCTAGTGCATATTAACGTTGACTCGAATCACTTTGCTAAAGAACGTACTGATAATAAGAAAAGACTTGCTTTCACTGCAGTTTGGTTCCTCATTTCCTCAGTGTTTTATAAATAATATCATGTATGACTAGTAAACCTACTTTGTGAATGTGCACTTACTGTCACTGTATGAACACTAGTGAAGCATCATTCACTGATGAAGAAACCTATATACCTGATCTTCCTGTTGAGAGGCAGTTGTTTTTGAATTCCCTGGTTTTTTGACTCCCTCCCAGAAATCAGAATCCTCAGCCTGTTCTGAGCCAGCATCCTCAGATATTTCAGCACTATCTGATTCTAAATGAATGTCACACACAAAGCTTCAGTTACACCCCTTTGCATAGTAGAAATAAATACAAAACTCAGAGTTTTAGAAATTACTACAATTTAGTCACCTTTAATGTGTAAGTGGTCTGTAGCATCACTGGGTGCAGGTGATGTCTCCTCTCCCGTTACGTCTACTACTTCATCTGTTCCTTCATTACCAGCCAACATCTCATCAAGACTCCTCAGCTCCTCAGAGATTTGCTCCACTTTCCGCTTTGTGTCCGCTGGGAATAGACAAGGAACAACAGAGAAAGACAGGAAACAGCAGGTCTCAGTAGTTCTCATGGTTTTAGAAGGCAAAATCAACCCTGCTGTATTTAAAAAGAAAATTTACAATCCCAGGACACGATCCTTTAACTCCTTCAACATAAAGCACCATTAAAGAGAGAAGGGAAGACTGTTTCAAATACTGCATCACAATAACTTTTGCTTTTGTCAACTTACAGACTTGTGCCTTGACGTAATCCATGTACTGTTGAGCACTTAGCGCCGGCTGGCATACAATATCCTGGGGCTTGGCAGTAGATGGTGGCCTCAGGAACGGATGCTGGCAGGTACGGCTGGTGTGAATTGTGAGCACATAGCGGCAAGACTGTGGCTCATCAACTCGAGCAATGTAATCACCAGAGCCTTCTTCACACAAAAACTGCAATTGATTGAATGGAACAGTCTGGGTCTGGGATTCATCATTTGATATGAGACATGAAGTGTACTCATGCGGACTTCTGAATTCCACATAAATAATGTGTGGAGTAGTGAGCAGTAGGGCTGCAACGATTCCTCAAATTAGTCGAATAACTCTATTATTAAAAAATCGGAGGATTTTTTTCTGAAATAAGGCTTAGCTTACATCATATAACTCGCGTTAAACAGGATCCAAGTGAAAATGTACACAGTGAGAGGTTTCGTGCATTTCTGCAGACGTTACGGGCGCTAACTTTATTATTTATTCATTAATCGTCCCCAACACAGATTCAATATCGCTTAGAGTGACAATAAGTTATTGTGTAGCTTTCACATGCATTGCTTCGCTAACCCACCCCGAGCAAAAAATAGGGATGTTTAATTAGAATTTCTAACTCATTTAAACACTAGCTAGCTATAGCTAGTTATAATGCATGGTATTTGTGATTATTGGTCCACAATAACAGGTCTTATAACAGGTCTTTCATGTGATATAATGCACTATAAATATTGTTTATAACGCAAAATACGTTCTATCCGATTACTTGAATAATCGATTAAAAAAATCGTTGGAATGCTTGATTACAAAAATACTCGATAGTTGCAGCCCTAGTAAGCAGATATGAGACTTAAACAAATCAAGTAAACCATACAAGCTGTGTGACATGCAAGTGTATTCTCATTAAAAATGTCTCACCCGGACTTCACTCTCCCTGGGACTTCCATTTAGGTCACACTTAGATCCATTTACATATGTTTGACTGTGGTATCGCTTCAGCCTGTGCTGTTTAGAGGCCTGGGAAATACAGAAAATATTTTTTTTTCTTAACTTATGTGAAATATTCTTGCACAATGATCCTTTACATATCCTTCAACAGTTAAACGTAGTGCCTCTGCATTTATAACAATTCACAGACAGATATTGTGAAAGCTTCTGAATCAAAAAACAAGAGTTTTGCTTATATTATGTAGCCACGAAAATAAAATAATAATCTTCATTAAGTTAACAAAAATTTACCTTAGCCGTTTCATTGTTCCAATCAAATTCCGACTCATAATAGCCAAGGAAGAGAACATCCCCTTTGATTTCTGTGTCTGAGGAGAGGAGAACAACTCTATCAAAGCAATTGTCGTGTAAAACAAAAAAATTAAAAATTATAGCTTAAACACACACAGAGCTAAGTTCTTAGTGTACCTTCAAGGTGGTATTGTCTGATATGTTGACCATGACAGAACTCATATGTCCACCAGTCTTTTGTCTGCAGGAAACAGCGAGAATTTCAATTTGCAGTAATTTGGTGACATTGAATGATTGAAAATTGAGATACCATGGTGAAGGGATGAACAAAAAATGGAGCCTTTAGTAGTCTGTTCTGTCCTTCAAAGATCAAAATATGGCCTCAGAAAACTAGACAATAATAACTGTGGAAATAAATTTAGATAACCTGAAGGGCCACACATATAATATACACAGTGAGATCCAAACATAAATAATGTGTGACTAGTAAGCAGTACATCTGAAATCACACACAATTACACAATATGTAATATATCATAGAAATCAGGATGTATACCTTAAGTTGGGGATTTAGAATTATTTAAAAACACAAGACTTATCGTCTGCAAGATCTTGGGGCACAGCTGTTTTTCTAACAGGTAATCAATGGCTGTAAGTTGATTTGCTTGAAGAATATCTGAACATGTGCGTTGACTGTAGGAATAAAATTCACAGAGATCTGACGTTTTGTATAGAGGAATTAAATGGCCAATGCCACAGATTTACTTCAGTTTGACTGCTGAATAAAATTAATCCTGTGTGTTAATTATTTCTTCTTTGATTTACATATCTTCACCTGTGTATTAATTTTCAGGTTCGCATGAATTTATCACATTCTTTAGATGTCATCTCAGATTTTTGGACACCACTGTTTGTGTGAGGCATCTGGCAAAACAGCTCTTGCTTTAAGAAATACAAGTACTAATCAGTTTAAAGGTGACTTGGTTTAATCAGTCTAAACAGTTTAAGATTCTGACTATTGGATCTCACGGATTAGCAGATTACCAACCTTCACTAGACATGGGGCATTATGCATTGGACTGAGCAGTTCCAGGATGTCTGGCCCAGTGTACCCTTGTGAGTCTGGCTCAGAAGCAGGGTCCTGATGAAACCGGACAGCCAGGGCTGGAAGTCGGCACTCATAGAGCTGCTTGTATTTACTAGACACCATCATAACCTCCTCTGTCTTGGTCTAAGAAAGAAAAGCATTCATTCCAAATGCAATATTTTCACGTATAAAATTGTTATATAATATCATAAGTTTGTATTTAAGGCTTATGCTGTTTCAAGCGGTAGTAGCTACAAAAATGTGTTCACAATCTTGAAAAGTTACATATAGTTGGATAGTTGTTTTTGACAGCTGTCAGCCCTGTCAGCCCTGTCTCCTGCGCTTGGCAAACAGCAGTGATATTCACGCTCTAGGAATCTGAAGGTTTCAAAATAAGTGTCACCCAGCTTGTAAACTGGTTACCCTTTATTTGTCTTAGTAACATTTAATAAAGACGCCAGCTAACGTAACATAGCTTGTGAGCTAACGGTTAGCTTCCCCAAATACCCTCCCTCACTTACCTGCCCCAGGATGACCGGATCGGGAAGAATCTGTATCCCATATTTCATCTCATTCAGCTCCTCTAAATTCAAGAAGGCTGGAACACAAAGTGGACACACTAGCAAGAAAACGTACAGTCTTTTAAGCCACCGGACGAAAGAAGCAGCCATGATGAATGCCTCTCTCCTTATACTCCTATTTGTGTGACAGAAACAAAACACAGAAGGCATGACATGGTCGCACCTGATTGGTTACCGTGAAAAAAACTGCTCTGTCATTGGTTGATTTCTGTGCCTGTCAACTGTTTTTCAGATTTCCGGTACGTTAGTTTTATTTCACCAGCGCAGATTGAGTGGGCGGTGTCTTATTTATATGATACTACTTATTTCAACTAAGCACCGCACCCCCGATATCAAGGTGTGTCGATCTGTTCGGGACGCTAATGGGATTCAGCTGGGCTCAGGAATTAGGCGTGTCAGAAGCTAATTTGACAAAATTGTATTTACGTGGGTTGTATTTAATTAGCCTCTTTGGTAGTAACACAATCTCATATATTGTTGTTTCCTTATATGTCTGAAAGTAGCATTTAAACGTATAAAGCTCCCAATTTATGCTCAACAAGCAAACAGTTAAACCATTTCCAAACGGAATTCTTGAATTTATCAGTCATTGTGGGAATTGAGGGCGGACTATCTAAAAAAAGACACACACACACACACACATTGCTGTACACGTTAGCCTATCACCAATATGACACACTAACATACCAAATATTCAACAGCACACACCCATCGAAACGCGGGCAGGCTTTATTGTTGAGTTGCGCTTTAAGCGCATGTGTAATTGTTGGCATTTAAGAACAATAAACCCCAAAACATTGTGTTTCCATATCGGCATCGCACGTCGTAGCTCCGTGAAGTCGCTGGGTTTCGGTGCGTTCCGACTGCTGCAGAGGGAGCATCGACTCACAGGCTGCAGTGCTGCGATGTGTGCTCGTCTACAGACTGCTCGTTGTTTCCACATTTAAGCTCATTTTCAACACGTTTATTAAAAAGGGCGCGTGGACGGGACGTGACAGCAAACACTTTGGATGCGTGTTTTAGAATTAGGTGAGTTGTCTGTTTATATCATTTGACTGCAATAACAGGCCTACAGTTCCGAATTCAGCAGCTTGAAATGAACATCTGAGGATGTCCTGACTGGACGAAACAAGGAAATAAATGCGTTATTTTTTATTGATTTAGATTAAGGTTCGTTGCATTTTTCCTGCAATCTGATTTACGACAACATAGGCTGATAGGCCTTTCTGTGGGAATGTAACCAGGCAGTTATTGTCATTTCCATGCATATGTCGCTGTTACTTTTATATGTTCATCTGGTTAAGTGAGTTGGACGGATCACTTAGTCCAGGATGTGGACCGGTCAGGCGTCATATCTGTCGCGCACCCTGTGAGGGACCCGCATGTCGCAGTACCTCCTCACAGATTAATGTTCAGTTTCATTGGAAACAGCGAAAATTGATTCTTACAGGCCTGTTTCCATGTGATGATGTGCTGCATAATATCCTCTCTGTGTCTTCTAATTACTGTAGAAACTGGTAATGTCACTGTTATGACAAATCTGAATTTAAATCTTATTCATCTGTAGCTTTCACTTCGTCGTCCTCGGTTTATATAGATTTTTAGTTTAGATTGTTATAATAGTATGCAATTACTGATCAATATATATGTAAGGTGGTAAGTAAGTAAAATCTGCTGCTTGTTTCTGGTAGTAAATTGCACTGATGAGAGAATTACAATATGCAGAGCTGTTATTAAAACAAATATTTTGTTCTGTTGTAATCTACTTTAATCTATGTAGAAGATATATAATTGTGTGTGTGTGTGTGTGTGTGTGTGTGTGTGTGTGTGTGTGTGTGTGTGTGTGTGTGTGTGTGTGTGAAGAAAATACTTCATTACCAAAACGCTAAGCTAAGGCTAAAGTGGAGTGTGGCAAACAGAGGTATCTAAAAGGGGCCAAGCAGGCATGAGGGCAGATAAAAACATATAAACTAACAGGAAAGAACCATGTAAGAATTGGATTTTAGCATTAATTAACTGGACAATACAAAACAGTGAAATGGCTGCTGATTGGTTGACAGAGGCAACAAAAACAGATAAGAGTTACAAGGGCAAACAAGACAATAGAAGAAAAGAAGCAATGTGACTAAGAACTAACAAGAACAAAAGCCATTAAAGAGCTACAGTAAATCTGAGCTAAAACCTAAACTAGAGGGCTTAATTGAGGTTGATCTATCATGACTCTGAAGTGCTGAAACATAATGTACAGGAGGCCATTTACGTGAGAATAGGAATCTCTGAACCGAGGAGGGGGCCTGTCGCCATCCTACAATGCTGTGATTGCAGCCATGTGATTATGCAAAGGGACTGTTTAAAAGGTTGGGAAAACCAGCAGTCAATTGAGACTGATGAAGAGACTTGGATAAGTCCTACTTGGTCCAGATGAACAGAATCAAACACTACAATGATGTACAGATCAAGAAATGTGTATGAGACAGGACAGAACCTCAGAACAGACAGAACACCAATGAACAGCAGAAACATAGCATCAGCTCAGTCCATAGTGGGGTGTGCAGACCGGCTGCCACTGGAGGCTAAGGAGTCAGTTTGCTGACCCTAAATAAGGAGGCTGATTATCTGAGCAGCTGCAGGTTGGAGGTGGAGTCAGGGGCAAGTAATGACCAGGAGAGTGGAAGCGCATGGCCTGGGAGTGGTGGAGTGTGTAGCAAATGTAGAAACAGGAAAACCAAAGGCAGAACCCTAATATAAGGCAGAACCGTGCCACAGACAAGATGCACATTAGAGGAGCACCTTAAGAAAACCACTTCCATCTTCCACTCCTTACAGTGTGCCTTGATCTTTCCATCATATTGATCCTTTAGAATTTCCACAATAACACTATAATGGTCACACCCATGTCCCCCGAGGGCTGTAACATAATGCAAGCTGCTGAAAAGGCACAATGTAGACTCTCAGCTGTGTTCTTATTGGATGAAAGCTTCTGATGTTGCTTTGAATAATACACGCTTCTTCGGGATCTAGTCAGTGATGTGTTGTTTGCTTAATTTTCTCCCTAGGTTGGAGGAACACTCACTCCTTTCTGTAACTATTTACGCAGGTTTTTGGAGATGCAGGTGTCTACAGAAGATGCCATTTCACTGACTGGTTAGAGGCAGTTGAGTATATTATGAATCTTTTTAAATATTATCAAGCAATATTGAGTGTTAATTTTTTTTCTGCAACAACCACAGCAACAACTTTTATACCCCTTGTGCTTGTGTTAAGCTAAAATGGTCAATATTTATACAGAGAATTCCATCTTTTCTTTGGTCAGTATCCACTTACTTGGCTGCGACTACTGTCATTGTCATTACATTCAGCTAAATGTTTGAATAATGTTTGTAAAAAGAACGAATTTGTCCCTTATCTCTTACACGTGTATTTGTACTCAGTATGACCAGGATGAGAAATATGCACATCAGACTCTTTTAGAACATACTGCACTGAATCTTATGACTTACTCTCAGATTTTAGGATGCGTTCTGTGAGGAAGACTGTGTTGCTGGCCATCCTGGTATCTGTCGTGCTGGTACTAGCCCTCCTCCATTCATGGCCAACTCGTGCCTACACCACAGTGGATGTGTGGCAGCGACCAGGTCCAATACTCGAGCAGCATTTGGAGGAGAGACTGGCGGAACTGGATCACCAATTAGACAGCATCCCCTTTCATGTGAGGGATAACGTGGCAAGGTAGGTGTAAAGAAAGGGCTTTTTTTTTTTACCACCTGTCATGTTCTTTGATTCCTCACAGCTGGAGTTACGACCTGCTTTCCTCACATGTCTCTGATGGTTCATCCCCAGCTTGTTGGCACGTAATGGGTGCGTATGTGAGGGTGACAGTGGAGGAGTAAACCTGCCTTTTGCCCAACTGTTGTTCCCGCGGGTGTCCGCTCACCCGCTGCACACTGCCTTTGAGGCCTCTGAGTTAGAGGAAATGAAGAGGAGACGGGCCATAGAGTACAAGAGTTTCCAGAAGAGGTAAGCACAATAAATCAAAGATGTCCTACATTCATCTCAGTCTGAAATCCAGCTCTTAATCTCTTTGAAACCTTAGTAACCACGATCTTTCCACCATTACTAGTTTTAACCTTAAATTGTTAATGTCTGTGAAGTGTGGCTGTACACTTATTCTGCTCCTGTGTTTGTGGATGTTTGTTGTTTGAACGTTTCCACTCAGGTCACAGTCACCTGCAGATGTTCTCATTATTGCAGAGGCTAACAATCCCTTACAGTATCCAACACAAGGTGTGGAGGTTCGACCCCTGAAAACAATCCTCATCCCCGGTGAGGTTTAAGTTAGGGAGTTGGTGAGACATTTTTAAAAGACCCATTATCAGTTATCTATATACAATATTTGAAATATGGTTAATGCTGGTCACTAACTCCATACACTTGTAATAGTGAGACTGTACTAACAGTTGAATTTTCTGAAAAATTACAAAATGCATTTATCCCGTTTCTGAAGACAATAAATTGACTAAAGCCAGAGCGGCTACAGTGACTATGTCTACATATTGTTACAATGTCCTTTTAGGTTTGGCGTTGCACAACCCTCCTAGAGACCATTACTCAGTAAGTATTTGAATATGTCTGTCTTTCCTGTTACATAAGTCATATACTGTGTGGTTTTCTCATAAACTGTATTTCTCTCCTGCTGCAGATAAACATCACTGCCACCCTGGGAACGCTGAATGTGGCTGCAGACGTAGACGGGGTGAAAATCAGAGGGGATGGTGAGATGCACATGACTGTGTCTAGTAGCCTCCTGCCGAACCTGAACCGACAGCTGCAGTTTGTCACCTACACAAACACACTGTTTCACCCCAGCACTGCAGACACACGTGAGCCTTCATTACAAATATCCTAACTTTTTGTCTAATATAAACTTTGTTATTATTGTTATTTTAAAATAGTTGGATAAATGTCTTAAAGCAGTTAAAACCTTAGATGCCCTACATGCCCTTCTGTGCTTTTTAAAATTTGGTATTTCAGGGAGTGCCCTCTTGCTGAAAGGGAGATGAGAAGGTTGATATCACGCTCATTATTGGATAAGCTAAATATAAACCCACAGCCAGCAGCTAGGCAGCTCTAATAATGCAGACTGTTTATTAAGCTTCAGTGGAGAATTTACTGTGATAATAATAATAATGAATACTTTATTGATCCCCTTGGGGAAATCTTTTGTTTTTGATCAGCAGGGACAAAGCCTGGTGACAGTCAATTGAAAATCTTGGCAGGTGTTCATTTCAGTATTAATCTTTTGTGGGTACGATATAATTATAAGATTAACTCCAAACAACAAATAAATAACTGTGAAACAGGAGTGAATAAGTTACACTTTTTGTAATATTAAACTCACTTAAAAAGAACAAACACTGTGTCTTTCAGTGCAATTAGACACAGAAGGATATCGAGCCATCTTCAATATCAAGATCCATCACGGTGTGACACCCAAACTGTACAACACGGGATCCAGAGGAGGTAAGATGCGACGTACATACCGACATACTATACTATTAGAAAAATATGACTGCGATTTTTGAATCATCATTACTTGCTTGTCTGTTGTCTCCTCTGTAGACTACAATGTCAGTGCCCTTGTTACCATAGCTACTAAGACTTTCCTGCGTTATGATAAGCTTCAGGATCTTATTGACAGCATCAGAAGATACTATCCTACTGTCACCATAGTAATCGCTGATGACAGTGAAAATCCCAAGACCATCTCCGGGCCTTATATCGAACATTACATCATGCCTTTTGGAAAGGTGAGGAAGAGCATTGGATCCAAGCCCGAGGTCTATTCATTTCAATTTCCTGCTGTTGCTTTTGAGGATGTTTGTTGTTCAAGCCCTGGATTGTGTGATGTGTCATAGGGCTGGTTTGCTGGACGAAACCTGGCTGTTTCCCAGGTAACCACTAAGTATGTCCTTTGGGTGGATGATGACTTCATCTTCACGGCCAACACTAAGCTGGAGAAACTTGTGGATGTTTTAGAGAGGACCACTCTGGATCTGGTGAGGAACCAAGAAATAAACTGGTATTTTGACTGTAACAGTGTGGTGTTTAGGCAGAGATGTGAGCATGCCTGTGCTTGTGTGTGTGTGTGTGTCCAGGTGGGTGGTGCAGTGCGGGAGGCAACAGGGTATACTGCTACCTATAGACAGACAATATCCATCGAGCCAGGAGAGGAGGATGGTGACTGTTTACACATGAGGAGAGGATACCATCACGTCATCCAAGGCTTCCCCAACTGTGTTGTCACTGACGGGGTAATTAACTTCTTCCTGGCTCGCACTGACAAAGTCCAGCAGGTGGGCTTTGACCCGCGCCTCACCAGAGTTGCTCACCTAGGTGAGTACCGTGCATTGCTCCAGACAGAAAATACAGGAAAAATCTTCAAGTTTACTTTTCTGCATGTGAGAAAATATCAAATTCATCCCAAAAGCGTGATGCACAGACAACAGGAAAACATTTGAAACTATTTGTGTTTGTTTTGCAGAGTTTTTCATCGATGGCCTGGGATCTCTACATGTGGGCTCTTGTGATGATGTCATTGTCAATCATGCAACCAAAATCAAACTTCCCTGGGTCGGTCAGTCAGAGAGCGACAAGACTTACGCCAAGTTTCGATACCCGGCAGCCTCCTCTGATGCCACACACACGAAAAATGGCCTCCTGTTTTTCAAGAACCGGTTTCAGTGCTTGACTCATAATTAAGTTCTTGTCTCCTCTTTGTCGGGAAGGTTTCTCTGCTCTTACTGAGTTGCCAAAGAAGTTCTTCTCCACTGCATCCCAACCGCCATCAGATTTCAGCGATAATTTTTGTTAAAAAGTGGAAATAGTTTTGAAGCCACAGAGGAGGTGTCCCATTAGTTTAAGCATGTTTATAAAAGGCATCTGGACAGTCTGAGTTGCTAAATTATCATTCTGTTATAACACGGGTTAAGGTGTGTGTCCTTCTTTGATTTGCACTACCAAAAGTGGAAAAGCAATAGCGACGTCTGAGAGCCTGATAATGGGGACAGTTGTTAGAAAGGACAAACTGACAATCGTGTAGCCACAGAGCAGTGGCATCATTTGTTCGGTGCCACTTGAGCAACACAGACTAGGCACATGTTGTACCTTTGCTCCACGACTCACGTGTGCCAAAATTTAGGCTGTTGGCTTTGGGATATTTGTGTCTTGTTTTTGTTACCTCCTCACCCAGAATCCATTGTCATTTGTAAGTGATTATTACATGAGAGGAGGTCTGTGATCTGATGTCAGCTGACCTGGGAGCAGTTTTCTTTTTGTCCTCTGCAGTCTCTCACCTTTCTCACCAACAAGCATCTGAGGAAGAGTGCTGTGTGTCTGTGCACGCTGATGAATAATAAAGAAGGTGATTGCATTATTACATGCTGTCTAAAAGACAAGTTACACTTACCAAAGTGCATGTTTGGGGTTTTTTTGTCACTGTAAAAGAAGAGGAGGAAAAAACACTAACAAATTGAAAAGATTTAAGGTTTGGTGACAGTATTTAAGAACTCGGAGCATGAGAAAAAAACTGAGTGACACAGAGACAAAGTCAGCAAAACAGGGTCTGGAAAAGCACCCAGGCTTAAAAATCCAGTTTTTATACCAAAAGCTTTTCTTTGAAGGTTTATTGTGTGTTAAGGTAGTGATGCTATTCTTTTATATCTTGGCCTTTAGATGGCGCTTTTGTCACTTTGTTTCTTAATAGGGCAGATTTGTTTCTAACAGTCATTAGTACGGTGGCCCCTAAAGACAAAGCATGAACAAAAGAAAAAGAAAGCAACAAAAAGAAAATGCGCTGCATAGAGACAATCCCAAAATGATAGTCGTCCATGATGCTAGGGGGCACGATGGGTTCATGGTGTCCAGTCGCTAGACAGACCAGGAAGTTTGTAGTGGTGAGATATTTTTAAAAAACCCAGCATTGGACCGAAAAGTGATTGTCTGCCAGAAAGTGTTTACCGAGCATGAGAGTGTTATTACAGACACATGTTTCACTCTTAACTCTGAGACACATGTAGTGGATCTAATACCAGCTGTAGTTGGACACCGGTCATTGGAACTTCATGGTCTGTGTAGCGACTGGACAACATGAGCTCATCTCACCCCCTAGTTGTGCAGCACTTCCAGTTTGCGCTCATTTTCATTTTGTTTTTTTGTTTGTGTTTTTCCTTTGCAGCGTGTTTTCTTTTTGTTTCTGCTTTTTCTTTTGTTCGTTCTTTGTCTCTAGGTGCCACCGTACATGTGTCTTTAGGAAAGAAGTACCAGGGATTTATCACCATTTTTTTTTTATATCCAGAGGAATATTTTAAAACTGTTGTATGATATTTATGTCTGTTATAGGTTTCTCTTTATATTCACTAAAATGTGGCAATGGGATCAAAAAAATTACTTAAAGAGTGAAACTAATGAGGGAAAAAAGGCTCTTGTGTAGTACTGTGTTCAAAAATTTGTAACTGTCAGCAGATCTCATTTTGAAACGTGATATTTATTGTGTTAACACAAAAATGTACCTTACCCGCTGGTGTGAATCTTTTGATCACAGCATCTGATGTGAGTATTTTTTACCTATTTATTTAAAATATTGACATATTAAAATGTCTGTGGGGAAAAAGAAACATTTTAATGTGTTCTATATTTGTGGGAGTGCAAGGTGAAAATTAAAGACAAGTGTCCTTCAAGGCGTCTCTGTCCAGCGCCAGAATGCACTTATATGCTTATCATGCCATTGACCACTGGTTTTACCTTCATTTTGCTGTGACTTATTTCCCACCTTTTTTCTGTGCTGCATAAATGTTTTATCATGATTTACATGGACACAATATTTGACATCTGTCATAAAGTGTGTAATTCATGTGACTTTTTTGTTAGTTCATGTCTTAATTGTACTTTGTGACCAAAGCTAAACAATCACACACATTCTTTTTTTGAGAAATGAGGAAAACAAAGAACCCATTTTATCCTCAACGTGTTTCTGCTAGATATCAAATGATAGACCAGCCTCAGATGGGCCTTGGAGTTAGTTATTCTTACTAAGTCAAACAATTCTATAAAATAGAACCTGAGTCAAAAGCAGGTTTATTTTGCTGCTATGTTCCTTCATTTACCGTATAATAT
The DNA here is from genome assembly GCA_032359275.1 of Microctenopoma steveboyesi. Lineage (NCBI taxonomy): Eukaryota > Metazoa > Chordata > Actinopteri > Anabantiformes > Anabantidae > Microctenopoma > Microctenopoma steveboyesi. Next base: position 9,972,671 of record JAUMHF010000021.1, read on the forward strand.
AAAATCAACGCACAGAGGGTAACACACGTTGTTTGTGGGAGATGGTGTTAATTAAAGCAGTGTGGGTGTTAGTAGGTAGTAGCGTGTGTCCCTGACCTCACACATGAGTGAAGAATGGGCCTTTGTTCATTTGCACTTTGCCACAAATCAAATGATTGTTGACACAAATAGTCAGCAGTGATGTTGCAGGAAATCTTTTGGTCTCGAGCATTAAAGCGTCCCAGCCTGCAGCACCACTGGCCACACAGAAGATACAAACAGGAGAAGTAGAGCTGATGCTGTTTATGTTGTCACTGCTCCAGCATTTTAAGAACACAGTTGTCATTTAAAAGATTTAAAAGGTCTAATAATCAATGGTATACAAAGTTAAATGTGTGTAAATTATGAATTAGATCCAATAGATGGATTCAAAATAAAAGAAAATAGGAGTTTCTAAAATATACCCACTAGGGGGCGCCATACAACAAGGTTTATTGCTTTGATTTGATAAGAAAACATCAGATTTAAATTAAAGACAACTGTTCTGCTGATTTGTATCTACTCGTCAGAAATTGGTGATTTAAACTAAAAAAATAAAAAGTTATGATAAAAAACGGGAATAGATAGAGTGCTGTGAAAAAGTATTTGGCCCCTGAGTTAAAATTGTTCGTCACACTTAAATGATTCCGATCATGAAAAACAACTTATTACACAAAGATAGCCTAAATAAATACGCAATGCTAATTATAAATTATGTTTCTATTAATTATGGGTAAATAACTGTCCAAACCTGCCTGGACGTGTGTAAAAAAGTAAGTCCCCCTTTATTAATCAGGAATTAACTGTGATTAACCACATTTTTGGCACGAGGCAAAACCTTTTTAACAGTGATGTACATTAGATTCGTGGTTTCCAGCAAAAAGCATGGAGCACTGATGCTAATATTTATGCAGTAAATTGATGAAAAGTCTTTATAGCATGCTGATCCTGCAGGACACACGTTTCTTTGTTTGTCTGTTTATATTTACAAGCCACATGGAACATTGATTAACCTCTATACGGGAACACCCCCTGGGATTGTGCAACTTTATGACGTGACTATTTTGTGGTGAATCGCCATAACAACTACCAAGAAACACAAAATGACCACAATGTGATGCAAAACATAATTCTTTTCATCTGGACGTCTGGACGTCATCTTAAATGCTTTATGCTGTAACACTGAGTACTTGTTACCATTTTAGTATTTTAAAAAAGAAAGCTGACAAATATCTAAACAGTATTTCTTTTTAATTCTTTGTGTGTGAGAGATTGCACATGAAATTATTTACATTCAACATGACAGTGATGGATGAACGCCTCTGTTCCCTTTTACTTTTTCTGATTGAGTATAACGGACTTGTGTGTGTTTATTAAAGACAAAAGTCTGACAATATCTGAGCAAAAAATAACCCGGCAAAAGGAAAAACACAAGATCTGAAGGGGAAGAACAGACATACTTTACAAATCGTATGGCCTCAGATCCCACAGTGTAGCTGTCACGATCACTCTGTAAATGTAAGGATACAGTCATTTGAGGAAACTATGTATGACTGTGTTCTTCTGGGGATAAAGTGGATTTTCCTCCCAATAAAAAATGCGTTACAAAAATAATCTAATCAATCTAATAATATCTATTCTGTTATCACCATCCTTTGTACGCATTGCATAATCAAACCAAAATGTTTAAACAACGTCTAGATTACTCTGCACCATTGGAAACATACATGCGACAGACTGTGAAGACTGAGATTCTGAGACACTGATGTCCGTACAGGAGTGAAACAGCTGACAGAGCAGTCTGACTTCAAGTCAGTTTGACTTCAAGTTCAAGTGTCATCTCCTCCCTCATTAAGTGTGGTCACCTGGAAACTGGAAGTCATACCCTGAGAGAGAAAGAAAACATTAACACCATTATAACGGTGAATAATAATAACAACTAATGATTAGTCAAATAATCAGATACCCACCAGAGCAAAAACAAATAGATAAGAATTGAAAATAAATCTTGACTATGAACCTAATCCCCTGTCAGTCATGATGTTGGTTTTTGACAAATTTCAAGAAAAATATTTTCACTAGCCTCAGTAATGGTTTTAAAACTGTTCTTATGGACACCCCCATAGTTGAAAAAGCAAGTTGGAGTGTGGTGAATAGTACCAATCCAAAACAATAACGTTGTAGACCAGACAACATAAACAGAAAGCTGAAAAATGCTGAAAACAGTCAGGATTGTTGACGGACACTGTAAAGTGAGGTACAGTTTAAGGTCAGGAATGATTACCATTACCACCATCGTCCTGTAGAAATCTTAGTGTAATTATCTCTAATGCAATCATTATTTATACTAAATAAGAGAATTGAGCATTTACAATAAAGAGCCATGTTGTTCAGAAAAAGACAATACATAGAAATGTCGGACAAAGGCTTCTCCCAGAGGGTTCAGCACCCCAGGCAAAACATTATAGGTACACAGGAAACCTGTTTGTACTTGTGCACCCAAGCAGGATGTAAATACTGCTGATCCAGAAACACAAAGACAGAGAACAAGAAGACACGAGCAAGTTTGTGGAAACAGGCCAGATAAACCCTACTAATAAGAGCACTGTGCTCAGACCATTTCCTCCTCTTAGTGGAAGTCTGAGCGAATAAGATAAAACAGCAGGTCAGTAGGTTTTCCATAAACTGGGTGAGTGAATGACACTCGCTACAGATTAGGTAAACCAGCCTTTTGAATCCACGCAGAAACAACAACAGGATATCTGACAAAGGCAACCAAAGAGTAATTTCCTTTAATCATCGTGAGGATGATGACAAGAAGCTGCTTCTGGCTAAAGATATGGCAGTGTCAGCACTCTGATCTCTGCCAAAAAATCTGCTTTAAACCCCACGAATGAACTTGTGCTGTTCATAATCAACAGTTAACAGGTGTGCCTTATAGAAATGTGGCACTTTTGATTATTAATCTGACAAACTGCAACTAACAGTACGACATGGAGTGTTCAACATATCCAAATAATATAATATTATACATAATATAATATATAATATTAGTCTCTCATAAATCTTTGTCCTATTGCCTTAATGCTGTTTTGGTTTTACCAATGTAAAAATATAGTAATGACATTAACTTTTAGTTTTGCATGTTTGGGGGTCTCAAGTAACTCAGTGGACGGAGCAGTCGTCTGTGAACCCCAAGGTGAGCCGTTAAATTCCCAGTGCTTGTTTCCCTGGTTCTTAATAATTCCTGAAATCACTTGAAATTAGACATGTTCACAGTGTGTTCTGTGGGTTACTCAGTTTATTTTTGAAAGAACGTGAAGTAGAAAACACTCTTTACTATTATTAAGTGTCACAAATAGTAAAGTCTGTTCTCCCACTTGTTTAAATGAAGTGAGCTGATACCTGCATGCTGCTCTGACTGCAGGGTGGTGGCTCATTGGTGCTCCCACTGCTGTGTCTCACCTCTGTGCACAAACGGAGCTGCTGTGGGGAGAAAAGTGGAGAGTGAGTTGGTTGAGCACAAGATTTAGAAACGATATTACAGAGAGAAAAATCAAAGTAAGAGAGAGAGAGGTGCATGCTTCTATGAAGACCTGTAAGGAAGCATTGCTCTACTGTACATTTGCCTTCTTGGTGGCAGGGCTGTGTTGGTGTGAATGCAGAGAGGGCAGGGAAGTGTTGTAAGACAGCAGGCAGGGCTGCAGATGTCGGTCCATGGAAGCTGAAGAATGAGGTCGTAGGCCAGATGGTGACGCAGTTGGATACCTCATGTTCCTGCCCAGGCTGTGCGACTTGTTTTCCCTGCGTTGGTACTCTATGGGGGACTGAAGAGCTACAGCAGAGAGGACAAGGGAGCTCATTATTCTGGTGTAGCTACTCTTACACATGCAGTTTTACTAAAGAAACAGCTCTAGCACCATTCAGGAAGTTCCTCTGACTCTCTAAAATCTGGACCACATCGCTGAACCAAGCTTGCTGTATTTCTGGGGATGATGCCTGCATGATGAAGCGTGCCACGCCGCCGTCAGTTCCCCGGGAGGTCAAGACCAGACAGCACGGGTCTTCCTCAGAGTGCTTCTCCACACCCAAACAGCTGACCTGCAGAGCACACAGGAGACTCGTCTGTCTAAGAAGAAACACCAGACATGAAAACGATGAAAAACAGGATTAGTCAAGCCTTACCTTTATGCTGTATTTGAAAGAGTAGCCTGGGTAAGAGAAGCCTTTCTTCTTATCAATTGGCTCGCTGAAGATGACCAGCTGCTCAAACAGGAACACTCGCCTCTCCCTGAATCTAGACGGGAAGCCACTTTCCTGCTCGCTGACAGAAAAGGTATCCTGCTGAAGCAGCTTCCCCTGAGCTGTGATTTTCCCCTGAAACCATGTGTGTTGTAAATACTATGAAATGCTGCAAATAAACTTTGCTTTGGTTAATCTGTGATGACAGATTGAGTTTCTCACCTCAAAGCCTTGGAGCCTGCCCACGTTCATCATATCATTACATCGTTTTGGCACAAAACACATCACCTCCACAGCCCTCTGATCGAGGAAGATGAATTACGTTATATGAAGTGTTATATGACTTTTTATTTGTATTCATATTCGATAATGAGTCTGTACCTGCAGCTGCTCAGCATCTCTTCCTGCTTTACTGTAGTACTTGAGGAAGTCCTGAGGGAGAGAATTTAGTTTAGAGGGTTTGTGGTTTAAAAGGAAAGAAATGTTTTCACAGTCTAGCTGTAATTCTAATAAAGTAAAGAGTGTTTATGTTTCAGCAAATGTTCCAATAATTTGATGTTTGATCTGATGCTACATTTTTCTATAATTACATAGCTTTAAACCTTAATATCCACAATCCACACGATGTTAAGGGAAGAAGGAAAAATTATTTAAAAATACTTTATAAGCTGTAAATGATGGATTTAACCTCTTGAACCCTAGACCATTTTATAGGAAGTTGCTTGAAAAAGACGTACCCAAAATGAATTGAATATATCTC
>JAUMHF010000021.1:9977790-10068066 GCA_032359275.1 Microctenopoma steveboyesi
TCGGAACACAGAATGACTTTGTAACCGGAAGTCGGAAGTGGACCCGGTACCGGGTCCGTCGGGTTTAACAGGTTAACTTGTGTTTCTAATGGCATATATCTGATCTACAACTCCAACCAGTATATAAAACACTGTTAATAAAGACACTTACTGCAGCTTCTAATGTTTTTATAAACTGGACCATATCACAACATTATGTCTCAACCTTTTACAGTTTGTCTTATCTGTTAAAGTGCTATGCATGAAGAAATACAGTCGTGTTAGACAACACCTACAACAAACCTTCAACAGAAGTTGATACTTCATGATCCTCTGAACAGGTTTGATGAGCAGATCGTTGAGTTGCAGCCTGTGACCCAACTGCTGCCTGAGATCCTTTCACACGACAAAAAAGAGACGCTGTGTGAAATGTATCTGAAGGTATCAAGTCAAATCTGCCAAGGTTTTACTCACCTCAAAGTAGGTCTCAATGTATTCAGAGACAATGTGCTCTGACTTCGGTTTGTTCTGACAGTAAACCACATACATGTGAAGACGTCGCTCCTGGAAATTCAGGACAGAGAAACAGTTCGTGTGACTGTTACTCTAAGTGATGTCTGTGTGTGTGTCTGAGACACAGAAGCTGAACCAGTTTATAGTTCCCTCTCAGTAGAGCTCCCATTCTATCTCATTAAATAGTTCCAGTGGCTGAGAAAGAATGGTTAATTTGCAGTAGATTAATTAGGCGTGCTACAACGCTGATGGAGGCGGGATAGAAAAGCTCAAGTTGAAAAAACATTTGTTCCACTCTTTCCAATAGTTTGCTTTCCTTCCTGTAGCAAGTGTACAGATACAGATACATCCTTTTTGCAATGTGTTACAACTCTGAGCCAGCGTCTTTCTTTGTCTTTCTGTGCCCAGTGTTTGCAAAGATCTGTTTTATAACATTAAAAGTGGAGCATGTTTAACATTTTTAACATTGGTCTTCAGTGAAACCAGAGAGATTACAAGATTTTTAATGTGCATATGCACCTGTAGACAATTGATCTAAAAGATGAAGTCACATCTGGATGGCAGCAGACCAAAGCTTGACAAAAAGTCAGACCAGCTGCAGCCTTCAGCCAAACTGAAAACATGCTGCAAGATGAGAAAAGAACATACACACTAGTTACTCACTGATCTTCCGACTCACATGTTTGATGAAGAGCTGGGCCAAGCTGTCTGGCTCACCCACACATTTCTCCAGCTCTCCCAGGAAATAACTGTGTGACACAATGCAGTGAAGGTCAGGCGGGAACATTTATCCAACCAAATAAACACACACAGCCAGGAACATTGCAGGGGACACAGGGGATGTGACATACACTAAACAATCAAAAAACACAAAACTATGAGGCAATGAAGAACTGAGAGGGAAAAATTATGAAACATCTGACTCACTCCTTATGCCAGTCATAGATCTGATGGATGTTTCCAAATACAATCCTGTCCTTCCCTTTGATGTCCTCTGGAACTCCCTGATTGGCCATGGTGGCCATGTAACCCTACACACACACACACACACACACACACACACACATACAGAACATCACTATGTATGAAAAAAAAACTCTCGGTTTAATGACAGAGTTAGAAGAGAAATGCACCTGCACTATGAGACCGAGATCTTCCACGTACAACCTTTCTGTCTCTACCAGCTCTGTCAGTACATATCTGAGAGAAATAGAGATTTTAAAACATGAAAATGAAGGATAACCATCAAAAGAAACATTAAAACACAGCTATGACAAACTAAACCATAGTTACAGTTCATTCTAAAGGAATAGTTTGACACCTACATGCTCTTCTCTAAGGCCACGTTTCTCTCCTCTTCACTGTCCGCTGTAGCTGACCACTGACTACCTGAGCTGTCAGTGACACTACAGCCATCTTGAAGAGTGCTGCTGGTGGACTTGTCACTCTAAACACACAAACAAGACAGTGGAGCAGTTAATAATCATCACATCAACATATTACATAAGAGGCTCTAGGGGTCTGTCAAAGACAGCGGAAAGTACATCCTGTACTGTAGTGTACAGAAGTATATTTTTAAGTCATTTAAGGGATGTTGAGTATTTCCATTAGTTCCATATAAATGTAGTTACTGTTTCAGATAGCTTTTTTAAAATAACTCTCTTTGTAAGTCGCATTGGATAAAAGCGTCTGCCACGTAAAGTACAATAAATGTATCTTGTGATACTTTTACTGATGACAGTTAAAGTACTACTTCTGGGTTTTTTTACTTTAACTTGTAAAGCAGTATTTTAGCTGTTCTTGACTTCTCCCATCCCTGATGAATTACTGCGATGTACAGTAATGCCCGACTTCTGGGCATCAACCACAAACATTTAAATCATAAAGCCTCAGCATCCATTGACACAGCCAACACACATTTTTGGAAAAATAAGTAGATGTGAGGATCCTAATTCTTTTCATCAGTATGAAAAGTTTGCTGATCCACCACCAAATCGCAAGTGCTAATGGCTTTTTAATGCCTCTGCTCGTTGCTGAGGAGACGTCTTCTGGGCAGTGAAAGCCAGAATCTGTCAGTGTCATGTCCTCCTCTGTCTCCTTCCTTGTCTTTTCTCTCTCCCTCACTTTAGCCATGCCCCTCTCTCTCCACGCTCGCTCCCTGAGTGTTTCCAGCTGTTTCCAATTAGTCCACTCACTATTTAAGCCCCTGCACTTTCTCCTTTCCTTTGTCAGGTCATACCATTATGTCACCTTATTTTCCTGCCTTGTCAGTTCTGTAAGTTGGTTTGAGTTGAGTTTCTGTTTTCTGCCCTCTCCTTTTCACACCTCGTTGGTCTCTCTGTTCTGCTTTTTACTTTGTATCTGGTCCACCCCCTGTCTTAGTTGTAGTTTTGCCTCCTATTGGAGTGATTTCCTGTTGTTTAGTTATTAAAGTGTCTTTGTCTTGTCCGTGTCTGTGTTTGGATCCTCCATTTCGGTACAGACTATCTGACAGAATCAGGCCTGATTGATGAAGGTGAGTACTGAACATTTGTCTAGTCATGTAATAAAGGTCATCATAAACTGACCGCGGCATGGAGAGTTGTTATATAACAAATATCAGTGCTGACCTAAAAGCACCATAATCTAATGTGAATTTGACTGTAATCCTCTTGACATACTGTAGTCTCACCACATTTTGTTCTCTGCCTCAGTGCACTAGATGATAATCCTCTTGTGGAGGCAGTTTGTAGGTCAAATATTCACTTCGGCTTTTATTTACTTTCTATTTTACTGTTTCTTTCAGGGCCAGTCTTTTTTTGTTCTCTCACACTGAGCATAACTGTTAAATTTTTCACCCAGCAGCCTCACATAGTTCTGCCTAAGAAAAACATCTGAGGCCCACTCTGGTTCTGCTCCATCCAACAGCATTTAATACCATTTGTTTGCTGCTTCAGCAATTTCTTAACAGCCAGAAGTTGATAAGTGCCTTTTAAATTATTAGAAGGTTAAAGGAATCTAGATAATAGACAATATTTACCATACATAAGTACCAAGCTTCTTATCTAACTCAACAAGTTGTTACTCCCCAAATGGTCCAATGAATCTTTTAAAGACTTGATATGGTTTTACACTGACACAGGCAGCACACGAACAGAGCAGTAAGGAGCCAAATCAAACACGCAGCTGAAGGTGTTTATGATATATTGGCCAAAAGGGCTTTTGGACTGAGAAAGGTTAAATTTGACAAGACTGTATCAAGCACTGTATTTGTAAAAGAGCTGTTTTAATGCATAGATTCCTAAATTTAACTATGTTGCTCTTGAAAGCGAACTGTCCAACATCAGCAGCCCCGTTTCTCACCTTGCATGTAGGCCCCTTCTTCTAATTTTGGAGTAAACTCCTCACACTCAACCCTGACCCTGCTGTAGCCATTTAGAAAAATCTTGGCTAGTTGATAACTTCCAGATGCTGTCGGGAAAAGCCCACAGGATTGATTGCACTCGCCAGAGCCTTTCAGAGAGCACATAGTACAGTGCAGGGTTTCCAGAAAGAAGTGGTGCACGTGTGAGAACACACACTTAATACTATATTTGGCAAAATGTGAAGCCATGCTCTATTTATTTGGCACAATTGGTGGAATCTAATGAGGTGTGTAAATTAGAGAGAGCCTTTTTTTAAAAGACATTTTTTCACATTCTCATTTATTTTTCATCATATTTTAGTGGTTACTTAAAATATAAAATGTCCTATTTTACATAATGATGCTTATTTGTATTGTATTATGTTTGCCCACTATGCACCTCAGATCATTCATTTCGACTCTGACTGTTAATGCCAGTACCAATAAAAAAGCAACTTTGAATATCATGTTGACATAAGTATCCTGTATCTAAATTATAAAATTAATTAATTTATTATTAACAGTCCTCAAAGTTCAATTATATTTTTGCTTAATCATATTATTTTTTTCATGGAAGAGATTATATTATGAGGTATCTTAGTTCTGTCATACACTCTATTTTATTTATATGTTATATCTATTAGGGTTTATTCTATTTTTACCCATTATCTTCTATCTATTTAACATTTAGCCTTGGCTGCTGCAACACTGAAAATGCTTACGATACGCAATAAATCCTGTCTATATATCTAGAATAGACTAGAAAAACACAGGCTAGAGCAACTAACTACAAAGTAGTAACTACAGTAGAACAGAATAGAGAGATTACCAGAGTCTGTTGGTCTTTGCCCTGCAGGAGCTCAGATATGAAGCTTTGGCATGATGGCTGTGTGGGAGAAGGAGCTGCTGGACTCCACACATCATCTTTCCACGCCTGTACACAAAACAGTAAATAGCTATTAGAAACAGATAAAATGTGACTTGGAATAATGAAGAAAAGCAAACACTAAAGTTAGGACTGACCATGTTTTCACACGGGAGAATGGATGGAGGATTGTCGTTATCATGTGATTCCACAGACCTTGGCTGATCTGCACTTTGGGCAACATGCGACAGTGGCTGCCTTCTGTCTGACCTGCACGTCTGCTTCTCAAGTTTTCCTGCCTCTCCTCTGGTATCAGAGCTCATCTTGCGGACAGGGTTAGTGAGCCATTTCTTGAGGGCGCTGACAGGGTGCCGTGATCCTCCAGATGAGGAGTGCGAGCAAGGGCTGGAACTGCCTGAGGCCTGGTGCGGCACGGAGCCCACCGATGGAGTGATACTGCCCTCACTGCCTGCCACAGAGTACGACTCTGCTATATAGAGAGACAGAGGGGGAAGGATTGGGTTAAAGAACAGCAGCCATTGTGGGGTTCATCCTCTCAAGTCGAGAGTAGACATATTTCTGCACCCAAATTGTGCTAAATTCCCTGTGTTAAACCCTCGCTTTAATTTTATAGCTGCAGAAAATGTACCTATTATCCGTCTAGAGGTCAGAATGTGTACTTGTTTTACTCAGTGGGTGTAATACCAGTTCATCTCGACATCAGAGGGTATAACACAGATAGAAAACTTTCTAAAACAAAGCCAGACTAAAAACTGGGCATTTCAACACCAGAATACAAAAACATGTTCACCTGAATCTTGGAACCTGTGATTATGTGTAGCACACTTTATAAAAGTGTATATATATATATATATATATATATATATAAGTAACATCGGAATACAAAAAGCATAATAGGACTCCTTTAAAAAATTAAACAGATTTTTTCCAGTGATCAGTGGATTGTGTAAAGTCACAGCTGCCCTCATTCTGAGGCCGACAACCTTTAGTTCACAGCAGGATCTCGTTCCCAGCTTTAAGTCTCTACACTATGGAAACTGGTACCTAATCCTCAAGCACACTGTTTTAATCGAGCACCCTAACATTAACGTTTCACTCTGTTCTGCTGATCATAGCAGAGTGGAATCTTTCAGGACCCCCATTTTGGACTCTTCCCAGAAGCCACTATTCCCTGTCAGCACATTTATGTAAGCTAAAATCATAATAGCAAGCTTTCAAGAAGCCAGTTAAAATCTGCATCAGCCATTTGCCAAAACTGCCTGATGCAGACATTAAACAAGACCCCATACTGAAGTTATGTGCTTTTCTTCCTGCTTCATTTCAGTTCTCATTTTATTTATAGAGACCAATAAAATTTGTTCTAAATACACAAATACTAACTTCACAAATTCTCAGTGGTTGTATTTAAATACATGGACTGTATACTGATGTTGTATCAGTCTCAGTTTCCTGCAAAACATGTCTACAATTGTCTTCATTCAAATAAAAATCATAAGAGAAGGAGGGAGGGTGTGTGTGTGTGTGTGTGTGTGTGTGTGTGTGTGTCTCTGTGTGTGTGTGAGAGAGAGTTTTTGCTTAAACATTTCTGGTGAATCTTGGGGGGAGGGCCTATATCTTACAAATGAATCTTATGCACAGTTCAAATGATACCACAAGCACCGTACACCTTTTCTGTTTATACTTCAACACTCTGGACTGACCCTTCGCAGTGCGTGTTGGTGATTGTGACGTCCCAATCACTGCTGGACCACCATCCAGACTGCATGGACTGTTAGCAGTGCGTGCGTGTATGCATGGCGGGATTGCATCCTTTCATGCTGGTACTATACAGTATGCACCAAATCATGTTAAACAATTGCATCCTCTGTGAACTCTGTATGAAAACGTTGACATCTTACTGGAGATGATCTTTTATAACTTGTCAGTTATGGAGGCGGTTTTGTGCATAACACAACATCTCTGATGAATACAGATGGCTTAAAGATGGGAGGAGCTTGATACTCTTGGCCTTCACATTGGTTCAGAGTACACACCTATCCAGATGGTGAGAGATGGCAGTAAACAGGACCAACCATTAGCAAGAGGTCAATCTATCCGGCAGTAATCCTGTCTGTGCCGAGGCACTGGCAGCACAAACCTATCCAGTAAATTGTTTTACAGTGCAGCTCAACTATTGTGCTACTGTTTTGTAATTTTAATAAAACAACAATGACTCTGAAATGGCCAAGATTTAAAATTTTCTGTTAAAATAGGAAAAAGTTCATGTTTGCACGAAGTTCAAATTGTTAAAAAATAAAATTAGGTGTCATCGTTTGTGATCTTAAAATAAATGTAGTATTTTATTATTAAGGGCCTGTGATGATGAGTAAAATCACAATGGTAGAGGCAAACCATGTACGATTATGATTCACTAATACCACAAGAGAATCAAAGTACATTAGTGCTTCTCTGGCTCTCGTGGGAGTGAGAGTGCTGCTTTCAGGACCTACTTTACACTATGGAAGCTCTCTCTCTCTGTCTCTCTCTCTCTGTCTCGTAACGTAGATGGTTGAGAGATAGTTAATTACATCTTCCCCAACTCAACCCAGTATATGGCCATGGTCAGCAACAGCAAGAAGTACCAAGACGCTGTTTAAGCCCCACTTCAGCGTGTTGACACTTCATTTGCATCCCACATTTTTCAGAAAGCTGATTATTGTTTGTGCTCCCTACTTCTGAACAAGCTGGAAGATGAAATTGTCATTACATTTATCAAATCCAGTAATTTTCAGCTCTGCTTCAGTTCCTGTTGAAAGACTGCCAACGAAAATACCTCTCAGGCCACATCACTGTCACCACCAACACTACACTACTTTACTTTACTTGGCAGACGCTTTTATCCAAAGCCACTTACAGAGAGCTAGTGCTGGGTGTCTGGCTCAGAGACACACCTGGTAGGGGATGGACTAGGAGTCAGACGGGGTTCGAACCCACAACCTTCTGCATCCCAGTCTGACGCTTAATCCATTGAGCTACCAGGCCGACTACAAATCAGCCATTCTCACACCAGCTGCACACATTTAATCCTAGAGTTTGCTGACACTATGAAAAGCCTCTAAAACAGGGTTAAATAAAGTTAAACATGCAAAACGCAGCTCAAGATTAAAACAGTCTGATCTGAGTAGTTCAAAATCACCTGGTCTCACTGTGCATAACCTATTCTATTCTATTCATACCATGCACTGTGCATCATATCAAAAAGGCTGTGTTCTGACACCTGTCCATTATGTTCAGCATTACATTTATCTGACGCATGTCCACCACAAAATTAAAACCACCAGATATTGTTAATGTTGTGGCTGTTATATGCAGCTGCAGCTTTTACTTTTTTAGTCACTGGCCTAAAACATATCAAACCATCCCAGCATTTGCCATCATTATTCACTTCAGGGGGAAATGTGGTGATTTTACACATAAGAATCAGTTTACTGTTTCCATTGCACTTACAGCTGCACATACTCTACATGAAAAGCAATAATCTCCTAGCAGTGTTACTGTAGGAGTGCAATACTAAACCTCTTTTATGACGTTGTTGCACCCGACAGCTGATGATACCTGCTGTCACTGTTGTAGTCAGCTGTATTCCTTGGTAAACTATGACAAGAATTATTAGGCTGAATATCCCTTCTCCATCATATCTGATTACATCCTGCATGTTGACAACTGACCTAGTTTCTACTCCACATCTACTCCACCACTTCCTTTTTCCCACGGCACTGGAAGCTGCTGATGTGGGCTCTCCTATTTGGAAACTCATTAAGTTTTGTTTGCTGCCCATAAGCTTCCTTGGTCAATTAATGCACTTTCATTCAGGGTCCATTTAAGCTTAGGGTTTAGGGAAGGTGTAGGAAAACAGTGTAGGGTAAGTGCACTGAACTCAACACATCAATTCTAGGGTCTCTGGACAGTTCACCGTATCCAATCTAAAACAGAGAAGCAGCCTTTACTCTTGGCCCCGTTTGAAATATGTTTAGGTTTAAGATCTTCTATACTATTTTTAACTGATCCACACACCTGAGTAAATTGTCTTGACCTGGTAAACAACTCCTGCAGGAAAGTTGTTGTTTAGCTCTTAGCCTGTTGTATAGGACTGGGCAATAAAAAAAATCCATCATTTCATTATCTATTATCACTTATCCTGTTAGGGAGGTGATAATAAACTTATGATGAATTTTGATAACTACATGTATCTAAGTAGTCTATCTAATCGTCCTCATCAGGCATCTGACGTAGCCAAATCATCAGGTCAAACATTGTTGACAGGTTAAACTCAACAATCAGTGACTAGAATCAAATGTCAACACAAGTTTATGGAAATACTTATACATACACATAGAATATTTTAAGTTTAAAATCTACCAATGATTTGTGAACAAAGACAACAAACCTATTTTACTATATGAAAGTGTAGACTGGACTCCTGAAACAAAGGACTAGCAGCAGAGCTTTACAGGAGCATCGCTTATGATCAGTCAGCTGTTTAAAATCAGATCATAATTTTAAATCATAAAATGAATCCAAGCATAACAGTCACAAATCCGAAATACATTCAAATTTAAATCAACAAGCAGTCATATTTACCATAATACATCCTCGAGGACCGACAAATGTGTTGTAGATAATGTTCTTCAGGTAAAAAATGTTTTGTAACATCACCAAGATCTACTGCTGCAGCTTGACACTATTCATGGAAAAACTAAAGGAATGAGGTGAAAGGTATTCTAACAACGCTTTTGTGCTTGTTAGTCATGTTTACTTCTTCACATGCTGACTGTGATGACATCACACACTGGTGAGCTAATGAACTATTACTCATGGAAATTTCTGAGCCAGCATGGTGTATGCATAATACGACAGAGAGGTTGCTGGCAGAACTTTTAAGTAGATTTCCAAGCAAATGCTCCAAAAAACTTTATCTGGAGGGTTCATTTCTGACTTTATAAATAGCTGCTGGACATGAACAGAATCGGCCAGTGAGAGAGTAAGGGAATAGTGGAAGAGTGATGACAAGTAAGTCTTCAGAGAAGCTAGATGGAGATAAAGCTACAGAGAACAAAGCACAAAAACACAATGAGGAACAAAGCTTAAAGACAAAGAAAACAAAACTGTCTTTTCAACAACAAAACAAACCAAATAAATAGAAATAGAGAACTGGTCTTTCTACAGGCAAAAAAGCCGACTCACAAACAGATAAACTGTTATATTTAGAGTCAGAGAGAAAGAAAACACCTAGAATAACAGTAATACATCACATTACACAGACAACATGTCTCCCAATGTGTCAGAGACGTCTATCAAGCTTTGTAAACTAAGGTGAGAAAGCGAAGCAGCTCATCAAATGGATGTTTTTATTTTCTCATTTCACATGTCTGTTTGCAGGGTCAGTCAGCGCCTCTGTGAGCCGCTCTGTAATCACTCCATGACCAACTGCAACAACAGGATTTAAGGCTCAGGGCAGTGATGGGGTATGTGCATGTGCCTGCGCATGTTCAAATATGTGTGTGTACACTGGCCTTTCCTCTGAAACTGCACCACGGTGTTGTAGGGGTACAATCACTTTAAAGTCTACTCCAAATCAACGATGACACACAGATTTCTGATTTGTGTAGTACAAGAGGACATACTTGCTGCTGCACAGGCTTAGTGCCAACAATAAGCATTTCCATCTTGTCATTATTAAGATGGAGAAAAAAGCAGCAGTAAGCCTTTTGTTAAATAGGGAATTTATTAACAGGGAAAAGTGGTTATTAGTGTAAATTAACATGTTCTCATCAAAGCAAATCATTGTCTGTGACACAGACAGAGCTCATAATAAGCTTCTTCTATTTTGTGTCTCAGAATATCTCACAATGTCTTATTCTTCCAGAGACAAAAGTGTTGATGTTATCTAACTGGGTGTATGTGTGTGTATTTCTATGGCATTACTGCAATACAATTACTGGCATGGAAAGCAGAAGTCATGAGTGAGCAGTTTTGGATCGTGACAATGAAGATATTTTGGGAAAATGAGGCCAGTCCTCCACTTGGTTTTATGGTTGGTTTTAAGGTGAGAAAGGTAAGAATGAAGTTTGGGCTTAGGGTTGGTTTTTCACATTGAGTGTATGTATGTCTGTGTGTGACACGTCTTTCAGCATAGGTTCTTTTTAGAGAAAGGAATGTTGGGACAGTGACTCACTGACCATTGAGTTTCCACTATTCAGTGATCAGCCACATGTTCAGAGACACTGCACAGCTCCAGATGTGACCCCATCACTGACTCTGCGTTTATTTGGAACATGAATCACTCATTGGCTGCTTATGTACCTGCATCATGTTCTTCCAAGAACAAACCAGTGATTTGCTGTAATTTTATCCAGATAAGTTTGAAGTATTGCATATTCTAAGAACTACCCACTGTTTTCAGAAGCCAATGACTGACCAACATACAACTAGAAGTTCAGCAGCACTCTTTGCCTGCCAGCTTCAGAGGGAATTCTCCTCCAAAACCCACGCCAGGATTCTTGAGTTGTAGCAAACCATAGAGAAGACAGTTGTCATTGGTTATAATGATATGATGCCAACGTGTGTCAGGCTTTTCTTTTTTGCTTAGATTACAATATATACCAGACATACACCACACCCACACTGGGCAAATACACCTCAACAGAGATCAAACTAAGTATTATAGTAATACCCCCGTTACTGGCAGCATGACATCATAACAAAAGTGCAGCACAACTTTACATCCAATAAACAACTACACACACTAAGATAACAAAACTGAGAAAACACTGGGATTCCAAGATCAGGAAGACTAGTACCCACTTTGTGGAAGATAACCATTATCTGTTTACTACTACAAGAGTAAAGAAAGTGGATCTAGCTGGTGGACTACAAGCAGCAATATGCTGAACAATGAATGTGTATATTTCACACATTATGCATTTCTAAATACACATATTGTTTATGACTAGGAAACATCCACTGGATTATTGAGGTTCCAACTGTGGTTTACAACTCATGAAAAGGTGTATTAAATGAAAAACACATGACTGGTGTTTTTTCAGCATTACACTCCTATAAAAATGTGTAACAGAAATAAAATAAATTTACGAAGCACTACATTAAAACACTATGTATAGGCAACAAAATCATCTGTTCGCAGCAACTCTGGTTGCAGATCTTACTAAACTATCTGATAACAAATAAGTCGTGACGAGCAGAGCATCAACGTACCTCTGACACAGACAAAGCAGCAGCCACATTTGCGGAGCAGTTTTCTGAACAGGTGCAGACACCCACACCCTCGCTGGTGGTGACCCCCTCTCATAATGATCCACTTTTGCTGCTAGACCCAAGACTATGAGAAGCAGGCATAGTGCTGGACTGACATAAACACACACACACACACTATTTCTGTGGTAATCCCCAGATGAGATAGGAGAAGTTTACAGAGAGTTCTTCCGTCATAGTCCAACTCTGAGCAGAAATCCCTGAGACAAAAATGCTGTTACTATACCATGAAAATAAACTGCAGGAGAAAACCAGAGAGCTCCTCGTCTCCTCCACCCCTGAGCCTCTCTCTCTGTGTGTGGTCAGATAGTGGGCAAAGATTATGAGAGGGATCAGAAGTAAGTGAGGGAGCGACAGAGAGGCAGGGAAGGGGAGGGGCTGTGATGAGGGAGTGGATGGCAACTAACATGCTGCGCTGCTGTGACAGCATCTGTTCTCCAGCCCTACCTCCTCTCAATTTTCCTCCGTTACTCCTCCGTAGCCCCCATTCTCTTCCTGTTACTGCGCGAGGAGGGGCTTTTCCGTGAAATCAGCAAAAATCCCAGCTATGCAGAGTACCTTTCTGTTCAGTCAGTGTTTGTCACTTTTAAACATGCTATGTGCTCAGCTCTCTTAATGCCAGTATCAGTTGGTTAATCCTCCACTTTCATCTTTTTTTTCCAACTTCAACTTCTTTCAGATGGATTTGCAAAAGAGTACAAAGATTAAAGACATCCAGAGGATGAATCTTAGTCATTTGATCCCCTGATTTTTACTCTAGTGCCATCGTGAGGTTGAAGTTTGTAGTTTTAGGACTTTAAGATTATTTTGTGGATTGTTGTGAAATTTAGTACAAACATTTTAATCCCAAACAGGATGTTTTTAATAACTCAGTATACTATTCCTAATACTACCATCGGCTCAAAATGTGCGCAATACTATTGGTAGCATTTTTATTTCTGCTAGACTTGTTATTATGAACATGTTGAAGTTAGACATGCAGTCATTTAGCAATTAGCCTAAAGTTCAGCAGCAGGTACAGCATCACATGCATACAAAGACGAGCTAACACTCCACCCCGGAAGGTCAAAAAAGGTCTAAGACATCAATCAATCATTGTACTTATCATCATCGTAAGCTGGCCCCTAACAGTATGTACAAACATTTTCACCTTTAAAAATGAAGAGGAAGTAGTCAGCTGTACTGCAGTTTATGCACAAATACCATGAGAATTTAGCGAGTAATAAAGCGAGTACTTGATTAAAAGCAGTCCCACAGACTCTATAGTTGTGAGCGCAGCTGCATGAGGATACAGCTGCAAAAATCTTGTCTGATCAACTGAGACTATGTATTATATTCTAAATTATTACAGGACATCATGCTCCAATCAACACACAAGCAAATAACACATGAAAACATGCGGCACACAGCAAACTAAGCAGGCAGGAGGAAGGAATGCCAATTAAATCTCAAAGCCAAGATAAAGTACTCATGACAAGCTGATCTTTTGAGCACTGCTGTGCAGGCTTGTAACAGCCGTGAGTGTGATCCAAGGGGATTTCTTCATAAACTCACACGTACCAAACAGACAAAGCCAGTTAAGAAAGAAAAAACAGGTAGGGAATAAAGTTACACATGGCAGGAAACTAGAGTATTTCTCCAAATGAGGACATGAGTAAAACAGGTGAGTGGAAAGCGTTACCATTGCATCCTGCAGCCACACTGGACCTCCTGGACCACTTGAAATGTGTCCTGGTGTCCTTACTGTTTCCATTAAACAGTTTCTGGCAACTTGTGTCTGAAATCTTAGACAAGACAGAAGCTGAATTAGGAAGCCGAATAGAGGAACTTAAAATAAAATAACACTATAAATATATCTTCTGTATCTTTTATTTGTAGCTGTGCTTGTATTCTTTATTATACTCTCACCACTCTTCTCTTGCTTCTACTTTTGCTTTTGTTGAAGTGTTTTTTTATCTTATCTAAGGAATTTCTGTTGAGTACAGAACTGATTGGTAGACAGCATGACGTTAAATCCTGGGCCAGATGATCTATAAAACACTAAAAACTGAGTTTCTGCCACATACTCCAGCTGTCACTTATATTATTAACTCTGCACCTTGTTGTGTGCATGTTCAAAGCACAGACGATCAGAAAGAAGGGAGTAAAGAATTCGAATATTAGAATAATCTAAATCTATAAATCAGCATTGAGGTGTGGTCTGGTTATTAAACATGAGTCTTTCCTTTTCTCTCTCAGCATTTGTTTAATAATAATAATAATTCCAAGTATTCCAAGTGATTCTGTTTTTAAGCAGCAAAGTGGGTACTTTACATCACCTCGCTCCTCTGGGCCTTGCAGACCAAAGACACTCACTTTATCAACCCTGTATCTCAGAAGTTGTTCAGTCCTCCGTTGCATTTTGTCCAAAGTCTTCAGTGTGCATGTCTTGCTCTCCTGGATCCTTTTGATCTCGTCCTAATATGACACCTTTATTCTTTACCTGTTTAAACTCTTATTCTCCTCTCCCTAGTCAAGCATTCATGCTTAGATAAAAAAGCAGAAAACTATTAAAAAAGTCTCACTTAAAACATCTCTGCCTGACCTCAAGCACAAGAACGAAAGTAGACGTTTTACACTTCGTCGATCATACCAGGTCCTTTGGTTGTTTGGGCAGATGGAGACATCTGGTCAGCTGCAGTGGGATCTCTCCTCAGGCTAAGGGGAGGTCAATCTGTCAGGACAGGTCCAGCCATGTTCCACAGGTCCCAGAGGCTATGGGACGTGGCCGGAGTGAAACAAACATGCATCTAAAATCTCACTTCAGAGAAAACAAAGGATTGGATTCAATCATGTAGTTTGTAAAAGTCTGATATTTAGGTCACCGCTCATCAGTTTACTCTATCAGAATTAGAATCAGAAAATTTATGTACAACAAAAATTAAGGTGCAAGTCTTCCAGTGTAAAATAAAATAATACGACAATACAAAAACCTGAACATTATATTGTCATTCAATCATACAACATATTGCACTTGTCCCTTAGCTTAGCTTAGCTTAGCTTAGCTAGTGCTAGCATATAGCTTAAAGCTGTAATGTAAACGCGAGACCAAGTTTTACTGTAAACATGAACGGTGCACTTGCTGATTGTGATTGATTGTGATTGATCACATGTATCATCATCAACACAATGCAATGGCTAAAGTCTGAATTTAGATCCTGTGTGAGATCTCCATCCTGTGGTAAGCCTGAGAAATATCACGTGACTCCAACACTTTAGCTGTACTGTAATGTGAAATGTATTGCTGTTGCTGATTTTCTGTTTTACTACTACTGAGTTTGGGTTCTGTCACATTTGATGGGATGTTTGAAAGATGGCCACAGCAGCAGAAGGCCCCACCTAGACAGCATCCTCTCTGATGACACGAGACAGACTAAAAGAGACAAAAGGATCTGCAGCATCTGTACTTTTTTCTTTACTTTTTTTTTTACTTTTGTCATAAAAGAGGCGCGGTCATTAATGATACAGTGAGGGTATCATTCATAATAGTTATTCAGAACACTGAATCAAACCTTTGGCATGCCACAATTTCTCAAAGACATCTTCTGTTCAATAATGTCATAAGTCCTCTGACTTGATGTTGGATTGCTGCGAATAATTCAAGGACATCGGAGGACAATGAAAGCAACACCGCACTGATGGTCACAGGTAAGTTGTATCTTCACTCAAGACATTAACAGAAACGTTTATACAAAGCCTAAGGTAAAGGTCAGTCTTTGTTACACATTACCTGACACATTGCTGATCTAATCTCTTTCATTTTCAGGTCTGATTCATTACTTTCTGTAGGTACTGAGCGATAAGTTAAGACACTATAATTTAGAAAACATAGAGACTACACAATATAGATTTTGGTGTGACTCTAATTTTGACAATTTGCAAATGAGTCACACATCAAACAATCATGAATAAGAAAATGCTCATAAAAATAAGGTCAAACAATGACAGATCTTACACACCATGTATTTTTGTGGTTTGGATGAATAATAGGTGAATGCAGTACTTTTAGAAACTCTGACATTAGGTCATTGAACAGGACTGTTTGGTCAGCTGTTTTTTTGACCAAACTGTATATCAACAACATTTGGAATCATATACAGACTGGCTAAGCAGTGACACCGGACCGATTATCAGATCTTAACAAATCCCGCTTTAGTCTCTGATTTACTCGTCTTTACTTTACTTTACTTTGCTTTGCTTGGCTTGGCTGGTTGTAGATTAGTCACTTGCAGAAATAATGTTTTTTAAAAACAGTCAGAACATGCTAAGACCTTTTCATTATAAATATATATCTAGATACTGATAGCAACTTCTATACATTTGATATTACAGTATAATTATTGTTAAGACCTGTTCCCAGTTAACCATGTATTGTTTTTAACAGTCTTTAGATGTCAGTTGTTGTTACAGTGTATTTATGTTGAATTTGGATAAGTTATTGGCAATATAATGCTTCTCTCTGTATGTCAGCCCTGTGATTGGCGACCTGTACAGGGTGTATCCTGGTTCATACCTGATGACAGCAGAGATAGGCTCCAGCACCTCCCGCAACACTTACGAGGACAAGCGGTTAGGAGAATGCATAATTATTAAACAAAAAAAGGCATACATTCATTTGCAATGTTTTCTAATGTTTAGCAAATCTTGCGAGAAATAAAAACACTGCCTGTTAGTGTAAAGCCAAATTGTGATAAGCACCATGTTTTTCTAACACACCAGACAAGTCGTGCTGAAAGAGAAAACTGCAGCAGTCTCATCAAGCCTAAACAAGCTTTGCCACTGCTGTGCTTCTTCTACTGAACAGAATATGACATGTCCCAGCAGGAAAGTCACAGATAGACAGGTACATAATAAAATTAATGATGCCTGAATTTCACTGTTTTGGAATCAAGCTGAAGTACTGTGTGTACTGCCAGGGTTTACTGGGACAAGAGAGAAAAGCTATTATTAGTTCATTAGTAAATCCTATGAAGTAGATAATTAGTAAAGAGTTTGTTAAATAAAAGTTTGAATGACTAACAGTGACTATTATACTATCGTTTACGCTTATCATTCACATCATTAAATCGACCTTCGAATACCATAAGTCGTTCTAATACGTGAAATGCTTTGTTTAGGTCAATACCTAACAGAAATTCCTTAGACCTTCATGGTAACAGTTTTTACATCTAGTAATTTGGCAGAAGGTTCTAAAAGCAACTTACAAGTGAATTACGGGAAAAAAAAAATCAAAGTCAGCGAGAAACCTGGCATGTGTCATGTGTATATAATTATTAAAAATAAATACTAAGGCTTGAAGAAACACCCAGTTAAGAAACTAAATGTGCCACAGCAATTCCTCCGTTTCCCACATACTTCACATAATCCACTCAATAAAGTCTGTAGCTACAACCTGCTGAACTGGCCAATGAACTAACCACTAAAGCTGATACTGCATTAATGCCAGTGTTGAGGCAGAAGAGACAACCTCACCAGCAAATGCACCCATCTCCCACTAGCAACAGGTGACATCCATGAAACCAGAATCAGTCCTCCAACTTCACATTCAACATTATTCAGTTCTGGGCCAGACAGAAACCATATTTTTAGGAGGGTGCATTTTGTTGCAGGCCAGACTGTCGTAAAATGCGTCTCTACAGAAAGGATTCATTTAAAGCACCAATTGCCAATTATCTGTAGGTTTATATGTTAATTATCATTGCGATTTCATGGGGGTTCAATTTCTGGGATCTTTTCCTATTGCATCTTAGATAAAAACGGATATCCTGGATCCTTGTTTGAAACAGTGTAAAAAAAGTAGTTTACTGCAAGATTGAACGACTCTTGTTAAACAGGGGAGGTGATCTTAGACATAATATATCATCCGCTTGCCATTGTATGTTCTTTCAGATGTACCCCGGTAGTGGTCACATTGACACACATGAAAGCCAAGAGGAACAACAACACACAGGTGACCATCAAGTATTAACAACCTGCTACTCCGAGTAAGTCAGAATTGAGAAAGCCCTCTGGAAACGTCTTCAAGTGTGTGTGTGTGTGTGTGTGTGTGTGTGTGTGTGTATATGTGACTCTGTGTGTGCGTGTGCTGCTTCCTGCTGGTGGAGCATGTAGTAACCTGTGCTCGCTGGTTAGCTGTCACTATCACGCCTCGCCACATCTAACGCTAGCTAAGTCAAGGCGTTAATGCGATGAACTTATATGAATTTATTGATCATGGCTAACCTGCGGACGTTGTTAGCCGTCGTGGTTGTCCAGGCTGCCGTGTACGGACCCTGTCAGTGTGAGTAACTTATTGTTGATGTTTGTTTATGAGGAGCTGGGGACCGACTGTCAGCATCACTCCGAGCGGCAGCAGCGCTGTGTAGCAGCTAGCATTAACCTTCGTTAGCTGCGTTAGTTAGCATAGCCGGGCGACAAAGCTATTTGACCCATTTTTAGAAATCTCCTCCCGTTTATATAAACACGAATGTTGTTTTGACACCGTTCAGGTGTATGTAATAAAAAACGCGAATTTCTAACCGTCTTCCTGTTGCTCCCCGGCTAATTATGCTAGTCTGAAGCAGCAGGTAAACGTATTCCGGCAGCGTTGACTGTTAGCATAGGCATGAACTCTGTCAGTTATTTAGCGATAAAGGGAGATAAACGCTTAAAAAAGCCTCTATGCATTTATTCTGTGGTCTTTGGCGTTTAATTACTATTTTCACTGCACCATTGTAATGTCATTCAGGCAACTGTCGCATGTAGCTGGGTAGATAATGACACCATGGGGAAATTATAGCATGTGCGAACATTTTAAAGTATCAAATGTTAATGTGGGTTGGACGTGCTCACATTACTAGATGGCTGTCCTGGAGAATTAACACATGTTAACACATAAACAGTGTTGTTGGTAAGAGAGACACATCACAGATGTTAATATTGTATATTCCAGTAATTTTAGGGGCACAGTCTGTTATTATTTGGAGTCTGGTGAGTCTTGTTCACTGTGCTCACTTTATGTAGACTCGGTATCTGAAGTAGTTTTTATTTGTGCTTTTTTGGATTGATCTATTGTAATTTATAGTGTATTAGAATGCATTCAACAGTAAGTGTGTGGATTTTTATCAGATGGAGAATTTAACAATAGAAATGTGAGCTGTGTGCAGTAAAATTTTATTCATTATTCATATTCACTGGAACTACTTCAACTAAAAAACTAAATGGCTCAGAATTATCATTTTAGTGGTGTAGGAATGTCTGTAAACAGAACAGTAGTGGTGATTAATTATATGTTGTGAAACTTGTGGCACATAGGATAGGATAAGAAACTTTATTACAGACTCATAGTCCAGCAAGACAGTACAGCATAGAAAATAAAACGCATACAATACACACACACACAAAATACATATTATAAAAACACACCCTCACAAACTCTATGAAACACTATTAAAATACATTTACACAATACATAATTACCACAGTTTTCTGGAAATATACACAACTAGACAGCTACACAATAACTTTCTTTTGTGTTCTTCATGGTGCATGGTAGCTCAATAGGTTAGGCGTCAGACTGGAATGCAGCAGGTTGCAGGTTCGAACCCCAGTCTGACTCCTAGTCCATTCCCTACCAGGTGTGTCCCTGATCCAGACACTCAGCGCTAGCTCTCTGTAAGTCGCTTTGGATAAAAGCGTCTGCCAAGTAAAGTATTGTGCACATTGAGATATTTTACTTCTGTTTCTTTTAATTCGTTTTGAAAAAGCCACGAAATCCTGCCACGTGGAGGCAGAACACAGAAAAACCTGTGGCAAATATATTCCTGAATTCCTATGATATATGTGAATACCTTTGGTGTAAATTGTTTATATTGTGATTAAAATGCTTTGATATTTGACGAAGTCACTCAGCTTTTACTCTTACTGCTTACTGCAGTGATTGTATTTGTACATGTGTATTCTGGGGATTTCCACTTTTAATAGTTTAGTTTGTTTTTCCTTTGTGCCCTCAGCCCATTGTAGACTAAACTTGTTTACTATTACGTGGAATTTGTGAAATGTCTCATTTAGCATTCACCTTCCCTATTCCACCTTGGTTGTTTTGTTTCTCATATTTGACCACCAGCGTCTATCATGTCGGTGGTGGCATCGTGTGAGTCAGCGCCACAAGAGATGTAACATATTAACTCTGTAGTTCCTCCATTTGCTGTACTGAGGTTCAGCTTCAGTTTTCTGATGAAAACATCCACCAAACACGTTCTGGCAAGATCATTTTCATCAGAGAATCCTGTGGGGGCTTTTTCAGAATTACTGGAATGTCAAATCACGTCTGTGTCTAAATAACATTACTCAGTTACACAGAGGAAGTCTCAGTTTCTTGTTAGTGGAATAAAAGTCACAGCTGGTCATTTAATCTTAACTCCTACATGCTCTCTCAGAAAACTCTCCACCAATCCTTCCAAAGCCCCTGTCACCCTTATGCCAGCTCTCCACCTCTAACATTTCCTCTACTTCCTAAGCGCGACAAAGCCACCTTCCTTCTCTGTGCATAAGTTCATCTAAGGACTGATCAGATTTTTCTAATAATAAAACATACAATATATTGCCAAAAGTATGGAGGATGTTTCCTGCACACCAAACTCACACATCCATAGCCTCATGGACCTTGCTTTGTGCACTAAATTCATAGATTTTGACGAGTGTTCCAATATTTTTGACAATACAGTATAGTGTATTTTTTCAGATAGTACACACATCTGATTACTGTTACTATCCACTGGCTGTACTGTAGTTTTCTGTACTGTTTTCATTAGTTTGACAGTGTGTATGTTATATTCACAGCCTGCACAGACAGCATTTACTTGGCTGTTATCTAATAAGTTATTCGTCATCCAAATCATTATATTTCACACTGTATCCTGACACTGCCCCCTCTGTCTTTGTAGCTCTTTGGTGTAACTGCACCAGTGCCCAGTGTGAGAAGAATGGCTCCCGGTGTGAGACTGATGGGGCCTGCATGGCTTCCACTTCTGTCATTGATGGACAAGAGCAACACATCCGCATCTGCATCACACGGGACAAGCTGGTGCCACCTGGACAGCCATTCTTCTGCCTGGGTGCAGAGGGCTTGCTCAACATCCACTGCTGCTACACTGACTACTGCAACAGTATCAACCTCAAAGTACCCTCAGGTGAGACTGGCGCACTGCATGCCACAGGATAAGTTCACTTCAGTGCCACCAAGTGTGTGACCATTTATGTGATCCCAAATGTACATTCACTATCAGTTGAATACTCAGACCAAGCAATATCTCGTCACAATGTTTAAAGTTGAAGTCTGGGCACTTAAACTTCCTGTATGAGTGGCTTGTTATAACAGTCATTACTACTCTGTCACAGATTTTTTTCTACACACGTTTTGTGACTCATGGTTACTGGAAAGATAAGTGTCTCCAGTGGTGTTTTGTTCATTATCCTAAAATATTTTGCTCAGCATATGTGAAGAGAAGTATGTCAGTGTGGAACTATTGTTCACACAGGAAGCTGTAGACATTCTTCATCCCCAGTTGCAAAAACACGATTCTATATGATGTCTTTAACCAAATAGCAGCAGGTCAGAGGTTGATTTTAAGATTTCAGTGTCGACATTTAAGTATTTCTTTGTGAAATAGTTATAGAATATTTTTCTGTGTCTGTTTAGACAAAAGCTCTACTCTGTTATCCCTCATGAAACGGCTCCCGTCAGGGTCAGAAGCTTTACATGTGCCATGTGTTACACACTGTTATAATTTCCAAATGTTATCTTTTCAGTGGCAACTCCATCAGGACTAGGAGGAAGCTGGGGGCTGGTAGAATTGGTGGCTGTGATTGCAGGGCCACTGTTCCTGCTGTGTCTGCTGCTGTTGGTGGGTTTTTTCTTGTATCACTACCACCAGAGGGCCTACAACCACAGGCAGAGGCTGGAGGTGGAGGACCCTTCCTGTGACCACCTCTACTTGGCCAAAGACAGGACTCTACAGGACCTCATTTATGATCTGTCCACATCTGGTTCAGGCTCTGGTTAGTGCACAGTGCAGGTCAATGTTGTTCATTTTTACATCAGATTTAGAGCGTATGTAACTAACTAGTCTCCATTCTCATCTTTTCTGAGCAGGTCTGCCTCTGTTTGTCCAGCGGACTGTGGCAAGAACTATTGTCCTGCAGGAGATCATTGGAAAGGGGCGTTTTGGCGAAGTTTGGCGAGGACGTTGGAGGGGTGGTGATGTGGCAGTAAAGATCTTTTCATCTAGAGAAGAGCGCTCCTGGTTCCGCGAGGCTGAAATTTACCAGACTATTATGCTTCGCCATGAGAACATCCTGGGTTTTATAGCAGCTGACAACAAAGGTACAGTACATAGCTGTAATATCACTTCTACTTTTACGGTCAGTGGATGAATATTATACTACTCGGGTGGACTGGTCCTTTGTGACTTATTCACTGTGTAATCATTCTCATTTCTCTCTCTTGTTCAGACAATGGCACTTGGACGCAACTTTGGTTGGTATCAGACTATCATGAATATGGTTCTCTCTTTGACTACCTGAACCACTATGCTGTTACTACAGAAGTCATGATCAAACTGGCCCTGTCAGCTGCCAGCGGGCTGGCACATCTGCACATGGAGATTCTTGGGACACAAGGTAATCATTTAAATGTGCACTTATTTTTAAACACTGCTTCAACTTTTTTGGCTTTTATTTGTCTGTAAATTTCTGCACATTGTTTACATTTTGTATTTTTCATACTTTTTTTTCTTTCTTGTTTATTTTAATGCACTGTAGCAGGGTGGAGCTCCTACAGCTCCACAGTTTAGTGACAGTAAAGACTATTCTGTTCTATTCTTATTAGTCAAGGGAAGTATAGAAAGTTTTTATCAGCTTCTCCCTTTCTGGGTGGCCACAGCGGATCGCTCTACATATCTGATGCAATGACTTGGGATTGGCACCAGGAAGTCACTGGTACCTGAACTAGCAACTTTTAGATAGTTAGCAATTGCCTACTGCCCTACCTACGCCACCTCCCTGAAGATAATCAGCGTTGACATCAACACATTAAAGAACGAGCTGGATACAGAAACTAGATTGATTTGTGTTAACAGGAAAGCCAGGGATCGCACACAGAGACCTGAAGTCTAAGAACATCCTTGTGAAGAAGAATTTAAACTGCGCCATCGCTGACCTGGGCTTGGCCGTTCGCCATGACTCTGCCTCTGACACTATCGACATCGCCCCCAATCAAAGGGTGGGCACTAAGAGGTAGGTGTGAACACACACACCTTCTGACCTAACACAGATATACATGACATCTTTCCCTGATGGTCTTTTAGGTACGTAGTAACAACCTTGGTTTTATCGCCCCCAGATACATGGCCCCAGAGGTTCTGGATGAGACTATCAATATGAGACACTTTGACTCATTTAAATGTGCTGATATCTATGCGCTTGGGCTGGTCTACTGGGAGATTGCGCGCCGCTGTAACACTGGAGGTCAGACTACGTTTTCTCCGTGGATATTTGACCCCTGGTGATTTATTTTCTTAGTGGCAACAGCTGAGATCATTGATCTGAGATCTGTTCTGTGTGATCAGGTATCCATGAAGAATATCAGCTACCCTACTACGACCTGGTACCTTCTGATCCTTCCATAGAGGAGATGAGAAAGGTGGTGTGTGACCAAAAATTACGACCCAACATCCCAAATTGGTGGCAGAGCTATGAGGTATGAAAGTTAATGTTGTTACTCTGAGAGTCTTAGTTTAATAGAACCCAGATCTTATCTTTTGTAGTTTTGCAGATACAGTTCTTTCTTACTTTCTAAGCTGATAAAGCACATCCATTAAACACGTAGTAGGAATGTAAATATTCCTACTTTTTTTTAATGATTTACAAAACAGCGTGCTTATGTATCTATGTTGTTCTTTGTATTATGTAAAATGATATATTGTTTTAAAATTCTTTGAAATTGACACTGCATCCTGAACTTCATATCATTTAACCATTAACCGTTTCACTACCAGGGCAGTGTCACCTGATATCAGTACCTCATCATAACATCCACATTCCTAATACACTTCTTCTTCCTGTTGTTCCAGGCCTTGCGGGTCATGGGTAAAATAATGAGAGAGTGTTGGTATGCTAATGGAGCTGCCCGCTTGACAGCGCTGCGCATCAAAAAGACCCTGTCCCAGCTCAGCATTCAAGAAGATATTAAAGTCTGAGATGAGACAGCAGAGCACTGACGGGGTGCACTGAGAAAGATCCAGCTCCAGACGAGGTTGGTGAGAGAAAGGAGCCCGGCCTTCTACAGAGTGCACCGAGTAGTGTATGACGGAGAGTGGCACTTTGTGAAATATTACTACATAGACACTCCTGCCAGTTTTAAAGCCACCTAATTTCTGACAAACCCTACCTCGCTTACCCAGCCAAACTACCAAGAACACCTTTCCTGTCCTGTCCTTAGCTACTGCTACCCTACCTGAACGTTTCCATTCCTCTCTATACTCCATATTAACAAGGGTCCTTGCATTCCCTGTTCAGTTGTATGCAATCAGTAGCAGGATATGTACAGTAATTAACCAGTGAACGTTTTAAAAATCAGTTGCTGATATTTCAAAGTCTCTCTGATCACAGTCACTTAATAGTTAAACATTTACTTTTATTGTCCTTTTAAGGGGTCACACAGGGCTGTGGTGTTTTTACTTATTTTTACTTATTCTGTTACTTCAGTGACTGGATGTAATATTTAGGTGTTTGTGGGACAGCCCAGATCAGAATAATCCATCTATATCTGCTACAGCACTGTAGTTTACTGAAATGCTGATGACTATGTTAAGCATGTTCACAGCAGTTAGTCACTGGAGCATTAGAACGCTTTGCCGACATTATTAGCCTTTGGATCACTTGCCTGGATCCCATGAGCTGTTATAAACCTCAGGTTTTCTTTTTGCTTCTCAATCAACATGGTTTTATTTTCTCAGTTTACAAAACACCGTAATGAAATATTAAATAAAACTTTCCTGATGGAGGGCTAGACTGGTAGAGCAACAGCTGCCATTGGCTTAATACTGTATGTGTCTCGTCCTTGAACTTCTCAGCTGACGCGCTCGCTGACTTCAGATCAGGACGCCGCTAATACAAACGATGTGTCATGGTGTATGTATAGCTACCTATTCTGAACACAGCCGCTGCCTCTCACTCAAACCCTTCAGCATAACCTGCCATGAGAGTGGTTAGCTCTAGTCACTCAGATAAAAAATTGCAGCAACCAATACTATTTATACTCTACATTCAATACTAAGAATCATCAAACACCAAGAATCTGAATAATAGTTTGTTTTTTATGTTCATTTATGTTTGTTTTTAATAAATTGCCCTCAGGGTACATTTTCCCTGGCCAAGTATAAATAACTACTGCACATCAACGAGCTTTTTAGGTTGATATATGTGTATATATAACAGCTACATATGATTTTGTGTTGATACTTAGGTCATTTAAGTGGTTGAACCTTTTTTATACTAGATTTTTGGCGAGTGGGGAAAAGAAAGACTTGCTTCTTGTTCTTTGTAAGCAGACTTATATACCAATCGACTCTTTGACCTCTGAAGTTAACATTACTGTATTTGTCAGAAACACTGCTTTAGCTGACTTTTTCGTTTAGCTCTCTAACACTGTAGAAACATATTTAATTTTGAATTAGCATTGTTATTACCATGCAACACCTACTCAATGTGCAAATCATATGTGATTATTTTCCATAAAGCTAACACTATCAGAAATCACTGTCTTCATTTTTTTATGTTTTCAGGAAATAGGTGCACTTTTGTCTTTTGTTGGATTCAAATTCAGCAGGTACTGTTTGTGTGTAGTCTTTCCAGTGTTATTTATATATGTATGCTGTTAGTCCCTCTGAAAGCCTGAAAGGCCATATGTGCAGTACTACTGACATCACAGTGTTAAAACCAAATCATCTCTTGTCACAGCTTCCAATGTTTGTTTAAGCTCTCTAAACAGAAAACGAGAATGTTTACACAAACTATCCCAATCAGTCGCAGCACACTGACTTTTCTTGGATCTCTGGGAAAAGAAACATTAAAGTTAAGCATCTCAGTTCTGCCTCGCAAATGTGTTTGACCAGATCTATTTGCAATCAGTTGCTCACCCACACTGTATTTTAAGATGTTACAATGTTTGTAAGAAGAGAAGGTCTAGATATGATTCTGTGGTTTTTTTTGGGCTGGAAAATAAGCATTCTACTGTTTGATAGGTGGTTTAATGTCAACCATATTTACATATTGTCTGCCTTACTATATAAAGAATTCATAATGTATTTAAGGTTTTTTATTATCTTGCTCCATGTATCCATAGGGGTGAAGAGAGTGGTGTGAGTGAAAAAAAGACATACTGCAGGTTGAGATGACTTCCAGGTCTCTGTCCAGTTAGGGCTAAGACACAGCTGCATCCATGTAACTTCTAATACAGAGGAATAAATACTATTGTTTTCCTATGTTGTGTGTGTTGATTTTCTTTCATCCTAGCTACCTTTACACAGTATTGAAATGAGATGCATTATTACCAGATAAGTATTGTTAATACTAATAAAAAGATAATACAAATGCATTTTGTATTGTAGCCTGAAACTGATTTGGTTCATACTTCAGTTGCTTTGTCTCAGCAAAAAAAACCCCAAAGACCAACAGTACCCAGCAGCTTGGCACAGCACAGCCGTAGACATTTTGAAAGCCAGGAACAAGATTCCCTGCTTAAGAGTTACATTGTTATAAAGAAGGGAAAATTTGACATAAATTGATCTGGAGTCCATAAACATAAGTAAATAAAAGTGGAGCATTAAATCTGATGTATGAGCATGCGTAAGTTATGTGTCCTGACAGATAAGTAAACAAGTGTTTTTTTCAGCAGAATTAACAGGATTTGAGACAGAAATGAAAACAACTTCTTTAAATAAGTGATCATATTTTTACACTACAATTCTATCACAGTATAAGTCCTATATCACGGTGCTACCAACTGTGCCAAGGTCACATGTATGAATCTAAATGAAAAAACAAACTCAAAAAACATTTATTGCTTTAATTTATAATCTCAATGCAGGTTAGTACAAAACTGTGTATTTACATACAGTTGTACACATTCCATTTCATATATAAAAAAATTAGGGGTGTCACATGTTCTTGGCCTATCATCTTTAGAAAACAGAAAGGAAATGCTGGTTCTGAGTGATTTCAGTAAAAGAGCCCTAGACACACTGAATAGAACTCAGTTCAAGCTACATACTGGATATCAACATAAACACACCAGTAACAAAACAAAAGTAATAATGCAGATCTTGTTGAACATTCATTTGCAAGTGATGTACCACTTTCCCTAAATAAATTATATTTTTCAGGAATAAATCAATTAGTAAACCCTTTTGGTGCTAATAATTCAAAACCCCCAAATTTGGCTAACAAACACATTAAAGTATATGCCAATGATACAATGCGTTATACATGACAACAGAGACAAAATGTGAAATCATAAAACCCACATTCAAACTGAACACAGCACAATCAACAATCGTCTCTAACAGCATATTCATCTATGCTGTTCCACACTTCATCAATGAGGTTTTCTTCGGAGTCTAAATTGTTTCAGTGATGCTACTCTATTCATCTACACTGGTAACTCAATTCAGTTTTGTCAAATTTAGGTTTTTATTAGCGCTCATTAGCACTAACCTGAAATGTATTCATAATTACTTTTTAATTCCTGGAGCTAAAACCTGCAAATGTTCTGGATTATTAAAATTTAGTTAAAACCTTAACTATGTTCTTTACATCTGTAAATATACCTGACCATTGTATACTTCTGATAAGCCTTAACCCACTCATGCTGAGTAATTGTAAAATCTGCTCACAAGGGTAGCATGTATGAACTCAAATATATCTATTCAAACTAAAAAACAAAAAGATATCAGTCCTCTAACTGTACTTAAAATTGTAATCTAACTGAATAATGAACAGGATAATTTATGGATAACACAATACTTACAAGTACGTAGAACAGGGCTCAGGGAAATGTCTAACTTTCCAGACACACAACATGCACTGAAGTTACAGTGTTTTAAAGGCTTAGGCTCAATGTGCATTCAGATTCAGCTTTACTATAGAAACAAAACACTGTTGACGAAATGCCTTACAGATAAATCAGTTTACCTTTCACTGGTGCCTGATTGCGAATATTATCTGTTGAGTCATTTCTATCATTAGGAATACCTTTATAACCAAAGTCACAATTAGTGAACCTGCTTTACAGATATCTGCACACAGCGCTAACACTAATGCTGGGTTTCTTGTCAGAGCTTTATTTTGCTGTTTTTTGGCTCTCCTTGGTGACTTCTGGGGAATTTGGCTCAAGTTAGAGGAGCGTCTGTACATCCTGCTGAATTGCTAAAACTTAGTGAACATGTGTGATGATAGGAAATCTGGTTACTCGTCTGTTCTATTTGTCCCTTAGTCTGTCCTTAAAACAGAATATATTTTGTGTTCCTTCCCCCGAGCAGTGCCTGTGGATAGAAAAGACAAATTCTCATTTAAAACACTGTTTGGTAAATGTGAATGAATATTTGAATGAGGGCTAAACAATTATACTAACCCTATTTTCCATCAGCAAGTACTAGTGCCTGCAGGATATCTGAAAGGGAGACGATTCCCTCCACCACTTCCTGCTCATCCACCACTACCAGCCTGTGCACCTGGAGGACAGAGAGGAATACTGTAAATATTACTTTCATCATGTCTACCACAGCTGCAGTGTGTGGATACTACACATTCTTTTAGCTGTGGTAGAAAAAGACAGAGATGTCGAGTGTTTTATTTCAAAGGAGCACAGACATGAGACTGATAGAGAGATTGTGGTGACTGTGCAATAGAGGAATGTTGAACAGAGTCCAGTGTTATGCAACAGTGATGACACAGTGTATGTACACATGCTGTTCTGCTAATTTAAAAAAAAAAAGGATCTTTTTCAGCTGACTAAGATGAGATTCTCTTAGCATTGAACATTAAAGAATTTCAGGTGTGAAGAACATTTTAGAAGTTATTTATTACGACCACAAGAGATGGATTGCACATGACTTTAACTCTCACCTCGGCCTCCACCAGCCTATTGATGATGGCCTCCAGGGTGTCATGTCTATGACACGTCAGCACTCCTTCAAAGTACTGGGAGCGGTGCTGTAAGGCTTTAGTGACAGTCACATCCAAGTTGTTGTATGTCTTCTCTGCTGCCAGATTCTGTATGAACACAGACTCAATGTTACACTCTCTTAAGCAAGGCCGATAAATACAGATACATTCTCTGTCATATTATATTGATGATATATAGTACATATGAGTTATACATATGTACTATATATTTTTCACTAGGTATTTGGTTCGATTTTAAAATTCATTTCTTTTAACTAAATGTAAGATATCAGCCATAATTGAAGGTAAAATGTGAAAAATTTAAATGTGGAAATACTAAGTCTAAATCTCATCTCTCAAGTGTGAAAAAGTCAAAAGCTGTAATGAGGAGACACTGGGTTAACTTACTATAACATCAAATTTTGAGTAAATGTCCACCACTCGACCTGTAGAAGAGAAAAACATAAAGAGTAACCTAACAAAATGTCTCTGGTCATTGGAAAACTCATTAACAAAAACTAAAAAAAGATGTAATTTTAAGCAGCCCACATACCTTTATCATCCACAACAGGCAGTGCTGAGACTCGTTGCTCAACAAAAATACCCAGTGCCGTGTACAGTGGCGTGTCTGCGCGAACCACCGCTATGTTTTTGAATGTTCCAATGTTCATTTCCTCTAATGTCTGTCGTAAGAACGAGGGTTTTGGCATCTCTGATATCTGAAAACATCAACAACAAATTAGGCACACTTCACTAAACATTAAAGTAATTGTTATTTTCATAAAATACAGTGTTAGTGTCTACCATGGTGAATAAGAGAGATGGAGGGAGGTGGGAGGACTTACAAAAAGCTTTAGGAACTTGAGAATCCTCTTGTGTGTAAGAATGTAGAGCGTGTTCCCTGTCAGCGGGTCGATTACAGGCAATCTGTGGATCTTGTTTTTCAGCAGAGATGATACTGCATCATATAAACTGCAACACAGAGTGAGAGAAGCCAGTCAATTAATCAGTTTATTGGAGATGTAACATGTTTTGTTACAGCATAGCCAAAAACAATGTAAAGAACTAACTTAATTTCTAATGCTTTTTATTCTTCAGAATTACCAGCAACTATATTTAGACAAAGCTTTGGAACAAAAATGTTGATAAATTAATTAGGTTTTTATGGATGGAAAAGCTGCATGGAGATACAATTTTAGATCTATGAACTGTTGATATGCTAAAGTACTACTGCTAGTGGAACATTACAAAAGAAAAAAAATCACCTTGCATTGGGAGATATGCTAACCAAGGGCTTGAAAGAGTCTTGAAGGTACACCTCTATTACAAAAAAGAACAAATAATATACATATAGTTCAATGTGAACATTACCAGAGTAACGACAAGGAATACATGACATATTTATTAAATAGCCTCACCTCTCCATGTTTCAATTTTGTGTTCTTCCAACTCATATATCTGCACCTTAAAAACAAAAAGAAAAAAAGTTGATGTTAGGAAATGTACTAAGAAATAAACCAAGAGACACTCTGGATACAGAGGGAAAAGTAAGCACTGACATGTATTTTATTGTGAGCAACACAATAGTTTGATGATGAAAATAAAATGGTAAAATTCAAGGACAGTAACCTCCTTACCAATGGGGATTTGTAATAGCGATGGAGAATGTTAATAAAGTCTGTGATGGTTAGCATACCTGCAGAGCAGAATTAGAAGCATTCATTTAGTCCAGTCTTTAACATCTTACTCAGAGTGAAACAGAGCTAAATAAAAGTATCTTACCAACAAAGCACTGCTTCTTACTGTCCCAAAGTGGTGCAGCTCTTACCCCATTAGATACAAGGGCAAAAAAGGCCTTTTTTACCTGTGAACATATTGCCATATCAAGGGTTTTAACCTGTATTATTATATGTATTGTTAGTTTTACATTTAAAACTTATGTTTTACCTGAAGTGATGTATCAAATACAACCAATTTGGAGCTGGTAGGTACGAGGTCATAACACCGGTGGGATTTCATAAACCTGGTGTACACATTGTGATCTGGGTCTGAAAAAAGGAAAGAGACACAATTAATCAGTGTTTATAAACACTGTAAGTTTGTTCTCATTAGATTTATACATGTACCCTACCCTCTATGACTGGGTCCTTTTTGCCCTCAAAATCATCAATAGTTACTGGAATCTGAAAGAAATACAAAGGTCAATGCATCTCACCTAGCCCAGGTGACCTTCAGTTCAAGTGAATGTAAAAAAGGATAAGCACTGGCTTCACACAAAAAGAATATTATACAAAAAAAACTGTTCATTTACCACAATAACATGGTTAAGCTAACCAGAGCCATCAGTGTTAATGTCAATTAATGAAGATTCTCACCAATCCATGGTTATGGTTATAATTATCCCCAAAAAGGTTATTTAGTGGCATCTGGACTTGTTTTAGTTTTGTTGTTAAAGGTTTGCGTTACTACTCATACAGATTCTGATTTTTACACAAGGATCTGATGATGATCTCTATGATTCTAGATCAAACTAGTGTTTAACGCTAACAATATGTTTGTTACAATTTCATTGTTTAATACATACTAAGTTGTGACCCAATATAGTAAACTACATTATTCTAAAAATAGTATTATTACTCTTTTGTTAATCTAAAATATTAATATTACATCTTTACTTGATAAAAACACTGACACGCTTATTTATACATTATAGCTAAAAAACTAGTTTTGTCCGCTGTAATAAAAGAGTCATCTGATACTGCTGCGATGACTCGTTGTGAAACGATGTCGGTACTATTTTTGTACATTAAA
Source organism: Microctenopoma steveboyesi (assembly GCA_032359275.1). Lineage (NCBI taxonomy): Eukaryota > Metazoa > Chordata > Actinopteri > Anabantiformes > Anabantidae > Microctenopoma > Microctenopoma steveboyesi. The sequence goes on from JAUMHF010000021.1 coordinate 10,009,914, forward strand.
AATATAGTAGCGAAAAATACGGACTAACTACAAAGGCAACCAAAAGGCTAAACTGTAAACGAAGACAGCCACTACAATATCATAACAATAGCTTTGTTAGCCAGCGTCACGGTCTGTTGACATTAACCCACCAACCGAGATGACTTTTTATTTAACCACACGTATTTGGCTGACCTACTTAGCATTGTGTATTGTTCTCGTTATGTTTCACGCTGGCAGAGAGACTGGCATCACATTTAAACTATCCCCGTTTGAAATGTTTTCCTAGCGTTCAACAGCGTTACTATGAAGCCAGCTAGCCCCAGAAGTACTTGAACTAGCTAACGTTAACTAGTGGTTAGCTAGTTAGCCGCTACCATTAGCAGCAACATTAGCTTAGTTAACATAAACACATATTTTTGTTACAAAGCTATCGAACTATGCAGTTCAGCTTTCCTGTGTAACTCACACACTCCATAGCCCATCCGTTTTAACGCGACTCTGTAGCCGGGTTCGTTTCCACCTGGCCGGATATCACCACAGAGACCTTCCGCCACAACTCGAGTCGTTGTCGTTACCGTACTACATGTTTTAATAGCGCACCACAATGTTGGGGCTGAATCAGACAACAATCCCGTAAAGGGTATATGCCTACAAAGTTGGTGATGAGCTTTATAAAGCTATAGAGCAAAACCAACATGTTTTAGACATCAGTCATTCGTTATTACTGCAATCAGTGCAGGTTTATAGCTACATAAACAATACAACCCAAATCACAGTAACACACCAAATGAGTAACAGATTTATTTATGTACAAAACTGTTTACAGCAAGATTTCTGAAATAACTTTGACCCACAAAGGAATATTTGTGTTCAGGTGCACCACCTGCATCCATGGCGTCAAGTCAACAGAAACAAAAACCCTTTAAGAGCACCTTGAATAATGAAGGGAATCAGATGAGGGAGTTTGAATTACTGTAAGGCACAAGACACATCATCACCAGCTTCTGGTCAATCATCATCAATCAACTACTTACCCAGAGAAGCACTTGATAACAAGTTACAATTACCCACTACTGGTACAAGATTGGGATTATGGAGAATAAATCCAGTCTGTCATGTTATTTTAGGACAACACAAGCTAAAAAAAATCAGTCATTAAAAACTTCAAGTGTCCGACAGTGATTATGTAAATATGAATTAACAGGTCAGAATGTCATTTTGGCTTGATTTTAATCAAGTCTGCATGAAACGCAAATTAAAAACTCCACGTAAATTGTATTACATGGTTATAAAATATTATTTGAAAATTGTAACTCAATATTCAAAATCCTAACGGCCACAGGTATATACTGTTAGAAAATTGACGTGCAAGCAAACCTGCATCACTCAAGATATAACCAACAGTACCAAACACATTTCTAATATTCTATTTATATTGTATAAAAAGATCATAGTTGGTAAATATCAAAGATCTACTCCAAGCTATACTAAATGTCTTAGAGGGTTGTCCATAAGATAACTTTATTACAGTCAATAAGGAAAAATTAAACTGTAAAGACAATGGAAGAGGTTTATCTGCTTAGCAGAAGAGGTTAAAATGTGAATTGTTATACACAAAGATTCCTCCATCATGCAGAGTTCATTGGTGAAAGGTACCTGAATCCTTATTAAAATAACAGTGAGAACTGTGATATCACAGTGACATCTCATTCCAGGCTATTCAATGAAATGCACCATTTGTGAGAAAGTGACATTTTAACACCACATTTAAAGAAATGTGCTCTCCGACTATGAATCACTGCTGCAAAAGGAGCTACTGCAATAATCAGTCCTTGAGAAAATGTTATTAACCAACCCTCACTGTACATTTACTTCACGACTCACAGTTATGAGATGCAAACTAAAAGTGTGGCAAGAAGCAGAGTTACAGTCATTGTGTTAACAGAACAGATTTGATGCAATTAATTGGAAACAATGTGTCAAACCTATTTTGTTTTCTGAGCATTTGGTTGGATTCAAATATTGATATTTTGTCTATTCGTCAACTTCATTTCAATATTTTTTTAAAAATGTGTTCACCGAATGTTTTCTTTGTCTAAAACAAAGATTAAACTTTCCGTAAATTTCTTCCTGTGGTTATGAGTGAATCAACTGTCTGGGCAGTTGCCTCGCTACGTAAATCAATCTGGTATAACAACTGAGTTCCAATGCAGTGTCTTGGTGTCGGTGAGGTCACGATTGGTAAGCTGGTGAAGATGTGCCTCTTGTCTTCAGCAAATGAGCTTACTGATGTCTTGGATATACTTTTACATCACAGCACACTTCTTCTCTTCTGGGGCTGCATTTCCATCAGCCTTCTCCATCTCCAAAATGATTCGCTTGAAAACCTCCACAGCAGTCTGCATTGAAAAAGGATTGTCAGCAGAGTTTCTGCAGAAATAATTGAACATTGCACGAATGAGTTTATATTTTCAAAAGAAATGATTACCTCATTCTCCTTAGCTGAGGACTCCATGAATGCAGCACCCCAGGAATCAGCAAGTTTCTTTCCTTCCTCTGGCTTGATAACCCTGGAAACAATTTAATGGAAACTATATATACACTACATATATGCAATATTTGTGTTGTTGGTTTTGGCAATGGAATTTTTTGACACAGAACACCACGAGATTATTCCCTTACGTTCCAAATCTACAAAAGGGCTACATTTACATGTAATATTAATAACGTGATTTAAACATTATCTGTCAACATATAGTTTAGATTATTTTGACTTTCAATCATTGTACCTTTCCATGTGGAGATCTTTTTTGTTCCCTACAAGAACAGTTGGGACCCTGAATGGAAAATATAATGGTTGAGATAGGAATAGTTAGGAAAACAAAAAAGACAAACATAAAAACATTGATTTCATAAAAAAAATCTAACTAAACTTACTGAATCTTCCCGACCATGTCTAGCAGCTTGTCGTGTAGAACCTGAACAACTTCAAAACTAAACAAAGACAATAAAGGTCTTTAAAATACTTGTCTACAAGTAGTAACTTTACCACTGAGTTTCTGTGGGTTAGAACATGTAAAATCTGTATGTTAAAACAAGCTGTAAACGATCAGACACGTACAGCATTGTCTACTTAACACAAAGTGTAGGGAGAGGCTTTTAACACACAACCATCCACTCACCTTTTCATGGAAGTCACTGAATAGACGAGGACATAGCCATGGATGTCCATTGAATGGGATTGTGGAAAAATTGAGTACTCATCCTACAGACATAAGAGAGGTATTATATACATTATTTAGATTTTATGTAGACAGACAATAGACAATCTGACAACGTGACACACAAGTACACAGTATAATACCAGCAATACATACTACTAAATATAAAATTTTTACATTTTTAAAATTTAAAAATGTTACATTTCTAAAAAATCTTGCTTTTATGACAATACATAATGAACTTACTTGTCCAGCTGTATCAACCAGCTGAAGATTAAAGTCTTGACCATTCACGCTGACCATTTTGTTAAAGGCTGAGAGAAGAGATTAACAGATATTCATTTTTGCTTTAAACTAGCCAAATGTATTTGTTTAAAAATGATCTTTCGAAGATATAGCACTTACTGTTTTCAATGGTAGGGTCATAGGAGTCAACAAACTGTCCTTCCACAAACTGTATTGTAAGAGATGACTTTCCTGTGCAGAGCAAAAAAAACATAACAGATATGTTACTGCCACTTCAATACAAATCAACTCTACATAGGATATCATAAAATACACTGTGTCAGTGATGAGATTTACTGAGGACTTTTAAGTTGAATTCAACTAGACAACATGTTCACATAACAGACACAATGAGTATAAGGTAATATATTTCCTTTACAGATGCATTTCCCTACAGGAAACCCCTGTAGGCATTTCGGTTCTCTATCCATTTAAACATTTAATTTAAAAAACGACAACAATGAAACTGGTATATGGGTCTCATGACCCACCACAGTGGCCAAACACTATTATAAATCAGTGGTAATACATTTGTTTGTTTTGTATTGACTTAAAATACCGTTTAATGTAAATGTTGTAGGCACAATATATTGGTTACGTTCCAGATGCTACACTATAAGTGACACAAACTACCTGGCTCTCCAAAATGAGCTAACTTTACGCTCACTCGGTATCTTACAAATATAACCATGTATTAGCACGTCTGCAATCATTTAGTAAAAAAATGCCTTTAATGGAGTTTAGCAATCAGCCGCAAAGCAAATAAAAGTGACATACAGAAACATGAACAAAGGTAAGCTAGCGTTTGCACAGTGACTCAGATCCCCTCAAAAGGAAAACAAAGCCCGCACGTTAGCCTGTTAGCTAGCTAGCTGACTAACATTAGCTGTGCACGAGCTCGTGTGTTTACTCACCTACAGACCTGTAACCTATAACAGCAATCTTTCGATATTTTGGTTGAGGCATTGTGGTGAAACCGGCGTTGAATAAGTTGAGATAATGTAGTACGCCACCTAGTTTTACTATCTAAACAAACTTTTATCCCCACATTCGTCTCGCGTCACGTGACAACAACAAACTTTTTGCTGCCGCCGCTCGAGCTCAATGCTGGGCCTCGACGTACAGCGCCAAAGTTGTACTACGAGTACGTATGGTACTTCTTTCCAAAGCCGTGTCTTGCTGTATCAGATATAATAACCAATGTCGCTCGATAGTTTGAAAAAATGAAAGTCTCGTTTTGAGTCAACGTGGAAACGAGAAAAAAAGGCTTGTTCAACGCGGTTACGATTCGCAAGTCAAAGTGACGGAAATTGCCATTGTGTAAGCACACCGTCGTAAAACTAGTAAGCACGTCAGCCCCGACATGGACGAGCATCCCAACCAAGTTGTAACAGTAGAGGTCACTCTTTTTGCCCCACCATGTTTCTGACTACCATCGATTATATCACAAAGACCACTAACACCGTGGCCATGCACAGTGCTTCATATCAACAAAAGTGAGTTTGTTTTGTTTCAGACAATTGTTAATTGTAAATGGTTTTCAGACCACTTCAATGTAAAAACACGATTAACAGATCCTGTGTCACGAGCTTATTCTGAAGAGATTTTTATCCAGGTTACTGGTGGAATAAGTAAAAGTAAATAAATAATGCCGCCACACATTAGGTTTTAAAAGTATGGATACTTTTTGTTACATGTTTTAAAGATAGATTTCTTGTCAAAGTCGAAACAGTGCCAATCCTTTAAGGCTATAATATATCTACACGCAGTGTGTTCCGTATTGTGCTTTTATGTCAAACCTTTATCTAATAAGATTTTCAAAAATACAGCCGCCTCACTTTGGGGCGGCTGTATTTAGGACTACCCCTCTACAGAATCTAGAAAGTTGTGGTGGTGGCAGTGTATTGAGATCAGCTTTTGACTGAATATTTCCTGACTTAAACAACAGCAATTTTTCTAGCAAAGTTCCTATGCCCATGTCTTCATGGCATCATCAAAATAAAACAGTTGCATTTATTGCAAATGTTTGGTTTCTTTATGATAAAAAAGGGTTTGTGTTAACTTTTATATAGCCCCACATTTTAAAAGACACATTGGATGGAACAATGATTCACAATTTTATATAAGGTATGGTTTAATATAAATTAGCCTGTACTACAATTCAGCTGCAACTTTAAGCATACTACATTAATAAATTGTGCCTTTCAATCGTCGAAAAAAACTTTATAAAACAATCTCCACATTTTATTACGCATATACTTCTTACTCGTGTTTGTATGTTTGTGTGTGTACATGCCCAATAAAGTAATCTATGTTATTTAAAACTGTATTATTTTCCTAATTCTGTCATATTCTTCATGTTACGCATGAGCTCCAACCGGAAATTGTTTAGTGTTGGAGGTAAACGCTACCGGGAGATGCTGTCGTTATAAACAGGCAGATGAAAATACAGAATAACCTCACTAAAACGGCCCTGACAGGGACAGGTAATGTGACAGTAACGGAGAGAACGATATAGGTTTAGGTTATACTTTTGTTGTAGCCTGTCATCGTTAAGCTGTGCTGTAAACATGAGCTTTAAGTCTACAGTGAGCGTAAGCTAGTTAGCTATAGACTAGCTGGCTAGCCATAGCATTCTGGGAGGCGATGGGTGCCATAGCAACCGTTTCGGAAACATTGGCCGTGGCGGCGAGCTAGCTAAGATAGTTACGGCTAACATTGGTTTGTTATGCTAGCGTTAAACCAAACGTCGTAGAGACTTGGATGTGCAGTTTAACGTTAGCCAGCAAATCAATGTCAAGTAAGCGTTATCTACCTCACGTCGTTGCCCATGTTACTGAGCTGTAACTTTGCTCCATGATTTTAGTAAGCTGTCAAGGATGACAGACTGTTGTAAGACTGTTACAGTGTTGAGTTTAGCTTACCTGGCTAACGGTAATTTCCATTATATGTAGTAAGCTAACATTAGCCAGCAAGGCCGACCCGAAAACTTTATCTCAGCGTCAGCATTGAGATATGGATTGCACATTAATGGTCTCAAGCCAGGTCAGTGTTAGAAATGTTTAACATTAAGATAGCACGTTGTCAGTGTTGTCATGAGTCAACTAAACGTTGACGTTAGTTGCCTAATGGTATTAACAGATCTGTGGGCGCTAGGTCACGCTATCTTGGCTAATAGTTAACTATTTTGTTGTACAATTAAGTTAACCCACACCAACTAATAGTCAGCACATGTAGTTTCAGTAAGCTGTTGTTAAACGTATTTGTGTAGTTCTAAATCCATGGCCTTAAATTCCACCTCTAAGTCAAGGGTTGTTAGCAATCTTGAAGCTAGGGTTTAATGCGCTTACATTATTTTTTGGGGCATTAAATCTTTATCTAATTTAACTTGTAAAATATATATTTTTAAATTTTGTTACACGGTGATTGCACACCATGCTTTTATTTAGTTATGTACAGGTGAATTAGTGCATTAATTTATGTGTAAGAGGCATAATATAGTTTTTTCTGTACCTTTGACATAACTGTCATTCCAGTATTTAGCTTGAACTAGTATGGATATCGATGACTGCAATGGACGGTCTTATATATCAGGTAGGACTATGGTTTATTTCTTCGCAGATACACTAAGCATTAAAGTTTGGTGACAAGAAGATGGTGACATGACACATTTTGTCTTTATTTTCTTTTGATTATAGCAAGTGGAGACTCGTCAATGGAAAGGGAGTTTTCTGGTGCCCTTGGAGGTCCAACAGTGAGCACTCCTAACAGCAAAGAGACTTCTCCAAGTCGCTCCGTTAGTGGTCAGTGAGAAAATATATGCGAATCCCACAAATTAATTCAAAGATTTTTGTCGAGTGTTGTTCAAGTTACTGAGGAAGCTCTATGCTTACAAGAGTAGCAGCATGCAGACCTTTTGTCTGGCAAGTTACTGGTTGATAGGTTCTTTTATTTATTCCCTCCTTTATTTATGCTATTGCACCTTTGTAGCCAACTCCATTAAGGTGGAGTTGTACAGCGATGAAGATATAGGTCGTGGTACTGAAGATGAGAGAGGAGAGCAGTTAGAAGGAGTTCCAGAGCAGGGATCTGAGGCTGTTGGAGGCTACGGAGAACTCGCCAATTCTGAAACCATGCCACCTGGAGCCACCAGACTGCCAAATGGAAAACTCAAGTGTGACATCTGTGGAATGATCTGCATTGGGCCTAATGTCCTCATGGTGCACAAACGCAGCCATACAGGTGACTTAGCTGTGTCTAAGTTGGACATAATTTGTGTCTGTTTATTGTCTAACAAAACCATTTAGATACAGAAAATATATTGGATATTGACATTTTGATCATGTCTCACAATTTTCTTTTTCTCTAAAAGCTATTTTGATTATTGTAGTTTATTTGATTTGTCTGTCTATAACATACTGGTAGACACTATTGATGTAGATTAGGTTTGGGTTGATTTGTCTGATCTACCCCCAGGTGAGCGACCATTCCAGTGCAATCAGTGTGGCGCCTCCTTCACTCAAAAGGGTAACCTTCTTCGTCACATCAAGCTGCACTCAGGGGAGAAACCTTTTAAATGTCCTTTCTGCAGCTATGCCTGTAGAAGAAGAGATGCGCTTACTGGCCATCTTCGCACTCATGCAGGTAAGACAAATTTAAGCCTGATCAATTACTTTTTACATACAATAGTTCACATATTTAATCAATAATAATGCTACCTTCCTATTATCTTTCCAGTGTCCTCTCCAACTGTAGGGAAGCCATATAAGTGCAGTTACTGTGGCCGTAGTTACAAGCAACAGAGCACCCTGGAGGAGCACCGTGAGCGCTGCCACAGCTACTTACAGAGTCTGGAATCACAGCAGCCACCCATTGCACAGAATCCAGGTACAGAATATATTTTGTGACATTCATTTAAGATGACATGACAGAACTAAACATTTTATCTAAATAAATAATATAGTATAGAAAATATTAGTTTCAAATTCAAAATCCAATAAACATTTAATGTAGATATGTGGTCTACTTTATTTAGAAGAATATACAGAATCCCCACTTGCACTTACCTTCTTCTAAAAGACTTCTAAATCCAAAAGATGGCTTAGATTTATATAAAAATTTCCCCCTAAACATTTAAGATAAATGCTGTCTGGGTAAAAAGAACAACCCAAAAATAACATCACAGTTTGTTTGTACTTTGTACAGGAGAGGAGATGAGAGAGCTAGAGTTTATACCAGATTCTCTACTGCAACCCTCCTCAGACAAGATGGCATTTATCGATCGGCTCGCCAACAGCATCACCAAACGCAAGAGATCCACACCACAAAAATTTGTAGGTGAGCACTTCGTCTCAGTACAGACGGGTCAAGGACTCAAAAACCAGCATTTATTGCTTGAATTGGAAGCCTGGTTGTTTCGTCCTAATAATGTGACCACCAGTTTTCAGTTGCTTGCACTTTTTAAAAATTCAAGTTGAATGACTTAATTTGGAAATAGATTACCCCCAGTGATTAAGTTTGAACTGGTGACCCGGGGATACTTCCTCAACTGCTCTCAGTGTAGTGAAACAACATCAGTAAATCATTATGAATGAAATGAAAACACAAACCTGGCTCATTGTTTAGTTATCCAGACATAATCTCTAAGCAATATTACATTTGCTGTTCTGACGCCTTCCAAACTTTTTAATATTTTATAATTATATTGTATAATATTTTCTCTCATTTGCAGGACAGAAGCACATACGCCTCAATCTTGGAAATGCACCTTATGAACACAGTCCTGGTTTGGATAAAGATGGAGAGATGCATGCAGGGGACCTTGAAGCCCTGCATTTCACTGGTGTGGGAGGAGAATATGCCGGTATAACAGGTAATGGAGGAGGGATATCCGACACGATGAGGCCTCTACACCATCCGACGACTCACCCTTCGTGTTTATCAGAACTCAGGCCTGTACACAGCTCCTCTCACGCCCCTATCCCTCTAGGCCCAAGGTTGGATTGTACAGGAATTGGCGCTGGGTTTGGAGCTGTTGATTTAGGGGGAAGGGAGGCAGCAGAGGGCCATGAAAGCCAACTTGCTGGTCGAAGTCATGCCCCTTCACCTAGCAATGGCTGCCAGGACTCTACAGACACAGAGAGTATGCCAGACGACCCATGCAACAGTACTGCTGCAACTCCAACTCTGCACAGTAACAACGGCAATTATCTTCACCACTCCAACAACCACAACCCACCACCTCCTCCGATTGCACACCACAGGAGTCGGGCCAGACACAGTCCCAGCCACGCCAAAGACAGGGAAGTGGACAGAGAGGATGGAGGCCACGCGGCTCCTCCACCTCCTACTCTTGCTCCAACATCCAGCTCACCCACAGCCCCATCCTCCACCTCCAGGGAGGCCTTTCGGGTTGTAGACGGAGAGGGGCGTGCAGTGCGCTCTTTTCGCTGTGAGCACTGCCGTGTGCTTTTTCTGGACCATGTCATGTTTACCATCCACATGGGCTGCCACGGTTTTCGCCAGCCATTTGAGTGTAATATCTGTGGCCATCGCTGCCACGACCGCTATGAGTTTTCTTCACACATCGTCCGTGGAGAGCACATCTTTGACTGAGGATAAGGTGTGGACATCCTGCTTCAATATATTTTTACACTGGGACAAGGACCTGGATGGGTTTGGTCTGCACATGAGCTTAAGGGGAAACTGATACAAATACTTCAAACAAGCACTGGTATGATATAAATGTACCAGGTTTAATAGTAATGTCATATTTGTGTTTCCAAAATTATGATTTTAAATGCACTTTGAACAATACACGTATTTTAAATGCACTTTTATTTGGATGTATTCTGAAATAGATGAAGAGCCAATGAACATTAGCAGATGTGTTTTGCTCTGAAATTCAGAATTCAAACCTGATGCACAAATTGTTAAAGAAATCTGATTTAACTTCATAATTTAAATTCTTCTCCAGCTTGTGCACATAGTAGCATAAAAAGCTAAATGTGAAGTTGACAGGCTCACCTACAGTAGCCTGGCCTTGATTCTGTACAATTACTTTTGAAATGTGAAGTGCAGACCAAACTTAAATACCAGGTCCTAGTTAAATAGATGTGTTTGAGGGATTGTCCGTAAATTAAAAACGCACTTTTGTTTTTAACCCCTGTGAGAGAGAGCGAGAAGAATGTGAAAGACCCTGTGTGTTTTGGTTAAGTGAAAAATGAAGGCCTTTATTTGTGTGAATGCTGTGTGGAGCGGTGTATGAAATGTTTGTTTTCCTTTTCTATGACTGCTTTTGTTGCACCAATACCTGCCAGAGTACTATAATTATATTAAACTATTTTATACATAAATGACCTGCACATTTCTCTCAAATGTGAGAAAAGCTGTACAAGGGTACAAGTATCACTGCCACAATTTTAGAGATTACTGAAGTTAAGGTCCTTCACATTTCCCTTTCATCATTGCTTCAAACTACAAACCAACACCAATCTATTTGTTATATTTATAATTTTGGTGTTGGCATCTCGTGTATTGTGCCTTTCTTCACCCCAGTCAGATTTGGTTGCCCGGTAGTGAGTTACCAACTGTTATGTCTTGCAACAGGAACAGATTATTGTGGGTGTTATAAAATTATGACACAATTTGTTTTTCTAGGCAGTTCAAATGCTCCTGGTTTGTAGCTTTACATACTTATTATTCTTTTACAGCAAATTGATTTTTAGCAAGTGTTGATAAAGAACCAGTACAAATTTATCAAAAATGAAATGTGCATGACATTTTGCACATCCTGATATAAGACAGAGTGCAATGCTGAGGGGTAGTTTTACCATCCTCACAAGTTAAACCCCCAGGAAAATTGAATTTGCATGCTTTTAAACACATTTCAGACCACAGCCACTAGTGTTAAAGTAAAGTGATTTTTTTTCTTCAAAATCAGTTGTCGTTTGTGTTCTATGTCTGTAAAGAGAAATGTGTTGGTTCCCAAAAAACCTCAGCTTGTGATTTTGGCTGTTACTGGTTTAAATTGACAGCTCAAACTTGAAACACAAAGTTTTACTGAAAGGGTAATGGGCACAAACATTATCTAGTTAATGTTCATAAAAAGATAGAAGATTGAAAAATTGTAGACATTTTTTTTCTCATGTTAAAATCCTAAAAAGAAATCTTGGGGGCAGCAGTGTTTTCATAGATGCACTCATAGCTAATAAGACTGAGAAACTGCTGACAACAGTCAAAATCATCCGCGGACTTCAGCCCATTACATTTTGTGGGGCAAAATGTGGCTTATTTAAGGCCCCCAACCCCCTAATGGTTATCAGAATGAATATTTTGATATCTCATAAAAGTGTAGCTCTTTTAAGCTTCGGTAATGTAATTTTTGCACGATAAACAGAAACCACTTCAGAACCATTCATGTTTTTGATTTTAGTGTTGTGAATGGTTCCTTAGTTCTGTCATGTGCTGCTCAACGGATTTCCAGAATTTTAAGTAGTGGTGTAAATGTGCAAAGATATTGTTTATATGAAGATGAATTAAAAAGTATGTTGTTTTCCTATTATATTTAGATTAACATGAGTATGGTGCTGTATAGCTTCAAACAATTCCCTCAAAGCAGAGCTCAATAACCACTTCCCACTGTTGAGCACTTACCCTAATAGAGAGGCAAAATGTCCTGTATACGCAGTGTGAATTAGAAATCACAAGGTACATCTCTTTGTTTGCTCTGTCAGTAAGACATAGATGTTACAATTCTTTTATTTACTTAATATTTTCATATTCAGACATTTAGAAAAGATCATTTCCACTTTCCCTTCCAAATAATAAATTGCTACAAATTTTTAAATGTAGCTACACTGGAATACTTAGAAAGATGGCGTTGGTGGACAGTGCTGTATATTAAAAGAAAGTATAAAAGTAAGACACAAACCTAAATAGATGGTTAAATTGTGTCTTCCAAAGTTAGTTTGTTTGATCTGAATATCTTGCCTTAATATAAGCACAGACTGTTAGCTCGGATGTTTTGTATATCAAACATAGCAGAATATTACAATGTTCTGTGACCAGAAAATTTGAAGTAAATGTGTAAATTTAATGTAAATCATTTGACACCAAAGTTGTTCGTGTGGACAAAATGCTTTGACAAATCAATTACATCTAGCACCAAAACTCACTGTGTATATTCTGATTCAGGCAACAAGTTAAACCTACAAAAAGACCTGGCTGCAATTTGTGTTTTAGACTTTGCTATTGTGCCTTTGGTCTTCTCCACATTTTCTTTCAACAGTAGAAATGATCACATTTTAGGTGTAAAACATGTCATTTGTCAATCTCTCAATGAACGTATTGCACACTACAAGGCTCCACATTGTTTTGTCCATTAAAGATTTAATCTTTCACTAGCTGTGAGTATGTCTGAAGCATACACTAATCAGAAACTCTGGCCTGAACCTGTAATACTGACGGCTAGTTCCCAAAGAAATTCAGACTTGGTTTTTAAAAAGGTATAAATTTATACAGACACTGTTGATTTATAGTGTGATCGTGTACACAAAGTGTAAAGAAAAAGCTAAACCCAAGACCCAAGTCAAAAGACTTTGCTAATGTCCATTTTTTTCTTCTTGTGTGCTAAACTGGACAGTAATGTGCTGCTAACCCTGATGCATGTGGTAACAATGCTGTTTGCTCTTCAACCTACACCTCATTTTAGTCTTAAAACAACCAAATAAAGTTCAATCTAATTCAAGACTTCGGTTCAGAAAACTAACTCTAGTTGTGGTATTTACTGTTCAAATGTTTTTACTTGTTGTACGTAGTTTTATTTGATTTCTCCAGCAAATGTAAATGGTCTGATATCGCTTTAAATAACTGCAGAGCCTTTATAAATACATCACATGTAATTATGCATTTGCATAATCTGATCTTAAACAACTGTAAGTTTTGTACTTGTAAGAACATCTATTCCAAATAAAATATAGACAGGTTTGTCTTTCCTACAGCTACACAACACATGGTCAGTTAAAAAATAATAAGAAACACACAAGTTTCTGTAAAGTTGTTTTGATTTATTGATCAGGCATATAGCATCTTCAAATGTTGCTTTACATGGGCTTTGGAGGAGCTCTTGGGGCACCAGCCTGTTAAGAGAAAAAAAGTTTCAGATTCATACAACTTATTGTTGTTAGTAGTCAAACACATTTACAACCAATTACAATAATCACAACTTCATTTGGTTGTAGCCATTCTAGTGCTCCAATGTCTTGCACATAATTAACATTAGTTGCACTTAATCTTTCCTGCTGTGACTACAGAGTATTTTGGACACTCACAGTGGGCCTGAATCGAGGTGGTGGGGTGCGGTCTTTCCTGGCCTCACAAGAGCGGTTCCTCACCACCTTGCTGTGGATGGCACAGCTGACGCAGTAGTGGAGCTTCACGTAGAGCTTTGGGAGTACATAAGCTGCAGAGTTGACACAGGAGAGAGAGAGAGAGATACAGATGAGGAGATGCCACTAGAAGAAAAGCTTACAATGATGTGTAAAAAATTTAAACACACTCACAGTCAAAAACGCTGGCCTCAGAGATGTCTCTTACGGCCGCTGCCTCCACTATGTTCCTGATGACAAACTTCTTGATGGCCTTGTCCTTGGGGACACAACGGGCACAGTTTGTGCAGCGGATGGGCTGCACGTGTCCACGGCCCTTCTTGGCACGACCGTTATTCCTCCTCTTCTTGGTCTGTAGAGCAGAAGAAATTGTTAGCACAAGCTACAATCCAGCCCTCCAACTACTACTGAACCTCACTATGGTATTCTTATACTCTAGTACTTTCAGCTGGTCTTTTGATTGTTCAACCATAAACTGTCAAAATGGTGAAAAATATCCAGGCTCTCATCAGTTCAAAGCGGTGTCTTCAAATGTATTTTACCCATTAAAGGCCAGTGTATGCAACAGCCATCCTCATATAGGACATAATACTGATTACGTATCCATGGGTCAGTAGTTGCCGTTTAAGGATCCAATATATTCAACACATGTAATACTTCACAACCACTGAGCATGTTGCGCTATTTGAATTCTAGTGTTTATAACACAACTGAATATTTCCCGGTATTTCTGATTCGTACGTACGCTGTTAACGCAAAATTCAGTCGTTTAAACACGTATTACAAGCATTTACTAACTGAGTTGTTCGTTAACATTAGTCGGTCTTGCACCGTAGGCTTCAGTAAATAAAGCATCGTTAACCCACTGCTATTATAAGATACTTTAAATGTGCATTGTTGTCCACGTTTTATGTTACTTCACCATTACAAACATCGATATACATGTATGTTTAGTTATATAACGTAACCACAACCCCTTCAGTATCGCTACACATTCACGGCGGCGTTTTCCTTTGGTCGTAACACATGCACAAAACGGCTAGCTTGCTAACTGCTAGCTTTAGGCCTAGACTCAAATTAATTCTTCTGACTGACATCTAAAGTAAATTCTTCGCCTTCTGGTTTGGTTATTTGCTTATAATACCAGGGAGAGCACAATTAGGCATAGTTATAGAGGTAAACCACCATTTTATTCAGTTTTTGCGTACCGACCGTCAGTCAAGCACACTCACCATGATGCACGGGAAGCTGGAAAGAGGACCGGAAAAGGTTGCACCGTGACAAGTAGTGCAATCCGCTCCGCCCTCTAATTTTTTTTTTTAAGAATAAATCGTTTGTGTCTTGTTTTATTTTATTATTCAAAAATGTATATTTCATCCAATCAAAACTAAATATAAAATACAAAATCTGGAAAATATTATTAATAATATAGTATTCGCGGAGGGATATTAGAGCGGAGTTGTCTTTTATTAGAGCTGTGTGTGCGCGTGTGTGCCAGAGCCAGCGGTCAACGACGCAGTGACGGGTCTAGAAAATGTTACATGGGGGGCAAGGGAGTGGCAAGAGGTTTAAGCAGGGTGGCAATGCTGGACATCCTCAGTGAAATACCAGAAATTCCCCTAGAAGTGCATGGAGGAAACCAAATATCCACAAATACACCTAGTTTAACTAAAAACTATAGATTGTATTATTATTATCTTTTCCTAGATACATCAGAATCAGAATCAGCTTTATTCGCCAAGTATGATGCACATACAAGGAATTTGCTTTTGGTCGTTTCTAGCTTCTCTAGTACAGTACAGTGAGAAAACAAATACATGAAAAACTATAAATTAAAGACAAATTTCGGACAAATTGTAACAGGACAGAAAGACAAGACAGTGCGTGTGTGTGTGTGTGTGTGTGTGCAGTGTTCTGAGTTGAGTGTAGTTTGTGTCCATAAAGCAATGGCTACTTCCATTTGGGTAGCTTTGTGGGGCCACTACCCTCCTCTTTTCTGCTCTTTCTTTCCAGCTCTTGTATCCTCTTAAAAGTGGCTACCTCACATCCAGCTGATCCTCCAGAGCTTTAAATCTTGCCTGCCATTCCTTTGTCTTTCAGTTTGGCTGAGGTCTTTTCCAGTTCTGCATCAATATTTAAGTTGATGCAGACTTTTGTATTTTGAGTTCCACTCAGCCTGGCTGTCCATGAGAACTGTTGTTCTCTAAGCATTACCTGGATTACTGTCTTGTTCATCTTCTCCCACAGAACTGAACTGAAAACCTCCTCCTGTTGAACATGCACCATTGCTTCCACTCATGGCCAATAAGACTTTATAAGAGGCAGTTTCAATGGCTTTAGTCTCATTCTCCCACATCTCTTTGTTTCTTCTGTTAAAGCTCCCTTTGACAAAAGAAACCACCAGCAGAACCAGGCTCAGGGTGGGCAGGGGAGGCACAGGGCTGGCTGGCAGGACCAGCAGCTAAAGCATAATCACACACCTGCAGAAAGATACAGAGAGAACAAGAGACAGAGAAGACAAAGCACAGCTAGAGGAGAGAGGATAAACAAAGTTAACAACATGCAATGATGGCATGATACTAGACAGAAAGAAGAAGACCAGAGGAGCTCAGTGCATCAGGAAGCTTCCCAGGCTAAATCTATAGCAGCATAGCTAAGAAATGGTCCATAATCACCTGAACCATCTCTAACTATAACCTTTTCAAATAAGAAAGTTTTCAGCCTAGTCTTAAAGGTAGAGAGGGTGTCTGCCTCCCACACCTTAGCGGGAAGGGACTTTCTTCTAAAGTGAATTATTGTAGTGGAGTAAAAAGAAGAAACTGTGTGCTTTATGTTTATATTATACATAATATTAAATTGAGCAGTTTCTGACAAATGGTACCTGATACCATCTTTTCGGACATATTAAGTCTTATGTGTGTCCCTCTTCTTCTTTCTTTATCTTAAACAATGGCACAATTTAAATGTTCTCATTGGGTGCAAAGTTACGAGGCTTTTCAGCAGTACTATAATTGCTTTATTGTGGAGAATGCATAATAATTTTGATCTGATTAAGATTTTTTGTATCTGCCACCATCTAGAAGAGTAGCAACAACTGATAATTCTCATAATCCCGTAATATACACCATAACTGACTGAGACATTCTGGATTTACAGTGGGGTGCGATTGTTTGGGCAACCTTTTCAATGTGCAGGATTTTCCTGCATTATTTGTTGGTTGTTACGGTAAAAAATTTCAATTAAATATATCATACAGGAGACACACACAATGATATTTCACAAGTTAAACGAATTTTATAGGATTTACAGAAAGTGTGCAATGATTGTTTGTTTATTTAGGCAGATGCATAAGTTTTGGCACTATTGTTATTTTATTGATTCCAAAACATTTAGAACTAATTATTGAAACTCAGATTGGCTTGGTAAGCTCAGTGACCCCTGACCTCCACACACAGGTGAATCCAATTATAAGAAAAAGTATTTAAGGGGGGGCAATTGTAAGTTTCCCTGCTCTTTGAATATTCTCTCAAGAGTATGAACATGTAGGGGTCTCAAAACAACTCTCAAATGACTTAAAAACAAAGATTGTCCAGCATCATGGTTTATGGAAGGATACAGAAAGCTGTCTCAGAGATTCAGCCACCTGTGTCCACAGTTAGGAACATATTGAGGAAATGGAAGACCACAGGCACAGTTCAAGTTAAGGCTCGAAGTGGAAGACCAACAGAAGCGACAACTGGGGAGAACAGTCAGAGTCAACCCACAGACCATTATTGCACACTTTCTGTAAATCTTTTTGATTTTGTTTCACTTCATATATCATATGTCTTCATATGTCATATATCATTTATACAGGAAAATCATGAAGATTAACAAGGTTGCCCAAACTTATGCACCCCACAGTACTGTATTTGTTCAGACACAGAAACAACCAGTAGCAAATTCTGCAATTCTCTTAATGTAAAAAACTATTTTAATATTAGACTCAAATTTGAGGTTACCTTAGATTTAAGGTAAATTAATACTAAAATTATTGCTAAGTAAACAAAAACCACAAAACAACAATTTAAAAAAGTTTATTTAAATATGTTTTTGTCTTGTTCTTATTTCCTCTTGATCTTCTTGTCCTTTGCCCTCTTTTTGCTTGTCTTCTGGTTGTTGGCCTTTTTGTAAAGGTACAGGCCCACCAAAGCAAGCAGAGTCGGCACCAGGGCCAAACACAAGAGTGGGAACACGTCATTGACCACTTTCTGCCACGGTGTCTGCTGTGTTACAGAAATCACTTCCACTTCAAACTCAAGAGCAGCGTCACCTAGGACAAAACAAGGTCAGACTTATTGTTTGCTAAAATCCATAGTCATACGTACACAACTTAAACTGAAATATAAAACCAAATACTTGGTGGCATTTTGTATAATAACATTATATATAATATTACAAAATCTCACACAGCTGGTTTAGGTGAGTTGATATATGGAGGTCATAACATAATTCACAGAGGTGTAAAATTCATGAACTCTTTTGTACATCCAGGGACTGAGGAAGAAGCTGTATGTGGTGTTCGGCTACTCACTGACTTGCCATCTATATTTGTTGTACATGTAAATATGCATGGACATATAATCTAAAATATAACATATCATTTACAAACAAATATCACCAACTTATATTAAAGGAAAGAGGGGGAGTTTTTAACTTGTTAACAAATCCAATGGAAGGAAAAGAACAACAACATGAGCCTGTTAAGTCTTTTTCTTTTCCTCTGAAGAGCCACAGAGTAAAATAAAACAAAGGATTCACTGTCCCCCTGTAAATACTCACTACTGTGTGTTCATACCCAACAATGGAACTATTGCTATACCTGGAATAGTTGGAGGGTAACCTTTTTTTCCATACGCAAGGTGAGAGGGAATGTTGGCTCTGATTTTCTGTCTGAATCGGAAACACAAAGCACTTTTAAAGAGGAACACCAAAGACATTTTCTTTGGTGTTTTTTAACTGAGTCATAACATGCACATATAAAAAGTATGTTTCTGTGGGGTGTGACTTACCCTTCACACACACCAACCAAGCTTTGTTCCAGACCTAATAAGAAAATCATAGAAAGTCAACCAGCAAAGCAACAGGTCGCAGTTATCTCTGAAATTCAAGAAAACAACATTTGTTATGTACCAGCAATAACGGTCCTCTTCCCCAGCTCAACAACAAGAGGATCCCGGGACAGTGATGAGTCGATCACCTTGCCATCCATTAGTTTACCCTGCACAGTAAAACATTCAATTAGACGGTGATTGAAATATACGTTACATATATGTTAACATAGATGGTTTTTAAAAAGACAAAGCAAAAATGTGTTTCTTTGCTATTTTAATTAATCATAATTGAATAAACACATTTGTCTGTGAAATTGTTTACATATTGAAATTAGGGTGTAAAAATATGGTTAAAGTAAACATCTTTTGGCTTATAATAGAAATGATGTATCCATCTACAGACATAAATGTTGATGACAGACCACCCACATAAATGAGTGTGTTAATTATACAGTAATTCTGATAAACCTCAAAGGTAAATTATATCTCTACAAAAATGTATTAACATACAATATTTTGTCTCATCCATGTCATTATTTTCATGAAAGAGTTTTAAGCTTTTATTTCTAATCACAAAACACTTAAGTGGTGCATTAACACACATAGATTTGGTGTAGCTCATAAGCTGCTTCTTATGTAAAAGCGAGGCCCAGTCCCAGCTTCTATGATACGATAAATATATAGTGTTTGTTTTTAGTAAAAATACAATTAAATGAATGAATCAATCAATGTATTACTTTAATTTTTCCCTTTTTTGCTTATATATTGTTATATTCAACTAGAGTCAACTAGGTTTTTGTGTTGTTGCTGTTTTTTAATATTCTGTGAAGTATAAAATTTGAGTAGTCTCCATGAATCATAATTGTAAAAATGGATTGTGTATGTTTTTAAGAACAGTTTGTGCCAAGGTCACAACTAACAGAGCACAGAATATATGCACTCTATCGTACTGTTGCACTGAGCAGTCGTCTGTTGTGAGATTGCTGGTTTGATCCCCGCCTCCTCCAGACATATGTGTCCTTGGACAAGACACTAAACCCCACTCAGCTCACAGGGTGTCAGGTGTGTATGACTGTGTGTTTGAATAGGTGAATATGAGGCAGTGTAAAGCGCTTTGAGTACCAGTCTAGGTAGAAAAGCGCTATATCCTAAGTGCAGATTTAAAAAATCATCAAGCACATTAACCATGTGGATTTGTTATATAACCTATTTAATATAATAGTATAATATAGTACTGTATTATATAGTATATATATCATAAAATAAGTGGATTGTTTTTTATTGTACTGCAGACAGGAGATATTCTTATTCAGATAATTGGAATAAAGATAAAATAGTCTGAGGATTCAGGATAAGTGAGTAATAGTTGTTTTCAAAGCTTGTTCAGGGCATCACAAGAGAGCCTCATATTAGGCTTAACTCTGAATCAAAGATATCAAGTTCCTTAATGCCAACATACCAGAAAGCTGGGAGCCTGTGTCACTGACAGACAGGGCTGTTACTGCTGACGTGTTGCACCAGGCCAGCTTCTGCCTCTGATATACGCGAATGGACACGGACACACACTAAACCGCTATCTGCCCCTATGCTCAATCTGAAGGCCTGCTGACCGCACAGCTGTTTATTACTCACATGTGTGTCCGTGTGCAGCCGCCATGTCCACATGTTTCACGCGCACGGTGCCACATAGACAATATGTGCATTCGTCATCAGCTGCGCCGGTTTTCCTACGACTCTTTGCAAAGTGCACACACAGTGGAGTGGTTTTTGTCGAACACGGATATATTGACTTACCATGTAGTGGATCTGAAGCGTGTCTCCCATTCCGGAAAGTACGGGGCAAGTTTCTGGTTTCACCTTGGGTCAGAAGAGTTATTTGTTACACAGTTGTATTTATTTGGCAGCGGTGTTAATGTAATAGAGCTGCTGTGACACTGTACCACGGTTCCTGTGAGATACACTCACCAAGGTCTCCACTTGCAGATCCTCGACTGCATTTTCTTCTCCTCGTGCGAGTCCACATGCGACAACTCCCAGAAAAAGCAGAAAAATTTGGATTTTCATTGTGAACTTCTGCAAAAGAGCTGTCATCCAATAACTTTCGTGTATGCTTCTTCTCCTCAGAGAAGTACAGAGGGTAAGAGAGCTGCACAGGACACTGTGTGGGTCCAAAATGGCCCAGCACCTGGTAATGCTGATGTGTTATAATACTGTAGCGATAAGGACTACCAGTCCGTGGACGTTGTCCCAACACCTGGGTCTCCCTGAAGAGCCCGCTTCCCGCATACCGCCAGCATCCCAGGCTTCCGTGGGTGGAAGCGGAAACGCCGCTCTGTGGCGACGCTGGGGGGCGGTGATGTGCAGCGTGCGCCCACCCGGTCTGCTGCTGCGCCGTGCTGGAGTGCGTCTGGGGCAGATCTGCCTTAATAAGTCCAAATAAGCATAGATATGAGTATATGAGTACAACATAAATATATACAATTATATATTTAATTTACTATTACAGGTGACTCAGGTCTAAGACCTGCTGTGCTGGATGTATGAGGCTGGGACACAAAGGTTCCAGGTTACCGTGTATTTCATGACACTTTTAAAGCATTTCATTATTGAATTAGTTTTCAAGTATATTTCTGAATAAATTACTGCTACATTATTTAAGTAATTACTCATTACCACATACATGTTGCACAGACAATGGGAGAACAGAATGCATGTTATGGGTTATGATCTCCTTAATTCACAGATTATTTTGGCCTGAGAGACTTGTTATCTAGTCAGATGTCTAGCCTGATATAGCTCTGGCCTCAAGTGCTAATGCAAGGAAGTTATCTTTGACCAGGATATCTCCTTTACCTCCTACATAAAACAAAGAATACAGAAACACAGCTCAATGTGTTCCTGTTTGACCAGTGACGTTATATATATAGCTGGTAGCTCAATGGGTAAAGCGTCGGACTGGAATGCAGCAGGTTGAATCTCGAACTTCAGTCTGACTCCTAGTCCATCCTCTACCAGTGTCCTTGAGCCAGACACCCAGCGCTAGCTCCTTGTAAGTCTCTTTGGATACAAGCATCTGCCAAGCGAAGTAAAGTAAAGTAAATATATAAACTTAGAAACTCAATTTGTTCCCCATCTGTGCAAAAAACAACACTAAAGACCACTAAAAAAACACCCTAAGCTGACAAAAAAGGAAAGAACTGTGCAACCTTTTAAATAAATGGACAAATAACTTTATTTTTATACAAGTTATTTAATAACTTTAACAAGACTTGGAGCAGAACTGTTCAGCAATAGAAACAAAAGCACACAACAATGCAACACAACACAATGTCCAAGAATGCCAACCCTAACATTTTCTGAAGAGCGTTGGAAAACTGAAACTGGATTGTATTTCAGCTTTTAATAGTGAACAATGTTCCCTCACTTTCCAAAAGTTTCTTAATTGGGTAATTGTTTACGAAGTAATGTTATCATTGCTGCAGCCTTACAGCTGGAAGGTTCTGTCTTTGGACAGCCTGGGCCAGTCTTTCTGTGTATATTTAACATGTTCTCCTTGTGCCTGTGTTCCCTGTGCTCCTTTGGGTACTGTGAGTTCCTCCTACTGTCCAAGGCTATTAGGTTAGTTGGTGACTGTAAATTGCTTGTTGGTGCAAATGTGCGCGTGAATGGTTGTCAGTGACCATGGTGTTCCCTGCCTCTCTCTCTATGGTGGATGTCATAAACACACAGCCCTCTACAAAACAACTGATATAGATAATAAATAAAACTTATTTAATAAACAGTGTAAATACTTCAAGTATGTAGTCATCTTTATTGTCATTTACTTTACATTGTAACAGTTTAAAACCAAATTCATCATTGTTTCCCCAATCTGCTAACCTTTTCTAATTACAGGAGAAATATTCAAGTCTCTGATGCTATTGCATCAAAGGCAGGATGTGGTCCTGGTGATAACACTGTAAGTGAGCCCAAACTGACACTGTGCTACATGCAAGTTATTAAACTAAACAGTGACTTAGCATCTGAGAGGTGGTGAGGGCAAACATCTCATTGGTGGAGCTACCAACAATTCACAGATGTATAAAATCTGATAAAAGACCACAATTACACTTTTTGTACTCTTTGCTTTTTGTAGGATAATACAAGGATACATACAAGAATAAGGTAAAAATGTGCATTTTAATAAAAAAAAATTCTTGATTTTAAACGTTTTTGTTCAACCACTGAAAGGCATGCTGGGTTTTTTTACACCAGGATACCAAGTAGACTGTATAATGTAATTTTTTGTAGTATAACTTTATCTTATCTATATAGGTATATAAAAATTAAACAGAAAATGCATTTAGTGGTATGGTTATATTTTTCAGTCATATTTGAGTTTAAAAGTAGAATTCTAAAAGTAACAATACTAAAAAAACTTTTTCCCTAAGGGTAACTGAGAGTCTATATTTGGAAAAATAGACACAGATGTGAAACTAAATAATTTGCCGGTGATAAAAAATACGTGTTATTTAAAGCCCCTTTGACTACGGCAATGTTTGCATTTAGGAGACATTTGCAGAATCTATCTAATAATAGTTAACAAACTTGGCGTGTGTGTGTGTGTGTGTGTGTGTGCGTGCGTGCGTGTGCAGTCCTTAGTATACAAACGTTTTTCAGCCGTCCTTTCGTGGTTTGAGTTTGACATCTACTCTCGCGAGATTTGGTTAAGTGCTAAGTTGTCCCCTGGAAAATATCGAGAGACATTTAGTAGAGGACTACTGAGCTAAGGTAAGCGAGGATACTGGCACCACGATGCACCCTCTCTCTATATAAATATATATATATATACACACCACTCTCACCGGGTAGTAAATGTGTGTTGTGTCAATGTCTGTCATGTTGTCGTGGAGTCTTACAGTTGTCCTTGCTGAAGCAGCGGTGGGCCGCTCGCTGGCAGCAGGATGCCCGCTGAGGCGTTGAGCGGATGGATGAATGGGTTGAATAAGGAGGACGGCAAAGACTCGCTAGCTACCGTCATGTCTATTTGTCCCCTTATAGCAAAATTAGACAAACAAATTAGTTAATAATAGATCAGATAACGAAGAAATTAATACGCATTTGCGCCGAAACTGCGAGTTTAAACGGAGAGCTGTGCGGGGCCGTTGGTAACGGCGACTAACGGCTGTAACATTACCTAACGTTACGGTAGCATCCCCGGCTAACGTAACCTGGAGTTATTATTACCGGTATGTCGCGGCCCTGTTCCCAAACAGTATCTCTGTTTAAAAGAGCTCGTACTTCAACATAATGTCTTCAAGCCGGTGTCAGACAGTGATGGTTAGGATCCCCTTCAGCACCATGGACAGGGCTGCAGCCTCCTCTCTAATAGTCTCATCATGTAATGAGATCCCGTTTTTCACCCCCCTCACTGTAGTGATGATCACAATAAATATGTAGCACTTTGTTATTTCTAAACAGTGAAGAATGAGAAAGCCTTCTGTATTATTCAGATGATCACATGGAAATGCGTGATCTTATGTTTCATATAGCACATGTTTTCAGTACACACGAGTAAGTATTTGTTCATTCATTCATTCATCAGTCATTGCTTTGGAACAAAATCACACTGACGCATCAGACACCAGATTGCAGTGATTGTGTTAAAATGGTAGAAAAAACGTGCACTCTGCACCAGATTCTGAGCCCTAGAGATGTGTTTTACTTCTATCCTGTGCCGACAGTTAAACATTCAACACTTCTGGCCACGCATTTGTCTGTGAGTGTTATGTGGTACATATTTTTACACAGATTTTTTGACTTTACAATATCATATCTTTCTCAAGATTGTATTCCCACCACTTTCTGTTCTATAATTATGACACGTATTGCATGTCTGTATATCCCAAAAAAGGACACGTTTTTTGCATTGTTCTTCCTGAGGTTTAGCTTTCTCTCCTAAAGTTACATCCTAATCTGCAGCGAGGGTCTAAAGGTGGTATTCGCTTGTTGTGAAAAGCCCACTGTAATATAATGTAATGTAGAAGTATCAGCAAGTGGCATTACACTACATTACCATGTACAGAGATATAACTGAGCATTATCTGAACTACAGAAGAACTCTAGTCTTCTTCTGTCTCAGTTTCAGACCAGTATTCAAGCCAGGCTTTGTAATGTAGGACATTTTGTATGTGCTTCTAGTGCTTGGCACTGGTGCAGGCTAACATTTGAAGGAGAAAAAAATCAGTGAAAAGGGTCTGAACAGATTGTGCTGTTGCCTGGAGTCATGGCACTGACTGTGATGATGACTGGGTGATTAGCATAGCTTTACACCTGTCTTTGGGTGTGCATGTAGAAATGAGATTTTCTGGCATGGAGGTGTATTTTTTTTTAAATAGGTAAGAGGGATTAGTTTTCTTTTCTTATGAAATGTTAATTATTAAGACCCAGCATCATTCATTTGATGACATCCTTGCATTATAGCAATCTATTTAGGATAAAACTAAATTATTATTTATTCTGTGTCTTTTAGTCTTCTTCCACAACTGAGACATTGCAGAACGGCATCGGGCAGTTATAGTCACACTGACGCTTATCATTTGAATCATGGGGAACATATTTGGAAATTTGCTGAAGAGCCTCATAGGAAAAAAGGAGATGAGGATCTTGATGGTCGGACTCGATGCTGCAGGAAAAACAACAATCCTCTACAAGCTTAAACTTGGGGAGATTGTCACTACAATCCCAACCATCGGTAGGCAGTAAAATATCTGCATACACACTGTTGATAGACGGTCACTGTGTCTGTCTTACTGTGTGACCTATCTTCTCTTTCCAGGGTTTAATGTAGAGACGGTGGAGTACAAGAACATCAGTTTCACTGTGTGGGATGTAGGTGGGCAGGACAAGATTCGCCCTCTCTGGAGACACTACTTTCAAAACACTCAGGGTAAGCAGAGCTCATCAGGGGGTAAAACCAGTCTAAAAGGAGGAGCAATTCTCTTCTTCTTTATCAGAAAAGAATGAGCATGTTATTTCTGCTGTTTCAGGTCTCATCTTTGTGGTGGACAGTAATGACAGAGAGCGTGTGAATGAAGCCCGAGAGGAGCTGATGAGGATGCTGGCTGAAGATGAACTGAGAGATGCAGTCCTCCTTGTTTTTGCCAATAAACAGGCAAGAAACCTTACTAGTTGTGAAATATTAAAGGTTATAAATAAAATGCAACAATACATAATATTTTTACATAAAAAGGAAACATTTCTATACAGCTGTATGCAGACAGTAAATATATAACAGACTTGAAGTGAGGGATTAACCTTCCTAAACATACTTCTTGTTGTGAGATAAAATCCCACGTTTGCTTTATGCTCACATAATGGCGTTACATAATAGTGTTAACAAGCAGTCTCACCTCTTTGACAGGACTTGCCAAACGCTATGAACGCTGCTGAGATCACAGACAAGTTGGGCTTACATTCCCTGCGTCACCGCAACTGGTACATCCAAGCCACCTGCGCCACCAGTGGTGACGGGCTCTATGAGGGTCTTGATTGGCTGGCCAATCAACTAAAGAACAAGAAATAAGAAGAAACATGGAAAGCCACACCAATTTTTTATTTGTTTGGGTAATGTGGGAGTGGGGTCAGTACTGGAGTTGATAGGTGCACAGCAAGATTGTGGGTCAGTGGAAAATTTTAGGCTTTCATTTGCAGTCTGTTGAGGTTCCTAATAGTTTTCACCAATCATTGAAAACAGATTCTCATGTACTTTAACCACTTACGCACAGAGACACACACAGACGCACAGTAACCGTAAGCAATCACAGCAGACACTTGCTTTTCCTGTGTCCACCTCTTGTCCTTAGCTGCATCGTCTTGTATGTTAGCCTCTAGATGCTGTACAGAGTCATGTGTGACTTCAGTTAATCAGCAATGAGTCATATGACTTTTTGTTGATGTGTGTCGCTCATACAAGAACTGTTCTGTGCCACATCTTGTTTTTTTCCTCTCCGGCGGCGTAAGAGCCGTTTGTTTTGTTTGAGAACATTCACACATATGTCATCATAGTTCACTTTAGTGGTTCGCTCACTCGTTTTATTAACGAGCAATACTGAGGCACTTTGATACTCTGATTAAAGCGTGCATGTGTGTGAGTGTGCACACTTTCTGTATTCATTTTGTGCAAGTGACCCAGACGGTATTAATCATGAACAACTCTCATTTGCATTTTCACACTCTGAGCTGCATGGATGTTGACACCGAAGATTTCCTCCAACTACCATGTTAGTGTTCTGGTGCTGTTTACAGTAGGTTGCAGAAACCAACCAAATCACCAATTTCTGCATTAGTCGTCAACATGTGTCAGCTTTATAGTCCTTTAATGTGAAGGTGGTATATATAAGTCAACCTGCACACACATGACCTGCACAGTTGCTGCTCGTCTGCCTTCTCGTGTGTCTATATGAGTACTCAGACTGCATCAGGTTGCTCTCACTTTTTTTTTTTTTTTCTAAATCTCAGACTTGCATATCGGAGGGATTCTGTTCCTTATGACTCTGAGTTACTGAATGTGAATATTAAATCTATAAATGGCTGTAATGGTATTTATTTGACTTGCATATCTCTTTTTTTCAGTGTGTCGACGTAATTATATGAAAGAAAAAACAGGGTAAACAGATTAATATGCCGTTGTTGTAGTTTGCAGAGATCCATCAGCACATCTGCAACTCATATTAGATGAGTTATGGCGTCACCTCTTATACCAGCAGTATCCACAGATTTCTGTCAATTAACTATTTCTGTGTGCCATACATGGCTACTACGACTCTTTCACCAGTGACAATACAACGTACTGTACATCAACTCCACCAAACTGTCAGTTCATCTTCATATTTAGCATCTGTTGTATGTCTAATCATGAGTTTCATTTGGGTTTTGTGGCCTTATATTTAGTAATGACTTTCAATTCATTTTCTCTGGTCTTGTTTGGTTCTTATTTTGATCACATATATTTATCTAACAAGAATGATTTACAGATATATCTTCTATGCCCATAAAAGGCAGATTTACATCACAGTTTAAGGTAATTACCACAGACACCTACTGTCTCTTTTGTTGTGCCAGTATACTTGATTAATATTTGGTGGTAGATTTCTTTGGCTTATTTTGGAGTGTTAAGAGACATTGATGTAGACTGCGTGTGCAAAAATAATAAATCAGTGCGAAAAAAAATAAACATGATGATTCATTCTGTACTGTTGTAGTTAACACAAGTAGATTTAAAAATGTTGAAGACCATGTTTCAGTGCTGAATGCATGGAGACATCTGTATGTGATGTAAGACAGTTAAAATCCTGCTGTATTACAAATAAACCCATTTTCTGTATGACCTGTCTTATTAACAGTGAGTGAGAGTTACTGACAGACTTCATACTTACACCTGTGTAAGCGCTGGATAGCAGACAAATGCAAAAGGTACTGTTGTAACAGACTTACACCAGAAGAGGACATTGTTTGGTAATACTATGTCTCAGTCAATTGAAAATGCAAAAACAGTGACTCAAAGTAACAGAAGTATTAACATTTAAAAAATTAAAGTTACAAAAACTAAATTTAAGCCTCTAACAAAGCTGAAACTTTGAACTGACTAAATGTTTAGTACGTCTTTACAACATTACTTATGGAGGCTAAAACTGCAGATGGTGTTTATATACAGTGTCTTTTATGACGTTCAATATGCCATATCTGTCGATGGTGTTGTCAATATTTAAGACACCAGCGCACCACCCAAATGGCAACATGTTCAGACATTTAGTACACACACGCATTGCATGCAGCACATACAATGTCAACATTTCTTAAGGAAATATATTTCAGTTTCAAATTTCAGTCTAGATGTTAGAACAACAAAAACACCAGGTCACAGGACCTGAGTTCCTGTATGTGTGGGTGGGGATATAAAGCTCAGAGAGGCAGGATAGTGCTGGCCTATTAATTCACAATAACAATAATAACATTAAAATCAATCTGACTCTGCATATCTGGTTTGTGGTGGAGTTTTTTTATATGATCATTTTTAATTTGGTAAAAAACAATTGATGTTTTTAAAGTAGTAGTGCACTAGAGGCAGCAGCAGTGAAAATCTAAACATAATCAAAAACTGAAAATAAAATCCATTTTCCAGAATGCCATGTTTAGTCCAAGTAAAATCGTACAATCGTTCTGTTGGTTGTAAACAAAAGAAAAAACAGAAGCATCTGAGCGACATGTATGGAAATGCTGTTATAAACTGTTTACTATGTTAAAGTTTGGCCTGATGACCTCAGTATTTTTAAATTCTTGGCAATATACATGAGTATCTGGTGCTGTTTAGGTTTGTTTTTTTGCATTGGTTGTATTTATCAGCTGTGCAGATTTTTCCAGATAACAACTCTTATTTGTACGTCAATTTTATCAACAACATCAAATTCAATGGTTTAGTGTATATTGTTTCGCTTACAGTCCACCTTAGACAATGTGCTTCACACTTGAAGTACTTCTACTTGTAGTTGAGTAGTGTTTCCTTCTACCACGTGCAGTTTTGTAAATTGGAAAATGCGGTGATATAAACTAATTTATCAGAATCTCTTTATGTTTCCTTGAACTTCTTTGGTTCCTCATCAGGTTTGTTCTCCGAAGACAAGGAGGTGACAAATACTTTTGAGGATGACTTCCTGGTAGTGGTGAAATATTAACCGTTTGTTTCGAACACCCCTCCTATGTGTCAGGCAACTCTAACAGAAATGGAAGCTCTTGGTTTGGGACGAATGAGTTATGAGAAATGCACAAGTCATTAGACTATAATGAGACTGTGGAGAACATAGAACATTTTCCTGCACTTGTTTGTGTGTTTTTTCAAGAGACAGACTGGAGCTACAGGCACATCCAGTTTCCTCTGAGCAGTTCTGCTGGCTCGCCCACTCTCACAGCCAGTGAGATGTTTTTGTGAAGTTTAAATGACAACGAGGTGACACAAGATAAGATTTTGTAACCAAACCAGATATTAGTCTGAGTTCAACAAGAACACACTCCACTGTGCATTGTCATTACATTTATTCAGCCACTGTGTATTAGCACTTATGGATTAACTGATGCTGTTATGCACATCTCATACTACGTGCAGCAGTAAAATCATGCAGCAATAAAATGATGCAGCCATAAAATGCATTTACATTTTCAGGTCACCAACATGAAGGAGTGGAGGGGTCAAAGTTTCACTGTTATCTGATCACAGCATGTTAGAAATGTGCCTGCGCTTCATGTGGAACATACCGGGAAGTAAAAGATTGTTTACCTGCTTCTGTTGTTGTTTTTCTGTAAGCAGAGGACTGTATTAAAAGGAATGTGGCATTTTTAAGGCGAGTGTAGTAGCAGGAGGCCAGGACAGTTTCCCTTCTTACCAGTTCATACATGTGATGAAAACTTTGCAGGTTATATAAAACCTGTAAAACACTGAGATCGATGATTGTCATTTAGGGGCCAACTGTCTGACCTCAGAGCCAAAGGTACCATGTTAACTCAATGCCCTTGGTTCAGTTGTGACTAAAGACCTTTGTTACACCTCTCTCTGTCTTGACTGTCAAAAGTAAAATGAAGGCAAAATGCTCCATCTGGGGTAAAGGTTTTTGGACTTGTTGACAGCATTGTTGCAAAAGCTCTGTTGTGTAAATGGACACAATGATTGATGGCTGCCTTGAGCACATTCTACTCTAGTGCACAGAGCAACTTGCAGTTTTTTTGAGCTGCATGAAAATATATTCCTTGTATTTTTGTCTTCTGATATTTTCAATTGGATGATACCAGAGCTTGACAGTGAAGTGAGGCCAAATATTAGCTGCCTTTGCCATTGATGTTAACAGTAGCAGACTTGGATTTTGGTGTCCACTCTGAGAGGTCCACTTTAGAAAATGGATTCTGGTTAGAAGGTTTTGGACCAACTTGGATGTATGCTTTGGGTTGTTGCTCCCACCACCATGTTTAACTGTGGGCACTGTGGTTTTAGAATTGCAGGCCTTTCCTTTCCTTCAACAAACAAAAAAATAGACTTCTAAAAGTAAACCCCTATCTTTCAAAAGTTCACGAGCAAACTTCAGTCAGCCTTTGATGTGCAAGTGTGAGTTATGGTGTTTTTCATGGACAATGACCTCAAAGCTCTCTGTGATATAGAGTCATCACAACAATCTCCCCTGTAGACATCTTCAGACATCTCGTAGACTTTTCCAGTGTTGTTTCTTGAAAATACAATGTTTTTCTGTGACCTCTCCAAACATGCAAAATACAACTATTCTGGTCAATGCAAAACATTTGGAAATGTTCCCCTGAAGATGAGCATCAATTATCCTCTTTCTCCAGAATAATCTTTTTACTTCA
Organism: Microctenopoma steveboyesi; assembly: GCA_032359275.1. NCBI lineage: Eukaryota > Metazoa > Chordata > Actinopteri > Anabantiformes > Anabantidae > Microctenopoma > Microctenopoma steveboyesi. The sequence goes on from JAUMHF010000021.1 coordinate 10,041,270, forward strand.
GGTGATGAACTGACTTCTTACCAAGAATTTCAGGCTGTCTCAGTCAAGTGTCACTTGCCACGAGTCCCTTAAGTGAAGTACGGTGTTAGCTGATTGCACGGGTGTGATTTAAAAGCTGGCTGATTTGTCGGGTGAGATTTGAAACTAAAACAAACAAACAAACAAACAAAACAACAAAGCAACTGCATGGGGTGGAGTCCTGTGTTTCATTTCAGATCATCAATCACACATATTAATATAATACAAACACATTAACTCACTGCACTGCAGATTCCCGCAGCCTTGTAAACTGTAAATGAGCTATTCTACCCATTGATCAATCACACATTTTGATAAATAAACCTAAATATGCATAGGGAAAATCGTTTTTGAAGATGACCGATGGAGAACCGAACTAGTTTGTCCCTGAACGCATCAGTCCATGCTTTTCATGTTAAAACTCCTCATCCTCTGGCTTAGATGGGAGAAAATGTAACGTTTGTGCTGGTGCATCTTTCAAGGTGTTTTTCAAGGCTCAAATGCCAGGTTTTGTAAGCATTTACGTTTTTCCGTGTAGCCCTATAACCGCAGGCAGGGCCCTCCCAGATAAATCAGTGTCAGAAAACACACGGTCCCGCCGCTGATTGGCTGCGCGCTGCGCTCCAATCACTGAGCTGTAGTGATTCATCTCACACCCATCGGAACGGGCGGCTTGGAAAGTTGCGGCTCAGTTAAATGTCAAACTGAGAAACACAAACAGGTCTTTACCACTGGGCGCATTACTTTCCCATTCGCCTACAGGAAATATAAGGGAGGAATAAGAAGATTTTGGAAAACCTGGATTAAACGATCTTCGTTTTAACGCTGTAAAGGGAAACGCGCTATGCCGATTTTGGACGATAAAAGGAGACATTTCTTCCCGTAAATATGATGGCACTGTTTGCTTAAAGCGTCACCGGGCTGGGAATTTGAATGAGGATGACCGCCCTCACGAGGAAGGCGCAGCAGGTGCTGTGCGTCCTGCTGTCGTGTGCTCTCCAGCTCTGCAGCGCTCAGGCACAACAAGGTGGGCCCACACACACACACACAAACTAACACCACGCTTAACCATCACACCTATATGCCCAACGCTACTCCAGGGGTAATCCTAGCTCCAACACCAAACCTTAGCCCTCGAACAGACAGTGTGAAGGGCAAGGTGTGAAGACTGGCCAAGATGTTCTGGTTTCTAAAGTGGCCATACAGCTACACTCACACGTGCACACACCCACGCACATTTTCTGACAATCTGGAATTTTGCGGTGTTCCTTGGACAAATCCCTCTGAACACCTGGATTACAGTTAGGTTCTCTGTTATAGAAAAGCACCTGTCCTACCCCATAAGACACCAGACACCAGAACCCGTTCTGCACACGTAAAACTTGTTTGCTGTGAGTCACCTGCACCTCTCCCACAACTCGGTGTGTGCTTTATCATGTTTGTCTCAATTGTTTGCGACAGAGTGGCCCAACCTTTCACCGCCTGCTGACAGACAAACCCAGTCCGAATGAAAAGAAAAACTATACCTCTGACAAGTTTAAACCTCTCATCTCTCAATATATGCATGGGTGGAAGAAATACTGTAAGAAAAGTATTAATACTTCAACCTTACCTACTTTTACACATTAACGTCCCACAATAAGTTAAGTCAAGTGAAGGTACACTTGGAGGTAATATTTTTTAATTGAGCAACTACATGGAAATTGTTATTATTGTATAGATAGAATATATTACAGGGTTGTTATCACTGATGGGATGTTAGCTGTAAAGCTTTATGAACTGATCCTGTGTGTTGTATGTGTTCAGTCATTACATTATTACCACCCAGTGGGCTTAATGTTGTAGTGGACCAGCATGTGACAAAGATTTGTTCTGCTGATGATTGGTGCGTGGCGGAATACAGTCACATACAGTCACAGCTTCCATCATGTTGGAGAGTGTAGCTGCAGATCGGTCAGGGCGTCCTTTCTGACCTCTGTGCATCACAACTTTAAAAGATGAAAATAGATTCAGTGTTGTGGCTGATCATTCTGTTACATAGATCGGGAATTTTGCTTTGGCATGAGACAATGAAAAGCAGCATGTAACTAAAAAACATAAACAGCAGAAGATTTAGTATTTGCCCTTAATACCAAAAATTGATTGATCAAACTTGATAATTATTTTTAATACAGTGGCAATTAAGTAAACGCAGTAGAGTTTAGTGCAATCAGAACTGCACCTGATTATGTGCATTACTCAAATACTTTGAACTTCGTGGTTACTCTTCACTTGGTGTAATGACATGTTTGCGTAGGGGAAGTGTTGTGATTTGAATATTGCCATGTACTGCGAACTTTGACCTCTTGTTTGTGTTCACCTGTGCTGCAGGTGAAGCAAATGATGCACTTAGTTCATAAGGTTAGTGACATCTGAACCAAACAGAGACACGCATGAGAAGAAAAACATCAGCACTAACACATAAAACTGCATCCTGCTCATCATGTGGCAGGACCATGGGCTTGTTCATTTGTTTAGGAATGAAAGGTGTTCCAAACACACCAAACCACGTTTGTTTGTTTGAATATTAACATCGCTGCTCCGACTCAGTTTAAGAAATTTGACATTTGTTATAATTTGATATTAAAAGGTCTGCTTGGTGTTCAGCTAGCTGCTGAACGGGATTTGTGCAGTAACCAAGCAGTTGTAAAAGAGGTTGCTGTTGTTTTGTTGATGCGGGAAAGTGGACATCATTTAAAATGTCTGAACACAGGGTATCAGTTACAAACAATGAAATTAACTGGCCAGCCATCATAGAATAACTAGTGGTATGTTTTTGTTATGTCTATAATGTGGAACTTCAAAGACATATTTATTTCATGCAAAGTTCTGCAAGCACTTAATAAAGGACCAGGACATTCGTTACACAAACATGTTCACACTGTCAATAAAAAGCCGAAGCCAATTTGTTTTGCTGGTGATTTCAAATTCAGTTGTGCCAACAGGAAAAACAAGTTGATTTCTACTCCAAAAAACATCCTCATCATGACAAAACGGTGCACACGAGCTTAACCTCTGAGATATCAGAAAAGGTTCAGTTTGTAAGTACGCCATTTCTGTGAGGAAATTTTGATTTACTGTTTCCTAAGAAAGCAGCAGTAGGTGGTAACTTGTTCAATTGCTTCTGCAGTTTTTACAGGTGTGACTTAGCCAAATAACTGATGCGTCAAAAAGCAAATATGCTGTCACTCCTGTTGTTGAAGCAACTCTCTGCGTCAGGCGCAGTATGTTCAGTAAAGCACTCAAAGCCGTTAAAAACAAGGAAAATACTTTCACATTCTTTTATATACAACCTCTGGCTGTAAACCAGTGCATTATGAGATGAAGTAGTTCATGTGCTCAGGTGTCTGTCTTTGTGTGTGTGTGTGTGTGTGTGTGTGCGTGTGTGTGTGCGCATGTGTTTACCTGTAAGGTATGCCGTAATCTCTGTCCATCCTGTGCCAAGTTTCTGTTTACCTCACTCATCGTCTCCACCGCTTTATTGAACTTGTTTATCTCCTCCTCCCTCTATTCTTTTCTTTCTCTCTTCTTTTTCAGTATTGAAACCTTGGTAACAGATGAGTGAAAATAACAGCTGAACCTGATCCGTTTTATGTTTTCGTCATGTGTTGGGTTACACTTTACCGCTGAGGACAATGACACTATTTTACTGAGTTTATGTGCTGTAATCTGTTAGTGATGGAATAAGTAGGAAGGCCAACACAGTGCAGTGTTTGTAAAGCGCGAGGACGTGCGCTGCGACGTGTGTTCTAATAAAATTGGGCCATTGTGTCCATGTGTGTATTAATGTGTGTGTGCATTGACTCTAAACCCTTCAGGGTTGTTGCAGCTGCAGACTGTACGTACTGAATGTACTGTATATACACACACTGGTGTTGCACCCTAATGTACACATACTCCACATACTACAGTGTGCGAAACATTTTTTTAAATACTAGTGCGCAGGCGCTCATGAGTAATTTCTAATAGGCAACTTAACTTCTCATGTCACACTGATAGCTTAACTAAGGTGGGGTAGTGCAACACCCTTGGCCACACAGTTGGTGTGCTTTGTTATATCTTAATAATGTTTAGAGGCCTCATAAAGTAAAATGAATAAGTATAAGAACAACAGATAACAGAGGAAGAAATGAACATAATTTTGACTAAAAATATTATACTTTAATTTTTTATCTTTTAAATCCTACTATGATCAGTCAGGTTCATTTTCACCTCATGAGTGGGGTCCTGCCCCCTAAATCTGAAAGGGGTAGTCCACTGGTTTTGCATAAACATGTGAGACAAAGTTCATCTGATACAACACCAACATTTGCCATATTTTAGTCTTATCTGGGTCAAACTCCAGAGACACTAGGTCCTACATTTTTCAGATTGTATTATAATAGGGTAGTCTGTTATGCTGCATTGATGTCATATTACACAGACTGCAATTACAGGATGAGCAGCAAAGTGGGGAAAACATCCAGCCTTCTGATTACAGTTGTAGTTGCATATTTGTATGTATTAATACTAATATTGCGTTATGAAAAGCTATGTTATAATGCACATTTATTCCACATTTGTTCTTCCTAATTCTGAGTTGTTTGTGTTCTCTGGACTTTGAGCGACAGCAATAAAAGAGGTTGACGTGTCCATCTTTCACGAACTTTAATTGCTTATGCAATATTAGTTTATTGTTTTGTGTAATGTAGTTTTATGACAAGGTCTGAGTATAAAATCATTTGACTTTCAGCCATTTATCTGTACGGTGGATGAATGTCTTAAACATTTTTAGATGTACCAAAAAGTATATTTTACAGACCAAATCATTATTATTTTCATCATCATTTTATTATCTGCATATGAAAGTTGCAGCTCTGTGTCTAAAATGTCTAGTACAAAGATAACCATTTCAGCTAATTAGCAATGGTTCTTTCTATTCTGCCAACATTGTACAAATGCAACATTAGACTCCAAGATAGCCGTGACACTCACATAGGAATCATGAAACAATATACCTCTCTCAGAGAGAGGTACCTTCTCTCATTATATATATATATATATATATAATATACCTTCTCTCAGTCGCCCACAGCCTATGAAATTGAGGTAAATAAATCTGTGTTTCTCAAAGCATTTAGAAATTATATTTAAAGAAATGAGCAGCAATTCCCAGAAGCAATGTGTTGGCAATTTTTGATAATCCACAGACATGGCTATTATGAGACATTATTTCTGGAAAGAAAGCCTTGAGTAGCATAAACAAAATTCCATTCACTTCTGTTTTATTGCAGTGGCAGTAGGACTTTCCAAACTAGAGTGGGAAGAAAACGTTTACACCACCGCTGCTACCTATTCAGCTTTAGTTTCATCAGCCTGCTGTTTATTTACCATTAGCATTGTAACTGTCATTGGAGTGTCAATTCGCTCTTTGGCAAACATCAGCTATTCTGCAATGTTCTTTTGGAAGAACATAATATATCACAATATAAAATAATTGAATCAACATATATACGTCATCCCAACGATCTGGGGATAGTCTGCTTCCTCTGGCTCTGGACACCTCACCATTGTGGAAGTGGAAAGTAACTCCCAGGTTTACCAAGATATTAGAGACGTGTCTTTTGTTCTGGCCTAATCAGAGCACAGAACTCAACCTAATGCAAATGCTGAAATGCAAATGCAAGAAATTGTGCTTTGACCCCCCTGCTGTGTGGTTAATAATCATTAGCCTTTTTATGCCCTTGTTGCACTGGTTGATCCTGTTTTTGCACGTATCTTTATTTTAACTCTGATGCCAGTAGATGTGTGCAGTGTTTATAAGTGCGTGGAGCGCATATTATGTGGGTGAGGTTTAACTCACATTCCTCAGGTCTCTTTAATTAAATCATCAACGAGCATAATGAGCAGATTTTGAGGTTGTTTTCGTGTAATATTTGGCTGGTTTATGGATTTCTAATTGTGAGGTCAAAGTAAAAGTTTAACCAGTTTACAAGATGAAAAAGATGTTTTCGCTATCGCGACACTTCTGTCTTGTTTTGAGGAGGGGGGGTTCAGAGACAGAGAGGGGAGGCAGATATAGTGCATGAGGTGAGGGAACAGGTTGATGTTAAGTTAGAATTGTAGCTTGGTCATTGATTTGGTGTGCTCATCAACACAGTCAGCTCATGAATCACCAGTTACTGTGACAAACAGCTCATGGAGCCCATCAAAGTATTTCAAAACTGCCTTCATCGCCAGGGAGTATCAGCAGTCATAATGTGGTTTGTTGTGAAATTCCATACATGTCCACAAGATGCTTGATAATCATCCCATTTTAAACATCTTCTTTAGTATCAGAGAGTTTCTGCTTTCTGAGCTGCAAATAGCAAAGCCACTAAATACTTGAATGAAATATAAACAAATATGAGTTAAAACATTGGATTCAAAATATAAAACAAACTAAATTCACTCCAGGGCAAAAGTATCCATATACCTGGTTGGCCCTGGTAAAGTATTACCAGAGCTGTGGTTTTAAAACATTGATTATAAGTCATATTTATCAAATAGAAGTAATGCTGAGAATAATCATAGGTGTGACAAATCCATTCATTTGACTCTTCATGTTGCACAATCACTAAATACCCCCTCCCGAGTAAAGTTCAAACTGTAGTTGCAGCTGGCAGGAAATACAGAATGGCTTTTGTAAGTGTACATTTACACTTGATGGGGGAAAGTATGTGGATGCTCCAGCTGGGTCACAGTTGGGTTTCAGATTCATCCTGAAGGTGTTGGATGAGGTCGGGTCTTTGTGCACGTAGCCATTGCCACGTAGAAACAATGCTAATACACTATAGTTTAATGTCAAAAGTATGTGGACAGTTGACATTTTGTAGTTCTAGGTCTGTGTATTGATTTCTAGTTGATATTCAGATCAACAGCTGAGTTCAGTTCTCTGTCCTCAGTTCTCTGTCCTCAGTCCTCTGCTGCGTCTCTCCTGTCTGACATTTGAATAGCAAAGCAGCCTTCGAGTGATGCTGAATGGCTGAACTCCCACCGACCATAAACAAGGCCTCATATGTTTGTCTCAGGGAAGGACATGCCCTGTACACAATCCTCAGTTTGTTCCACACTGTTACAGTACAATCATTGATGTAGCGTGAGCAGACCACAGTGGCTTGCAGGAAGTAGCATAAAGCAGCCTTTATAAAACCTTATACTGCTGCCTTATTAATTAACCTATTAGAATTCCAGTGGGATTATTTTTAATTGTGAAACCTCAGCATGAAAATCAGGGAACGTTTTTCTTTTTAACTTTTGCTTTACAGCTTTACATGGCCCACTTTCACAGTTATTGTTGGTTTGGGTCTCTTCAGGGGAAAAATATAAATCGTTGTTCTTTATCTGACTTATTGACGTTAACCATTAAGATGTGAAGACACATGTTCATCAGGATTCATTCTTTATTTTTACAGTGGTGGTTTGTTATGGCACCCAGAACGTCCTGAGTGTAACAGGAACTTCAGATCTTCAGTACAATCTGATGAAGCAGAGGTACGCTGGCTGTGAGATTGTGATGGGAAACCTTGAGATTACCATGATGGAGCACAACAGGGACTTCTCCTTTCTGCAGGTGAGGCTTTGAACACAACAGGTAGACACTAGTCCTGTGGTATATGTGTCAGGTTAATGGTTACTAACAGGTTACTAGTCTGAGAATCAACTTCTTCTGGCTTCTCAATCTCACATATAAGGGTCTAATGAAAATCAAAACAAGCTGTTCATCACTTTCTCAAGTAGATGATGTGTGAACAATGAGCTATGTCCCAATATAAGTTCTTTTCTAAAGTGATCACTGTCATGGTAACTAGCAGCGCAAGCAAAACACACCTCTGCTGATAAGCTGTGATAACAGCCAGAACATGTTTTTTTTCTAAACATCTTTTTCTTTTGTTTCTTATGATTGCTTAGTCTATCAGGGAGGTGACGGGTTACATATTGATTGCCGTCAACGAGTTCAGCCGCCTGCCTCTGGATCAACTGCGCGTTATCAGAGGAAATACACTGTATGAGGACAAGTTTGCTTTGGCTGTGATGGTCAACTACCAGAAGGACGGGCAGCACGGACTTCAAGAACTGGGCCTGACCCACCTTACAGGTACAGAGAAGCTCATGCTAATAGTGTGGACAGGTGTGCTTTAAGAGTGGGACACTGGAGAAGAGCAGATAAGAGTTTGGGCTGTGACATTTGGTTACGGTTGGAGCTCCCACACCCACGCAGCACAGCCACACCTTAAGAGCGCAGATCGTCATAGAGCAGTCACAGTGATGCAAAATCCCTGGAATGTCTTGTGTGCTCAACCGTAACATGAGCTCCTGTACATTACACTGAGCGTGTGTTATAGTAAACAGTGAATGTCAGAGTTGGAAAGGATGATTCATGGACTTGTTCAGGCTTGCTTTATTAATTGTCCTTCCACATTTACCCACAGAGATACTGGAGGGAGGAGTCAAGATCATACAGAATAAGTACCTGAGCTACGCCCCACAGGTGAACTGGTTGGATATAGTGAAAGATAGGACACCACATATTCTGATTGAGGGCAATGGGCCTGAAAGTGAGTGCAAAGGATTTACACTTCCTGTATCATCATTTCTACTGTGTATTATAGGATGGGTTGACATTTTTTCAACTCTATCCTTAAACAATACTCACGTGCTTATATGTGCCTTAAAAATACAGGCCAGTGTAATTGTTTCTCCCGTCCCTGGATTAGTCTGTTTTAAAATCTGAAAATGCATCTACTCATAATGAAATTTTATCTCAGAACCTTGCAACAAAGTATGTGGAGACGTGCCATGTTGGGGTCCAGGAAATGACACCTGTCAGATCTGTGAGTGGCAACGTCTGTTTATTTTCCATGAAGTCAAGTGAGTTCACCAGTGCAGCGGTTGCCAAAGAGCCAAAGGTGTCACAGCATCTGTGGAAATGTACACCTTTGATAATGTCTTACCAAACAAAGACAAATTTTAGTTTAAAAGTTAAAATCTCAGAAATAAAGAATCCATATTCAATGTTATAAGCCACATTAAATATCTGATCCTTTGAAATACAATGGTATAACAATTATTTACGCATGTTATGCGTCTAACATTAAGTTAATACATTCTCAACTTGCTTTCAGTGACAAAGACCGTGTGCGCTCCTCAGTGTAACAGTCGATGTTTTGGTAGAAACCCGAGCGAGTGCTGTCACAGCGAGTGTGCTGGAGGCTGCACTGGACCCCTTGATACAGACTGCTTTGTGAGTCTTCTGCCTCTTTTTATGTTAAACACGTTATGCCATGTAGCAACCAGGAGTGCATGAGTAAATAATATATAGAGTGGTAGTGAGTGCATTCTGGCCATGTTGCTGACTCTGCTGTCTGTGACTTTTCACAGGCTTGCAGGAACTTCAACGACTCGGGCTCCTGCGTGTCTGTGTGTCCCCAGGCCCTGATCTACAACAAGCACACGTTCAAAATGGAGGCCAACCCCAACGCCAAGTACCAGTATGGCTGCATCTGTGTGGCCCAGTGCCCGCGTGAGTCCTCACACAGGCTGCCATATACCCACGTGTTCACACAAACTCACAGTGTGTGTGAATAGTTCTCACTTTGTGAATTCAGTTGTTACGTTTTACATCTTGTTCAGTATTCAAAGCTTTTGATGAAGCTGTAGCTCCTATTTCATCAATGCTATTTAATTCACTTTGAGCCATTTTCTCATCATTTATTACAGCAAACTTTGTAGTGGACGGCAGCTCATGCGTGAGCAACTGTCCGTCTGATAAAATGGAGGTGGAGAAGAACGGAGTGAAAAGATGTGAGCCATGTGGAGGTCTCTGTCCAAAAGGTATTTAGAACCATTCAACAGCTGCGTTGCTGTAGACAGTTGTCTTATGCAGCTGAGAGACTAGCTGCATTAAAGCTGCTTAGTTTAAATGACAAACTTTGCACTTTTAGTTTTCCGTTTGAATGTTTTTGTAGTTCTCTGCAAAATACCTATTGCTAAATAAACACAACAAAACATGTCCTTATAATTTGAGGTGAAATATTGTAGTATGAAATGGAACTAATCAAGTACCTAAAAATTATAGTAGTATTAGTAGTATAGCGTGGAATAATGTTCGGGTCATTGTCCTTTTCTTCATCTTCCTGCTAGCCTGCCATGGCACAGGAGGTCCAACCAGACAGACGGTTGATGCTTTTAACATTGACAGCTTCATAAACTGCACCACGATCCAGGGCAGTTTGCACTTCCTGGTCACTGGGATCAAAGGGTAAAAAACTCTCTAATTTTTCTTTTTTAAAAACACAGAGGATTTGTTTCATTTTATGAGGATTATATATAGCATTAGCACTATAGGCTTTAATTTTTGTCTCCCCTTTTCTGTTCAAAGTGATGATTATAATGGCATACCAGCCCTCGATCCAGAAAAACTGAAAATCTTTAACACAGTGCAGGAGATTACAGGTGTGCATGATGGCTCTTACATTGTCGGTTAAAATGTCGTTTTAATGTCGCATTATGGTTCACATGTGAAACATATCCATTTTCAGACTTCCTCTGTATCCAGTCCTGGCCTGAAAACATGACTGACCTGTCAGTCTTCTCCAACCTCCAAACAATTCAAGGCAGAACACTTTACAAGTGAGCTGTTGCTGTTTTTTTCTTTTTATCACATTAGTATGTGTTTGTTTCTCTTGTCACTTAAGATCATGTTGCTATTATGTGGTTTTGTTTTGCACTGTTGCAAAATCTGATTGTCTTTTGTTTATTGTATCCCCTTATCTACATGTTATATGCATGTTTACCCCATTTAGAGGAGTGAGCTCTAGAAGGTACAGTAAATAAATGATGTGTCCTTTTCTCTCCTTCTATGCAACATTTCAGCTTAATCTATTTTTATTTTGTATTATATATTCTACATTATTTTCCTTGCGTAGACTAGGTCAGGTTCTCAAACACGATATTGGGTGATTTGGTGAAGGGCACAATTGGATTTGCATGGTTTTCTCGGAATATGGTAATTTAAAGGTGTAAAATGATACTATAGTAATAATGGAAAGTAGAATCAAAATTTAACAACTAGGATTTCACTCTTACAAACAACCAAAACCCTAATTGTTAAATGTCATCACAGCTAAATTCATGAAATTCATGTCATTTATTTCTGTGGTTTGCATTCCACTTTCCACAGAGTAAGATTAGCTGCTGAAATTTGAGAAATATATTTTTAGTGGTGCTGTTGTCTGATGTTCACAAATTCAGTCGAAAGAATGCCATTAAATGTAACCAAGATTCAGACACCAAATTTCCAGGTGACCAAAAGTAAATAACCAGACAGCTTGTGTTCAGTCACTGATATGAATGAATTGAAAAAACTAAATTTTTATATCTTAAATTCAACTAAATTGTAAGAATATGGTGAATGTTGGAAATGCACACATTCTGAATTTGTTGCAATAATACTATAATTATATTTTTGTTGTTACTTGTTGTCATAGTAAATCTGTAGCAAATGAAAGCAAAAGCAATAAAAGCTCTGAAATCGCTATATTGACAGCTGTTTCTTTTATACTGTAGGGCCTACTCTCTTTTGGTGATGAGGAGCAACACTCTGACCTCCCTGGGGTTACGCTCTCTTCAAAACATAAATGATGGAGGAGTCTACATCACAGGAAACAAGAAACTCTGCTATTATGACACAGTCAACTGGACACGCATCTTAAGCAGTGGTTCCCGTCCACAGCGACGTCAGAAGCACCTTGACATCAAGGACAATGCACCAATTAATCAGTGTGGTGAGTGAGGTTGGATCATTTCCATCCAGCTCCCTTATCATCATTGGTGTCAATGAGAATACAATGTGTTTTGTTCCACTGTGTCTGCAGTTAAGGAGGGCTATGTGTGTGACCCCCTGTGCTCCTCTGATGGCTGCTGGGGCCCAGGGCCAGACCAGTGTGTGTCCTGTAAGAACTACAGAAGAGGAGGAACATGTGTACCGGACTGCATGTTCTTAACTGGGTCAGTCTTTGCAAAATAAATAATATCAATGATACTAATATATATTAAATCCGTTTATCTGATGTGAATGATGTTTGCAGTGGTGTAGCTGTGTTTCAATGTTATCTGCGAGGCTATCTGGAAATATTTTGGAAGTTAATCACTTTTCACCCTGAATGCAGGGAGAGGCGGGAGTTTGCTACTGCATCTGGAGATTGTATGTCCTGCCACCCTGAGTGTAAGGTTCAAAAAGGGAAAAAGACATGCACAGGCCCGGTATGCTTATCTTCACTCAGTGACTAACTGATCAAGCCGTTAGGCTTACAGCTTTAATTTGAACAAAATAAGAATTAGTTTGCTGCCACCTAGTGGATGTGCACTGTCTGGTTCCTGGTGTTTAAATGGTTTCTACTTCTCTCCAGGGAGCAGATCAATGTGTAGCATGCGCCAATCTGCAGGATGGTCCTCACTGTGTATCCTCATGTCCTGAGGGTGTGATGGGAGGTGAGGGAGTGATCTTTAAATACTCCAACAAGCAAGGACACTGCGAGCCATGCCACATCAACTGTACCCAATGGTAAGAAATGACACTAGATGTGTGCTGATGGGCACTTATGTTTTTTTTTCTTTAATTAAGTTATTTATGTGTTTGGTGTTTAGGTGTACTGGTCCAGAATTTGGAGACTGCATGCGATCTTTACCGTACATCTCTGGGTAAATTTCTCCTCCCATACTGGCATATTTTACATTGTTTTTTTGGGCTAGATTTCAGTATCGAGTGTTGATATCTACTTTCTTTGAATCTCTTTCTCCAGTCAAGCAACCACAGCCATTGTACTGGGAGTGATTGCCCTTCTCTTCGCATTGTTCTCTATTTTTGTGCTGACTGTTCTATATCGCAGAGGTCTTGCCATTCGTCGAAAGAGAGCTATGAGGAGATACATGGAGAGTGGAGAGGTCAGTCTAGATTTGGATGTTATTATGCTCTCATCTTTTTTTGTGTTTGTGTTAATGTGCTTTTTTTTCTCACAGAGATTTGAACCTCTAGATCCTGGAGAGAAAGGAGCTAAGGTTTATCGGATCCTTAAGCTCACAGAACTGCGTAAGATCAAGCTGCTGGGTAATGGAGTGTTTGGATCGGTCCATAAGGTACTTGTGATTGTAACAGTTACCTGTAGTTATCTTGCATGTATAATATTTACTTAATTAATCTGTGTCCCTGCTTGTACCTCACAGGGCATTTGGATTCCTGAGGGTGATACAGTGAAACTTCCTGTGGCCATAAAGACAATTCATGATCGCACTGGCCGTCAGACCTTCTGTGAACTGACAGATGTAAGAAAATATGACCTAAAGGAAACATGTGCTGAAATTACGTATTACTCACTAGACTTGAAATGCAGTTCTAAAATGTTTGTAGGTTACATGTTATATCCAAAAATGCACAGAAACACCATAAAACACAATAGTAAGTAATACATGTTGATTTTCCAAACCAGAAATGGAGCAAAGTAGCAGGAAGTAGTAATAATAATCCAGACACATTCCCAAGCAAAAGACAATTTTTATACTTCAAATATTCTGCTAATCTGTATATCAACACTACATAAAATATCTAATGGTTTAACTTATGTTTACTGCAGCACATGATGGCAATGGGAAGTCTGGACCATGTTAACATTGTCAGGATCCTGGGTATTTGTCCTGGGACCAGCCTGCAGCTTGTCACCCAGCTCAGCAGTCAGGGTTCCCTGCTGGAGCATGTCAGGTGCTGCAAGAACAAGCTCAGCCCACAGAGGCTGCTCAACTGGTGTGTTCAAATCGCGAAGGTAAATCAATTTTACACATATACACATATTGTTCAATACAGTCCGCTGACAGCTCAAGCACCTGAAAACATTCTTATAATTTCTGATCAGGGTATGTATTACCTTGAGGAGAACAGGATGGTTCACAGGAACCTAGCTGCCAGAAATGTGCTTCTGAAGAATAATTACACTGCCCAGATATCAGACTACAGCATTGCAGACCTACTTTACCCTGATGACAAGAAGTATTTTTACAATGAAGTCAAGGTACGTAGTCAAAAGATACTATATATAAAGGAACATTCAGAAAAAATTATCAAAGTACATTAACAGAGAGGTTTTTTCTGTGTCTAGACACCAATCAAATGGATGGCCTTGGAAAGTATCTTGTTTCGCAAGTACACACACCAAAGTGATGTCTGGAGTTATGGTAAGATTTAAACCAATGCAAGTCCCGGTTTTGTTTGTCTGTGAAAACAACATTGGATGCATGTTTGAGCTAAGATGTTTGACTCTATTACCTTGGTGTATTTAGGAGTAACAATATGGGAGATGATGTCCTATGGGGCAGAGCCGTATGCATCTATGCATCCGCAGGAAGTTCCGGATCTGCTGGAAAAGGGCGAGCGCCTGTCCCAGCCTCAAATTTGCACTATTGACGTCTACATGGTCATGGTCAAGTGTGAGTGTCTCTCTTCTGTCCTTTCACATTTTGTCTGCACCACAGAATAGAAACAGTAATATACGTGTTAATTGGCTTAACATCTATGTAGCCTCAGGGAGGACCATGTTGATCTCCATTCATTCCACCAGCTACTGAAATAACTCAAGAACTACTAGACTGATTACATTGAAATTGCCATCAAATCATGACTACTTTGCATTTTCTTCATTGTGTGCTAGTTTCAGCAACTTTCAGCAATTTTACTCTTCTTAATTTCCAGGTTGGATGATTGATGAAAATGTCCGTCCAACATTCAAGGAGCTGGCTAATGAATTTACAAGAATGGCCAGGGACCCACCGCGCTACCTCGTGATCAGAGTAAGAAAGGCTATGAGCTTCAGTAAAAGCTCACATGTAGAATACGTAGTAATCTAAGTGTACCTTCATCTATCAGGAGGACTGCAGCCAGCAGGACTCAGCCCCAGATGAGCCTGTCCAGCGGAGTGCAGACCTTGATGACCTAGATGATTTAGAATTTGAGATGGAGGTCCAGGAGGAGCAGATGGTAGATGGCATGCCTCCAGGCCCAGGCTACTTGTCTAAGTCAAGGAGCCTCAGTCGCCTCTCTAGGATTGAAACTCATAGAGTAGGAGATGCTAGTTTCAATTTATGTCTAGTTTGTGCTTTTTATGTAATCTCAGGATCCTTGTCTCACTTCTGTCTTTTCTTGAAAAGGTGGTTATTAATTCACCAAGCACCGCTGGATACCTGCCTATGACCTCAGGTGTTGACAGCTTAGGACAAGTAAGGCACTTTCTGTATTCTGTGTTTTTGTATCTACCTTTAACTGAGCATGATCATGTCAAATACTTTCAAAACACTTCTACAGGTCTGTGTTTTTGATTTTATGCAGGCTATGTGGCAGTCACGCTCTCGACTAAACTCAGCCCGCACTGTGTCTGAGAGCTCAGATGGCTGTGGCACAACAGTGGAGCTGGAAATGAATGAGGACTATTCTCTGACAGGGAGCCTGAAAAGAAGATGCCACCGCGAGGACAGCGCTTATATGTCACAAAGGGACAGCATGTCTGGTGGGCCACCAGAGACACCGTCCCCAGAGATGGACGAGGAAGACCAGAATGGATATGTGCTTCCCGGGGACAGCCCAGAGAGAGGTGATATCCTCATTCTTGTTAGCAGTGATCATATGACATAGTTTTTTTGGCTGCTCTGACATTATTTCCTCGAAAATGGGTATTGTCACTTGCACCTTCCGGTATCATACTTCTTTTCCTAATTCCTAAAATACTCAGTATTTAGCTACCTACAGGCTTCAGGAACTACTGTCAGCACTGGGTCAGATTTTCAAGTCATGTGATTGTTTAAATATTTGCTCAGCATTTTGGTCATGTTTTTGCAGAATTTTAAACTTAAAAGTGTCACTTTATACGAGATCATCAATACCACTCTTATACTCCACCTCTATGACACAAACATGACATATTCCTTTAGCAATGCAAAAAGAAAACGTTTTATTTTTATTTTTTTTCAGATACTCCACTAATCTTATTACGAGCCACTCCTGGCAGAAGGGGCAAATCTCAGTCATCAGTGCTCCTGTATAACCCAGATGATGAAGACTATGAGTATATGAACAAAAAGACACCTGTGTCGCCCAGATCCAACAAGCTGAAGCCGAACAAGAAACGAACCTCCTCTGTATCCTCACAAGTGACTGTATACTCCAGTGATACCGTGTCATCTATGGAGGTAAGGAGGAGTCACACAAGGAGCAAAGACTACTCTGATTCAGAGCAGCAGGGGTTGGATGAAGTTCAGTATGAATACATGGACATCAGAGGTAGTGAAAAAGATGAAAGCCCTCCAGCACATGACCCTCCTCTTCCTCCAACGCCTGCAAGGAATAGAGACAGACAGGTGGAGGATGAGGAGGATGAATATGTGGAGGACAGTAACTATCATTACACAAACAGACAGCCAAAACTAAGAAAAGCTCTTCAAGACAGGAAGCAGCTGAAGATACAGGGGAGGGACAAGGACGAGGCTGATGAGTATGAGGACATGGACTGTTTTGGTGCCTGGCGGCCTGGAGACACAGTGGTATACCAGAATGTGCAGCAGGAAGGGGAAGGAGCAGTAGGGGGTACAGAGAGATATGGATCTGGGTTTGACTCTTATGTAATGGTGCAAGCTGGAGTCAGGATCGGGGAACCTGCAGCTGATGACAGATCTTTTGACAATCCTGATTACTGGCACAGCAGGAACTTCCTGAAGCCTGAGGCAGTGCCAACATGAAGACCATTTTTAATCCCTTGGACTTCCCTAAATGCTCAATTCATGAAGGACCTTAAACAGTAAATGCAATCAAGAACCTCAAGAATAATGTAGCCTGTCATACGTTTAAAAAAAAAAACGAAGGTTGTGACTTATGCCTTTTTGTATTTAGACCTATGATTTGGGACATTTTCTCAAAAAGCTCTGTCGAAAACACTAACTGAAATGAACAGATTACAAGCTATGTTTTTCAGTTTACATTTTAAAATGAACAAAGTGTGTGTTTTGAGAACAAATGCAATTGTTTGCATTTTATTGTACTTTTTAGACCTGTGTACCATTTTACCATTTTATACAGAATAAAAATATTTTCAATAGCTATCATAAAGCTGCATTTCTTTTATTTTAGCAATAAATAATGCTCATTTGTGTAAGGTTAATGTTTTCCTGTTTATTCTTAATGAATGTAAAGGTTCAAGTGAAATCTTTAACTTTTCAACCTGAGTCATAGGTTTAATTGCTGTGCTAGTCATTGTGTAATTCTTTGAAAATTGAAAAATAATTTTCCAGAGTTTCGGACAATTCTCACATCTCACCTCATTACTTACGCCATTGTCTTATAAAGAGTGTGAGGCAAAGGCTCGTTTTTATTTAAAGACTATTGCTGCTGATGTTGTGACCTCAGCAAATAAAAAACATCATATGAAATGGTTAAACATTTTCAAACTGTATTACTATTTGACATTCTATAAGCATTCTCTTTCAAATATTGTATGTAAGTCTATCAGAACCAGATTAACCAGCAGACCCAGGGCAAAAATGAGCTATTGATTTCAAAATAAATGTGATTTTTCTCATACCATCAGTATGTCAAAGAAAAAAAGACAACTCAAGTTTCTGGACTATCAGCTTTGGGGTACCAAAAATACTACAAATTGTGTTCTCTTGATCTCTTAATCTAATCTCTTGCAGCAACTTTTCAGTTGTTTTATATGGGTCCACCGAGCTCTAAAAAAAGGGGGGAATTATTTTTTTCCCCAAAAAAATATCAAGTCATGCAATAGAGGGATAAAAAAAGGTTACCTCTTGTAAGATGATCATCATGAATCATCAAATATTTCCATTGGGTATCAATACCTTACTTTACTTAAAATAATGGAGATGGAAAATATGGTGAAATTAAGTATGAACAAATTAGTATGTATACAAATCATTTCCTTTGACTATTAAAGGTACAAAGATCTGTAAAGTCCATAGGACCCATAGAAGAAAGATTTTATACATTCTTTATTGATATCTCCAAACATACAAAACAATAAATAATACAATTAACTCTTCACATTGCCAGGGTCTTATATCTTAAGCAAGTCACATAAAACTAGACTTAGCCATTTCTAAAGGAATCGCGTGGGGGAGCATGTTTGTTGCTGAATAGATGCCAATCGGCGTCTTTCCAGCAAGGTATTTCAAGTTGACAAAGTTTAAAAAGACAAAAATTTTAAAAAGTTGACAAAGATAAAGAGCTGAAGAAAGCTGACAAAGTGATAACGTTGACGCAAAGTTAAAAAAAGTTGAGAAAGATAAAGTCGAATAAAGCTGACAATGTGAAAAAGTAAATGTCTGTGTATGTGTGAAATAACCATCAGTTATCAATATCCTACTAATTGTCAACTTTTTTTGATGATTTTTCACAAAAAGACTCTTATTGTAAAAGTCAGACTCATAGTGTGAAAGTTGACTCTGTGGGTGGGGACCTTTCTGTGTCAAATGGCCATCAATTATTTATATCTCACTCACATTTAACCTCATCTTTAGATTTTTCACAAAGAGGCCTTATTGTGAAAATCAGACTCTGGTTATGAAGGTTTAAACTAAGGGTGGAGTCAGGTGTGTGTATGTGTCTGCAAAATGATCTGATCATAAATTATTAACCCTTACTAACCCTTACTTTCAAGTTGTTTTCTTGATTTTTTACAAAAGAACTCTTATTGTGAAAAGCAGACTGAAAGTTGACTATGAGGATGATCATCAATTATTTATATCAAACTCACGCACAGCCTCATTTATTGATTTATAACTAAAAACTTATTGTCAAAGTCAGCCACTTGGTTTGGTTGGTAAAGGTCCATGAAGAACTACACTAATAGAAATGTTGGGTCAGTGATTGTGTCTGTTTTGTGTGTGTGTAGGCTAGTGTGTCTAATACAAGTAGCATGACAGAATTACTTTTAGAGCCAATAGAGAAGATCCAGCTACAAGAACATAACAAGCGTGGAACCGTTTTGCGGTTCGGGGCTGGGTTGTTGTGACGTTATTAGCGTATCCGTGTAGTGGGCGGGGCGTGAAGGATAGCGTGAGGCCGGTGTTAGCAGCAGCTGGAGCCAGGACCCGAGCTGAGGGAACCTGTCGTTGTACAGGACTGACAAGTGACCGAAACTTCACTGCCAACATGTCTGACGAGGAGCAAGAGCAGACCATAGCCGAGGATCTGGTGGTCACCAAGTACAAGATGGGGGGTGACATTGCCAACCGTGAGTAAATGTGGTTGAGTAGCCTCTGATGACAGGGGGAGATGAGCTGCTGTTGTCGGCCCGACGTTTTACAGCTAACCGTGGTTCCCACAGACAGTATCCGCCATGTGGTTTACATGCGAGCCACACAAATGCTGCTCTAACAGGCTAACTAGTATTAGCATAAATAACCAGTTTGGTGTAGCTGGTTCTATTTTAGCTTAAGCTAGTTAGCACGTTAGCTCCCATGTTAGCTGCTCGCCGTTGCCATTCGGCTTTATGGGTTGTCTTTTTATCCAACGTGGAATGCTAACTAGCTAGCCCAGGCTGTTTCTCAGTACAGATAGCTAAAACGTTAAGCAAACGAAAGATAGCGATGCAGCAAAAAACACGAATGCACCTGCACGTTATTATTTTAAATCTGTCTTGCATCACCAATGTCTAACTGGTTAAGATTAACAGTATTGGTGGTTGCTCCTTTACTTTATGTATGTATGTATGTATGTATATGTGTGTGTGTGTATATATATATATATATATATATGAGTACAGCTAAATCGCTGACGGTTTGCAGGTCTATGTTGCCCTTCATTACAAGTTTATTATAAGTTTAAATCTTATAATAGTCTTGTCTGTTATCACTTGTAATCTATCCTCTAACACCTGGTCATATTAAAGGTTAATATGTGCATATTTTACACAGTTAAAGGAACCTGTTGCTGTACACAACTGACATGCAGCGTTCGTTGTGGAATCAGTGGACATAGTGTAATGCATTGTTTTAAGACGGTATCCTAGATGATATATAATAACGGTGTCAATACAACATTAAAGCATGCATCTATGAAGTAGTCGTAGTAGTCCTCCTTTTGCTTTTATTAATCAGTTGCTGTTTGTCTGTCCAGAGGCTCTTCGTCTGGTCGTTGAGGCAGCCAAGCCCGGGGTGTCTGTGCTCAGCCTCTGTGAGAAGGGGGATGCCTACATTATGGTTGAGACCGGAAAGGTCTTTAAGAAGGAAAAGGAAATGAAGAAAGGTACACAGTATTTACACAGTTCAAATGTGTGTGTTGTGTATTTGGATGAGCTGCGGTGGACCGATTAAGAAGCAGTCATGCTAGTTCTTTTCCACACAGCTTTGATTAGCTTTAATAGCAACATTGTTGCCAGGGTGTGACAGCGAAGTCTCTTGGGTGATCGAAGTGTCACTCCCTCCCCTATTATTTTCTAAATTTGTGGATGATTTTCAAATGAAGACTTGGTGGTTCTCTTTTCCCTTTTCTAGGCATTGCCTTTCCCACCAGCGTCTCAGTCAATAACTGTGTTTGCCACTTCTCTCCCCTGAAGAGTGACCCTGACTACACACTTAAAGATGGGGATCTGGTAAAAATGTAGGCACCACGCTCCGCAGTAATGTCACCCCTCCTCCATGTTCCTTAAGTCACTCACTGTGCTGTCCTCCCTTTTATTTATGTGATATCTCTTTTTTTAAGGTTTTCTCCTTGCTGGCCATACTGTCTGCTTTATTGTTAGGGTCATGTGTTACTCTTTACGTAGCTTTTTGAGTAGTAAGATCTTTTCACCTGACAAAAAGGAAGTCCATTTGCTATGCCTCAACTTCCAAATAACATCACCTGTATTTTTGAGAATCTTCATTTCTCTTCATTTATTTATTAAATATGGTTCCTAGGTGGCAGTTAACGTTACAATGAAATACTATATACAAAATTTGCCTTGTTTCATTGTTTTTTATCGAATATTTCTTCCCTCTTTTTATATTATTTTGTGTAGAGATCTAGGGGTCCATGTTGATGGCTTCATTGCCAATGTTGCTCACAGCTTTGCTGTTGGTGCCAGTAAGGTAAAGACCTTTTTATAAATACCTAGGTGTCATCTTTTCTCATTAGAGCACACATCCCTTTTCAAGTTATCTTCTCACTGTGTTTGATTTATGCAGGAAAATCCCATCACAGGCCGCAAGGCTGATGTAATCAAAGCAGCTCATCTGTGTGCTGAGGCAGCTCTTCGCCTGGTCAAACCTGGTAACCAGGTATGCTTAAGCGTCTTCTAGTCTTTTGTATGTAAAATATAGGAATGAGTTGACTCCTCTACAATGACTAGCACTGGTCACGAAGCTATTTAGGATATTAACATTGTTCAAAATATAAACCTATATTTGGTTCTTTCTTATTCTATGTAACTCACTACAGATCCACAGACTCTGCTGCTCCCTTTATGGAACACATTAGACTGACACTCATGTTATGCTCATGTTTTCAAACTAAATAAAACTGTCAGACTGCATGTCTGCTTTTATTTGTTACTATGTGCTAAACTGTATTTTGCAATTATAAGTAATGGTTTTTCTTTCTCTCCTAGAACACGCAAGTGACAGAAGCCTGGAACAAGATTGCTCAGTC
The DNA here is from genome assembly GCA_032359275.1 of Microctenopoma steveboyesi. Lineage (NCBI taxonomy): Eukaryota > Metazoa > Chordata > Actinopteri > Anabantiformes > Anabantidae > Microctenopoma > Microctenopoma steveboyesi. The sequence continues at coordinate 10,063,027 of JAUMHF010000021.1, forward strand.
ATTTAAATGTTCACCAATCGAGGGTGAGCATTTATTATATTAGTCCTAGAAAAGGCATTTCCCAGGCATCCATGAATTCTCAAATCTCCTCAGATTGATGATTATAACAGATTCATAACATGAATGTAGATTTTTATGCAAATGACATCATTTTTGTCCATGTTTTACAGGAATGCTCTCCCATCAGCTAAAGCAGCACATCATAGATGGAGAGAAGACCATCATTCAGAACCCAACAGACCAGCAAAGGTACACACTCATCTTCTATTTTCAGGAGAACAAGGGAACTCTGAAACGTTATGTATGTTAATTCTTGTATATTACTGTAATGACTGCAGGGACTTCATATTTCCAATCATAGTGAGATCTGTGCATTATCCTCAGTAATTGTCTTGACTGATTATATGTTCTTCCAGTATGAACACCATATGTTGAACAGATTTTTGATTTGCTGCTACTGATGACTTTTATTCCAAGAAAGGACCACGAGAAGGCAGAGTTTGAGGTTCATGAAGTTTATGCTGTTGACGTCCTGATTAGCAGCGGAGAGGGGAAGGTCAGTGTTCTTTTTACTTTCCAAATAGCTGCAGATTATACCTTTCTACTATAGCTTATAACATGTTTTGCCTGCCTGTCACTTAAAATTAGGCTCGAGATGGAGGTCTGAGGACCACCATTTATAAGAGAGACCCTAGTAAGCAGTATGGATTGAAGATGAAAACTTCCCGTACGTTCTTCAGTGAAGTGGAACGACGCTTTGATGCCATGCCCTTCACTCTGAGGTATGAACATTGCTCTTAGTTTGAAGCTACTACATTTGAGTGTAGTTTGACTTAAGCACTTAATTGCACCATCCATATTTCATCAGGGCATTTGAAGATGAGGCCAAAGCCCGTCTGGGTGTGGTGGAGTGTGCCAAACATGAACTGCTACAGCCCTTCAGTGTGCTGCATGAGAAAGAAGGTCAGTCCGTACCACTGGCTGCAACATGTTTGTCCCTTATAATACATTTCACTTGTCAATGACAACCTCCCTCTTTCGGTGACTTTGTTCTCAGGAGAGTTTGTTGCACAGTTTAAGTTCACAGTGCTGCTGATGGCCAATGGGCCTCACAGAATCACCAGCGGACCCTTTGATCCAGAGCTCTACAAGTCAGAGTATGAAGTTCAGGATCCAGAGCTTAGGGTATGATTGTCAAGTGACTACCTTTACATGGATCTCCTTCATAATGCTGAAACAAGCTGCATAAAATTATGCTTGTGCTGCACCGATAATTCTCCTCTCTTCTCTAGACTTTGCTACAGAGCTCTGCAAGCCGTAAAACACAGAAGAAAAAGAAAAAGAAGGTAAATTAGTGGAGGAGTGGTCTATAGTTTGCTTGCTGGTGAAATCTGGGCTCCAAGCCTTCTTGCTGTCTTAACATTTGTTTTCTTTCTGTCTCAAGTGCCGACATGGTGCTTGGTTTAATGTTACTTCTATTTACTGAGGTGAATGACCTTTTTCACTTCCTGCAGGCCTCAAAGACAGCGGAAAATGCAACTGGACAGCCCACTGAGGACACAGAAGCAGCAGAATAAATAAACACTGCCTTTCTACACATGCAACACCCCAAAGAGAAGCAAGAGAAGACATGACGAATTACCCATCATACAAATAATTTCACAAATTAAACTAAGTGGGAGTATCGGAATCACTTGAATATTCGAAGATGCTACATGGAGGCGCTTAACCCTTTACTGCATTAATAGAAAGTACAATGGAAGCTCTGCTTCTCTTTCCTAACTTGAATAGGAAATAAGTAATATTCACAGATAGTTTTACATCTTTGTAAAAACGTGTTGCCAAAAGGTTTATGACTTGAGCCTGTTTTTTAAATTTTATTTAAAAATCTTTTGCTCCTTTAAGCTTGTGTGTGTTAGTAGAAGTGAATCGGCCTGTTTGGCATCAAGCTACAAGTTAAGGATTACAAAATACATACTTCATATCAAGTTTATGCTTTGATAACAAAGGTAAAGCTAGTCTGAAATTGTTGCGTTGCCAAGAAGATGTTATTTGGTTTAAGGTTACATATAATGATCATTCAAGATGTCTGTTATTACACAACTAAGACCATAACAATTTAAGAACTTGACTGAAACCTATTTTCTTTATTACATCATGCAGTGAAGGGTTAAATTTTGAAGTGTTTTTACTCATAAAATTATACCAATAATTTCAAATTATGTTGATCAATATTGACAGTAAATAACAGAATTATAAGAATTGTAATATACAACTTCAGAGTTTTTGTGGGAGTTTATGGTTACTCTTCTGTCATTGTGATCTGATTACATTTTATGAAGGTTTTAATCACACTAGATTTTGTCAATAGCCAGAGCGGAGGACTGGAATGTTTTGAATACAAAAAGTGAGTTTCACTTTAGGGAACAACCTGCATTTACTGCCATTCCCCCTTGCACTTGATGAAAATAACCTATAGACGTCTATAGGTTACATTTTTGCTGAATTGTTTTTAATCAGGGACTTAATTTACCACATCATTGGTATTGTGAAATAAAAAAAAAAAGACTTTTTAAAGGGGGTGTCATGGTTGTCTTCTGTGGGGTTGGCAGATCATTTCAGGTCTATAACAGTTCAGTCAGATTTGTGAATAACTGAATATGAGAGAAGTAAAATCCTACTTTGTAGCTCAGTCAGTGAATGATGAAACTTCACATCTTAATGGAATAAAACATTTTCATACATTCCTGGTTGTCTGCTGTGAAGGTTTCATTTTAAAAGTATTAATCACTGAAATATCAAATCCTACTCATATGTTCAAGTGTCTTTAAACTTGTAAAAAAAAGTTCATAGAAAATAGCTGAGATACTGTGACTGTTGGCACAGTATCTCAAAAGAGAGAGAAAGGAAGAGAGAAACAAGAACGGAGAGGAAGAGAAGGAGAAAGAGGACAAGAAAGAGGAGAAGGAAGTAAAGAAGGAGGAGAAGGAAGAAATGAAAAAGAAAAAGCAAGAACAAGAGAGAGAAAAAGAACGGAAGGAGGAGGAGAAGGAAGAGATGAAAAAGAAAGAGCAAGAACAAGAGAGAGAAAAAGAACGGAAGAAGGAGGAGAAGGAAAGAAAGAAGGAGGAGAAAGAAGGGATGAAAAAGAAAGAGCAAGAACAAGAGAGAGAAAAGGAAGAACGAAAGAAGGAGGAGAAGTAAAGAAAGAAGGAGGAGAAGGAGAGCCAGAGAGAGAAGAATAGCGAGGGGGTTAAAGGCTGGGACGAGTACTACGAACATCACGTCTTTGGTTTGCTGACTGTGTCTTGGCAGTAAGTAACTCAACTCATCAACACACGACTTTACACACATGCTCACCTTTAATAACACGGAATGATTCCTGCTGAATCTGAACCTTTCTTTCTTCTCTTTCTCATTTCAGCTGACGATGAACGTCGTGTCATCGCCCCACAGAAACGAGGATATTCTGTGTTCAGAGCCATTTTCAAAGATTAGATTGGACATGAGCAGTCTGAAAAAAACTTTGCTGCCCTCCATCACTGCTCAGCATCTCATGTTCTTCCATCACTTCTCAGCACCATATGTTTCTCCATCACTGCTCAGCATCTCATGTTCTTCCATCACTTCTCAGCACCATATGTTCCTCCATCACTGCTCAGCAGCTCCTGTTCCTCCATCACTGCCCAGCAGCTCCTGTTCCTCCTTCACTCCTCAGCATCTCACGTCACTCCATCAGTGCAGTTGTTGACTCTGCAGCCACAGATGCCAACTCCTCCACAACACTCCTCAAAAATCTTCTTCGTCGTCAACTTCTCCACTCCTGACAACTAATCCTGCAGCACCCAGAACATCCTGCTGCACTCAAAACATCCTGCAGCACCCAGAGCATCCTGCACCACCCAGAACATCCTTCAGCACCCAGAGCATCCTGCAGCACCCAGAACATCCTGCTGCACCCAGAACATCCTTCATCACCCAGAGCATCCTGCACCACCCAGAACATCCTTCAGCACCCAGAGCATCCTACTGCACCCAGAACATCCTGCAGCACCCAAAACATCTTGCTGCACCCAGAACATCCTACAGCACCCAGAGCATCCTGCTGCACCCAGAACATCGTGCTGCACCCAAAACATCCTGCAGCACGCAGAGCATCCTGCAGCACCCAGAGCATCCTGCTGCACCCAGAACATCCTGCTGCACCCAGAGCATCCTGCTGCACCCAGAACATCCTGCTGCACCCAGAGCATTCTGCAGCACCCAGAACATCCACCAGGAGGCGAGAAGAGGACTACAGGGAGCCCAGGCACCTCCCATCTTGGCTCGGGTTAGTGAGGTTCATGTGGATGGAAGGAACCAGGGATTGGAAGTTCTCCATAGACCTTCTGCAGTTTTTACAGGTTTCTCTCCTTCACAGGTTTCTCTCCTCCTCGTTTATGGAAACAGAAAAAAGGCTAAGTATGATTGTTGTGTAAGTATGAATGTACAAAACCATGTTTAACAATTCAAGGTTTGTGCATACTGCGTACTCTTTAATTGTCTTTCAATCACTGGTAAGTTTTTCACTATTTCTAACAGTAACTTTATGTATGTTTTTATTTCACTAACATATTAAATCTAAAAGAAACATGTATATTTATTATTTACATACGACTGTTTTATTTGAATGATTTTACTCTGAGAGCAATGACCAGGCCAGACCAGTTCCATACCAGAGGATGAAAGACGCTGGACCTCCATCCCAAGAAGCACTGCTGCACAGTCACCTGCACTAAGAAGGACATGTCATGTCATTCACAGTGAGTACTCCATTCATTTAGCTCCTAACGTCAGAGTCACTGTGGGGACCATCAAAAATAATGTTGTTGTTGTGACAGGAGAAACTGTGGAGGCTGGAGAACTACATAAACAGCATGATGTCAACCTGAAAGACCACACCCCGACATCCAGGGTTTTATTGAGACCGAGACAACAAGTTTCCTCCAGATGGATCAGAAGGATGGACGACCACGACGGCAGCTGGAGAGACGTGGTCAC
>JAUMHF010000021.1:10068166-10149460 GCA_032359275.1 Microctenopoma steveboyesi
TGGACCTTGTTTGTAGCAGCCATATTGACATTTGACATGAAAACAGTGAGGCAGATTAAAATAAAGGCCTAGTCATTGTCATAACAATCATGTCATTATACCCGCAGAAGCACGTCCTTGTCTTCAGGCCTGCAGCTCCTCCTTTCGACTGAGTCACGTATCCACGATTTATCAATCCACAGTACCAAAACAGTGATTTAACAAACACTTTATTATCTCACCCGTGCCTCACTAGAAGGTGCAGGCCAGCACTTCATGAAGTCACTGATAGCAGAGGCCTCTTTCACAGTTATCTCCTGATGAAGGCTCAACGTCTTATAGGCTGCGTCAAACACCTCCCTAAAATAAAACAGTTGTCTAATGACTGCAGTCATTAAAACTCGTGAACATAACGATTCCTTTAAGCGCCTCCGCGTGGAGCACGAATACTGCTCGAAAAGTTAAAAACTGTGCGACCGTCTTTGTGTTTCAACACAAACAGTTTGAGACGACGTTGACGTTAGCATCACTCACATCGCCCAATTAAAATGAATGAAAAACCCGCGGACACCCTGCAGTAGAAAAGTGTGTTTTTGTCACGGGGCCAATCTTAAAGCAAGCCTTTTAATGCTGCTCACATTACCCTACCATATGCTGCAAAAAGTCCGGCATCTTCCAGATCTCGGTGTGGGGTTGAACTTCACCCCGTAACGTTACGTTAAGACGGTGGCGCTGCTGACGCACATTGAGAAGCGGCATCTAGCATTACAGTTAATAACATAAACAGGTTTCCATTTACAAAGAAATATCACATTTTGATAATAAAACGTTTCTATCACTGCTTTACCAACAGCGAATACTGCAGTGATATCAACTTTGATCTCTGCAACTCTAAAAGCAACTACAGAAGCTAGCATTAGCATAACAGTTAGCGCTATAAAAGATTCGCGTTAGCCTTGTGGCTAACAACATCTGCAATCTTTTAAACATTATAAGACAGTTACAGTGGTCTGTATAACAGTAACGTTAGTGTTAAATGTTAGAACAAGAGCCCATTGATTTCTACTATCGCGGAATTAGCGGCTCCGTGTATGTTATAACCAAACTGCGGTGCACACAAATGCTGGAGCAGCTAACTGGAGCGTCTCGGCAGCTACGCGGAGAGATAGGTGTCCTGGTATCTCAATGGGTTAAGCGTCAGACTGGAATGCAGAAGGTTGTGGGTTCGAACCCCGTCTGACTCCTAGTCCATTCCCTACCAGGTGTGTCCCTGAGCCAGACACCCAGCGTCTGCCAAGCAAAGTAAAGTAAACTAAAGATAGTGTGCTACGTCGTTCATTTAAAGTGAGGTGTCACTAAAGTGAGGTGTCACTAACAGAATCCCAAGCTAATAAAAATAGCATAAAATTACTTACCATTAATCACGACCACAATGCTGGATGAGCCTTGAATACGTGCTCCATAGGACAAGTCCATTTGAGAAGAAGAGGGAAACTGCGGACTGTTTACACGTCATCAAGTTGTATTTTATCAGTGGAACTTAAAATCAAATTATTTTTTGATTAACTGATTATTTTAAACTCTGACAAGTCATGATTATATATTGAATGAAAATGCATAATTTGTGTGTCACTTGAGCTCAAAAAATAAAAATCAAAAGTAAAAAGTCTAACAGTCCTTTTAAACTTGATTTTTCATTTTACAACAACATAGATATTTAAGTAATGACAAAAGGTCCCATTAGTTACTTTTTAGAGTGTATTATGTTTCAGATGTCTGAATTGTTAGCAGATTCACTCTTGCATAGTGTCACTGAATTGACTTCCAATAATTCAAATGTAATATTTTACAATGAGACATTCATAAAATGAAAATATGTATGTAAAAATGTGTGTAGCAGAAATTAGTTTCTACTTCCTCCTCTCTGATCATCTCACAACCCCCCAGATTTGTTTTCCTTTGGAAAGGTCAGAGACCAATCCAGTGAACAATGTAGATTAAAATTACCACTAATAATCCAAAACAGACGACCTCATGAGAGGTGAAGTGGACTAAGTGAGAACAATGCCCTCCTTACACCACAAAAACAACTGAGAAAGAGATCTGAGGCCTGTTGTGTTGCTCCTCTTTAAAGAGGGCAGAGTTTGATTGGTGAAAACTCAGTCGCAGTTTACTTTAGTGCAAACACATCAATAACTCTGATTAATTTGTAGATTACAACTGTGTGTTTTTAATCCAATAAATTATTATACCTATAAATTATAGTTCCTCTAAAAAACATTACATTTTGAGTCATTTTCTCAGTCTTGTATATGAATCCTTCCCAACTTCTGTTGCTCTCTCTCAGACAGTCTCCTTCACGATATAATTTGTCGAAAAACTAAAGTTGTAATTGTGCATTCCTAAATTATAACGTGATTAAGGACATGAAAAACATTTGGACTACATCTCCCACGGTGGAGCTAATAAATCTGTCGGCGCTAGAATATGACGTCAGGCTTGTATAAAGCCCGCGCTCTTTCTTCGTCACGTCCTCTTTCCGTTGATCTTCTCTCTTCGAGGTATGGAAAAGCGTTTCGCTTCTTACAGAATCCAAACTAATCATTTAAATTAATCAGTCATCCAGATTTGTTGATCATCTTATTTGTCTCTTTATCACAGAAATTTCTCCACACGATGAGAGCCAAGGTAAGTTAAACAGCCACTGTCTATATTTCAGCGTTTTGTCTTCTCGTTGCAGTCAGTGCTGCTAGCTAATGTTAGCACCCAATCACACCTACATTGATTATTTGCAGTGCCTTCTGGTTTTAGGTGTTTATCCCCCTGTGTGTTCTCGCCAGTTACTATAACCACGATAATGTCTTATGTGATATATGCAAAGTTACGGTGTTCAGATGCGCATGTTTCAAAATGCTACGCTCTGGTGCAAGCTAATGTGTTAGCAATGGTAAACGTCCGAAACCATGTAGCAGTGGTTAAAGTGAAATACCGCATGTTATTATGTGACTAAAAGTTATGATATAACTGCAACACACAGCACTGAGCCTTTAATAGCTTTCTTGATCAGAAAAATCATGCTTCTCATCTTATATTAAGTGAAAGGACACACATGGCATAAACTGCTGCGTACACTAATACACTGTCATTTTGTCTTTTAGTGGAGGAAGAAGCGTATGCGCAGGTAAGCATTAATGGTCCACTTTATGCAGTACAAGTTGTGGTTACAAATTACCAGCTGAAATTGCTACTTAAAATATTTATACTAAATTGCCTTAGATTTAGGCATTAAGCACTTTAATAACCTGCTGGCTGATAACTTCAGACAGAAGATGTGCTTTTCATATTGATCACAGCCTTTAGTTTTATATGCACAACTTTATACTTGCTAGAATTTTTATCTAAGGTGTAACGTTTCCAATTTGTTGGGAAATTAAATGTATTCAATTACATGGTTTACATGTCTCACAAAATGGATTTGATGTTTAAATGCATAAAAGAAGAAAGGATTTGAAATCTGGAAGTTTATTATTTAGCGCCTAGTTGGCACCAACTATGGAGTAACAGAAATGGCACACTAACACAATGGTCCCAGTAGTGCTGTATCGTAGAGGTTGGCTTGCTGCAAGCTCAAGCATTTAAACAGAATCCAACAGAATACCTTCCCGAAATGTACCAACCTCTTGGCATGACCTGGTTAGAACCCTGTTCTTAAGCAAATGCTGTGAAATGATGTGGGCTTTCTGTTTGAGCTAATGTTCTGTGAGGAAGTATAGTCCAAAGTTTGTCCTCTTTATCACATTTAAATGGCTAATGTTATACGATTAACTGGAATTGGACTGTGAACAAATGGAATATTACAGGAACATCAAACTGTACTGCAGTTGTCTTGTGGTGTCAATATAAAATATCAGATCTATATTATCTTGTAAGCATATGTTGTTGTAATTGTCAAATCAACATTTAGTCATAAGTGACGGTTCATAGTTTGAAATGGCTTGCATTTATAGTTACTCAATAAAAGTAGTATGATCTGCTTTCTAAAAATGCTGTTTTCAACAGGCTGAAGCGTAAAAGGAGAAAGATGAGGCAGAGGTCCAAGTAAGCCTCCTTCTTGCCTGCTGTTGTCCTGTTGGAGCCTCTCCAGATGACTGATGTGTGGCTAAAAAAGGGACGTGGTCAATGAAACGAAGGCCCGAACTGATTTCCAGTGACAGCGTGTCTTGAGCCATCTCTGGATGTCTGACTGGAAGATGGCGAAGACGGTGGATCTCTCAACATCGGAACAGCCCCTGATTTGTTCATGGACCAGAATACTTTAACAACTGTTGTGGTGTACTGAACAATAAATAACTTTGTAAAATTTATTGCAAGTTTCAGCCTTAACTTATTACATTTTCACTCATCAATATAAGTTAGTGTTAATTGCATAGACTTACTTAATTTTGCAGCATTAAGTTAACGGCATTGATTACTATAACATACAGGGTTTTACTACTAGCATCACTGTTTAATTCCATCACTTTAAAGTGAAATGTTTGCCGTAGTGATGGCCAGATGAAGCCTTGTGAGGCTTTGAAGCCTCGCAGCCAATTAGTTCGCTAAATGGTTCATTTCTCGAGGCCTAATTTCTGGCCTTATTTGCTCACAACCCCCCTGCTGGCCAAGGGCAGTAGGGGGGTTGCAGGCAGATTTGTTCCTGTTCTTTGAAATCGTCTTTCCACAGTTTGGCATGGGAATAAAAACTGCCAGGGAACTAAGTACTGTCTTTGTGTGTCAAGCTATGATATTAGTTTGTGTAGTTTCTCTATTACTCGACTCACGCTCCGAAGCCTCGCCGCGAAACGTCCCATCACTAGTTTGCAGCTTAGTTGAAGTTATTTGGTACAAACATCTAAAAACCTCACACCATAGAAGTATGTACATATACTATAAGCCTACACAGGGATACATCTTATGTGAAATAACTTCAGTGATTTTCCACATCTGTCCAAGAAAGTGCATTTGCAATTAACAGTGTCACAGTTCCGGGTTCAAAAATGGTATTCGGCGGTGAATATAGTTGACGCCTTGAAGACTGGTTCCTCAAGACGGTTGCCGATTTTTGAAGTGGTTCAAAAGGGTATCCATAGTTTCTAAATAGAATTTCACCTTCTGTGGTAATACAGAACACAAACAAGTTTCATAATGACGGCATCATTGTTGCTGCCCAACGGATAAACCTCTTACCCATAAAGACTGTTAAAGTCGAAGCCAAGATTATATTTTACGATGCCATAACATTAGTATTTTCTTCTAACTCTGGAGAGGGAAACGGGTTGTCATCAACCACATCTTGGTGTGAATAGAGCTAGTTTTAGTCTAATTTATAATGTTATAATCATTTGGTTTAGTGCTGAACTTTTCAGATGTCGCACCGTTTTCCGTGACCCTAGGGCGATGTTCCGCCGATTCCTCCAACTACGTCCCTAACCAGAACCAGGGGCTGGTTCATGGATAAAAATGTCACTTCACACACATCTGGATGTTGACATGTAACGTCGCATATTTTAACACGGTGTAACACCTGTAAATTAAATTTATGGCTGTTGGTCAGTGGTCACTCTTGGTTCTAGCTGCGCAGCGCGCCGACAGGGGGCGCTGAGGAGCCATCTTGATGCTGCACACTGAAGACGCCACAGAAGAAGAGTGTAGTATTGTAAACACAAGGATATGGCTGACGAGAGGGGTGGTGGTGAAGACAACCTTAACGACAACATGGGAAACCAGTTACAGCTTTTACCAGGTAACAGTTGAAGTCAGCAGAAACACTGCTCGGAGTTTGTTCAGCTGAGCGTTTATCTCTTCATCCAGCTGACAGCGACATGTCTGCACAACAGGCCACTGTCAGGGATCACATCCTGACTGGCACATTTTTGAAACCTATTCTTTCACTTTCTTTTCTTTCTTACAATCAGAACGATTTATTAAGCATATACAGCGCTGTGGTGTATTTAGGAGACCTCATTAATCCTACCGTGAGGCCTCTGTGTTTGTATTTTTGCTGTGCCATGACAGACAATGAGGAAGAGGAGGAGGAAGATGACATGGAGACTGAAGACCGAGACAGTGATGAGGCAGAGAATTCCAGCATCATCACCTTTGACCCCAGTCTTCCCACATCACATGCTGTGAGTGATGCAGCTGCTTTCTTCCTAACAGATTATGTCTGTGTGTGTGTGCTGAGTTTTGCGCTAGTGGTCAGAAAACTGTGTGTAGTGAGTTCTCTCTAGTCTTGTGTTGACTCTGACTTCTGCGATGGCAGTACCTGGGTTCAGACATGGAAGAATTCCACGGCCGTACAGTTCACGATGACGACAGTTGGCAGACCATACCTGTGCTGCCGCACACAGCTGTGATGCTGGTGCCGGGCCAGACGCTGCCTTTGCAGCTTTTCAGGCCTCAGGAGGTCAGCATGATGAGGAGCGTAATCCAGAGAGACCGCACCTTTGCTGTTCTTGCACACAGGTATGTGGCTGTGGAAATCTTTCTGTAGCCCCTAATGACTGTATGAATGCCGAGTGTTATTTGAGGGAGTTTTAAAGTCTGATGTATTTCATCAGGGTTTTCAATGCGTCAGCTTGTATGTAAGTATGTATTTCTACCTGTGAGTTGTTTATTTGAAATGTCTGTTAATACTATTAACAGTGCAAGTTTGATCCATAACAGGAGCTATAAGTCAAAACAACTTGGCCCCTCTTACCCCAGTTTGACATTCTATAAAATTTCAACCTCATGTACAACCTCAATTTCAAAAAAAGTTTTAATAAAAAATCTGGTAGTTTGAATTTGATGGCATGCTGCATTTCCTATTCTTTTAAAAACAGCGTGTTCATCTGGGAACTAAGGAAGCCTTTTGCTGTTGGAAGAGGAATCTTTCACATTCTTAACTGATGTATGGTTCTTACTGCTCAACAGTCCTCTGTCTTTTTTGTTGTATTTTGTGTTTCAAGATGCACCGATCTGTAAAAGGTCTGGACTGCAGCTAGGCAGCATCCAGACTCTTCTTCAAGGCCATGCAGTTTCTGGATCATGTTCATAAACAGTTTGACTCCTGCCTTGCAGGACAGAGCTTTAATTAGCATTTTGTAGCAACAGCATATAATCGTGCCTGTTTCTAATGCAGTGCAGAGTGCCTAAGATCATGGGCATCCAATATTGTATTGCCACCTCTGCTGTTGTGTGCAGAGGTTTTTCCAGATTCTCCTCTTGATGATATTATTTACTGTCATATATACAATGAGGATATATTCAAAGGCTTTGGAATATTATGTTGAGAAACAATCCAGATTAGTAAATCTTCTTTCCCCTTTTTAGTTTTGTGACACTTGACTCTCTGACATTTTCACACTCGTTCATGTTTATGACTGATTGCTAGTTGTTGTTATTAAGTTGTAAAATGTTCTTCCAGCCCTGTGTTATATTACCACTTACCTTTCCAGTCTTTTGTCTCTTTCCCAATTTTTTTGAGGCGTGTTGCTGCCATTAATTTCAAAATTACCTTTTTATTCGCCAACATTTTCTCAATGTAAACATTTGCTATTTGTTCTATGTTCTATTGGCTTTGTGTAACATCTATCTCTGCAGTGATGCAGGAGAACCAGAGCCAGAGTTTGGGACAACAGCTGAAATCTATGCATACCGGGAGGAGCAGGAGTATGGCATTGAGACAGTTAAAGTAAAAGCTGTGGGGAGGCAGAGATTCAAGGTCCATGAGATAAGAACTCAAGCAGATGGGTGAGTTGCCCCATAAACCATTAAATCAAAGGCCAGGACTTGATGCTTATGCACATTAGTCTGAACAGCATCTACATTAATTTGTATTCATGTTAAGTTGGAATGCAGACATGACAAACAGTTTTGTTTTTAGTAGAGCAGACATTTTAATGTCATGTTTGGATGTTTTTTTATGACGACTGTACTTCAGAAGAACCAGTTTTCGATCAGCTATTTGTTGGTTTACCAAAATAGATCTTTACTCAAGTGGTGTACTGTAGGTCACAGCTAGAGGGCAGACTAAGTCTTCCTGCAGTCTTATCAGTTATTACAACATATTCATCACTTACTTTGTTATTTATGACCTTTTCTATTACGATTACAACCCACATCATACTTTTGTGCTTACACTTAGATATTTTCCAGAAGGTATTATTATTAAATGTGAAATGTGCTTCCTCCTGTTGAAGGGTAAACCAAATAAAGCTTGGTGGCGGTAGTGTATTTATTGTTGTTCTCCGTACCTGAAGTTATGTCTTTTATGTCCCCTACTACACAATCAGGATTGTTTTCCATCAAACGATAGCTCCATAGTTTCCACATATCCTCTTTCTGTAGTTATTACATAATGCTCACAAATAGCTGAATACAATCCAGTTGACCTCTCGTTATGCTGCGATTCACGGTAGACATTTCAGCATTGTAGTTATCACTCACTTAAATAGAGTCTGCTGATATTTACCCAATTAGATACATTCTGAATATTTAATTGTCATTTTCCCCTCCTTTAACACCTGTCACACATTTCTGAAAGCATGCTGCAGAGACACCAGGAAATCATACCATCCTATCGCCATATGGTGCATTTGTTTTCTCTGCATATTAAATAGTATTTAAACACTGTATCTTGTGTTTTGGTAGGAGTGAACTAAATGTCATTTCCACTGTTCTGGTGTGACGACTTGTAACGTGATGTGCGCTCACACCCTGATGTATGTCTGAGTTAGAGGTATTTTCTTTTTTACTGCTGACGGAGAAACTGTACAGGCAGCACCTCTTTATGATCATCATTTATAAACATCCTGACATACACCTGATGATAGATGAGCACACCCCATCACCACTTGTCTCCTTTCTCTTGTTACACCGCCTATGTTAGTGTCTCCCTCTCTTTGTCTCCTCCAGGATCAGACAAGCAAAGGTGCAGATCCTTCCAGAACGAATCCTTCCAGATCCTCTCTCTGCTGTGCAGCTAACGCCGCTCTCCAGGCTCCACATAAACGCCTCCTCCAGACCCCCAACTCAGAGCTGCAAACAGACCCAGTGTTGGTGGAAAAACTACCAACAGGTTTGATGCGCACATATACACACACACACACACACACACACACACACACACACACAAAACATACTTAAAAAAATAAGCTTCTCTCCAATATGGTTCATGCTCAAGTAGAACCATACACAGATCAACCACAACATTAAAACCCACTGACATATGATGAGAATAACACTGATTTTCTCTTTACAATTGCACATGTCACCGGTCAAATTATATATCTGAACAACCTTGACAGGGGACAAATTGTGATGATGCATCTCCAAAATGTCTGGTTTTGTGGGGTTTTCCTGGTTTGCAGTGTTTAAAAATGACCAGTGACCCAACAAAAGTTGCACTGTGTGAGAAGTGCAAGGAAGTCCATCTGGTCCAATCTACAGGAAAGGTGGACACAATCAACAGCTGTCAGATCGTATAGTGTTTAGAGCTTGTTGTGTATGTGCTGAAGGTCCTTGCCCTCCATATTTTCCCGATCTCAATCAGAAGAAGTGTCAGTGGGAGGCGCTGGAGAAACGCATCAGATCAAAGGAGATTTGTTTTTTTCCCAAGTCTTAGGCAGTACAAACAGGATATGCTTAATGTCAGGCTTTTATGGCTGACTGTATACGTAATAACCGAGTATTTATATTCTTAAAGATAATGAAAATGAAGTGCATTTCTTTATTTTTCTCTTGGTGCATCTGTTATTCATCACAGAGGAAGTTTCATTGTGCCAGTCTGACGCCATGGCCACACTGGGTCTATGCACTTTACGACTCCGTAAGTACGGTACTACAGCCACGCCTCACTGCTTTACATTTCCACTAGACATAAGAGTGAACATTTTCTTGCTTTATGTGTGTCACCTCACAGGAGTCTCTGATGAACAGAGTGAAGAAACAGCTCCACGAATGGGACGAGAATCTGAAGGATGACTCGCTCCCTTCCAACGCCGTAGGTTAGTCTCTGGTCTGGTTTTTTACATACATATTTATATATATATATATATATATACAGACACAGACACACACACACACGTTCATATTGTTTCCTATCCATCTTTCATTCTTTCTTCTCTACCCAGATTTCTCCTACAGAGTGGCGGCCTGTCTGCCCATCGACGATGCTCTGCGGCTCCAGCTGCTGAAGATTGGCAGCGCCATTCAGAGACTTCGCTGTGAGTTGGACATCATGGACCGGGTAAGGAAAGGTTATCAGTACTGAAGCTGCAGATTACCGCTTCTGTGAAAGAATGTCTTATAGAAAGATCCTTCTTGTGATGTTCTTAATAGCTCATTAAGCGTATTGTACAGTATAATATTTTTATCAATAGGAACCTAATGCTTTAATGTATCCTGATAATACCTGCATACTTGGCAGTTGTGAGTTGTCTGAGGGTTAGAATTGACCTGAGGGAGAGTTTGTTCCCTGTTATAGGGTTGAGGCAGTGTTCTTACTTTAACTTCCTCACTTCTCAACTATCATTGATATTTTAGTAAAAACAAAACAAACGACATCTGGCCTCTGTCTTTCTGGTTTAACTCAGTTGTTACGGAAAGTTACAGGTTGTTTTTAGAAACACTAGCACAGTGGCTCAGGAACAAACACTTCTGTCTCTAAGGATGAATTGGGACAACTCGATCCTCTAAATTCTCTTATACCAACATCATTAGGTCAAAAGTTTATGGTGAATAATCTTTTGGCACTCCGAGACGGGAGAAGGGGAAGAGCTATATTAAAAGTCCATTTTTAAGCAGGAGTTTTTGCCTTACTGGGTCTTCAGGGGCAGAAGTGAAAACGACAAATTTAATATGGATTTTTTAATGCAGCTTCACATTCAGCTGCTAATTTTTAGATGGTCAATCTCTGATGGACACATTTTCTACCTTCTGCCCTCAAGACAACTTCATTAAAGATAATTTGTGATTCTTTGTAGTAAGTAGAGGGAAATGTTTCTTAAGCTCGGGATTCAGACGTCTTACTAATGAAATAGAATGTATGGAAAAAGTTGCGTTTGGTTTTAAATTTTACAGAAAATTACAGATTTTTTTATGGTAAAGGAGACAAATGTCACAGACAGTAAGCTGAAGACAGACGTGCACACACACAAGCCCTTTGTGTGTACTACGCTTTGTTACATTATCAGAAGCTGTGTGAAGTGCTTCTTAAATGTGTCTGCCCATTGTGGCCCCTTTTTCTCCTGTCTGATTGAGGATAATAATCCTGCTTAATGGAAAGTCTCACTGGTTAATCTGCAGACCTGAACTCCCGCCATCCATCTAGTGGCTCTTGTATAACCATACGGTGGATTATTATAGCTTCTTCACTTAGCACTGAGCTGACACTGATGTCTGGCATTTCTACATCCTGTTAACATTTCATTATTTTATTATCCCTTCTCCTCAGTGCACGTCATTGTTTTGTAAGCAGTGCCAGGACACAGAAATCACCACAAAAAATGAAATATTCAGGTGAGGTTAATGTTTGTGTTTTGTTTAAATCCTTTTCAGCACCGTACAAACGTGATTAGAATTTGTCTGAAATAATTACATTGAATGCTGTGGCGGTTAGTGGAGTACGGTCAACACTACTCATGTGAAACATATTTATAGAATATTTTACTCTCGTAGAATCGCAGGGGTAGTTCTTTGAAGTGTGTGAAAAACTTTCTTTTTGTGTTACTGAAATGTAGCATGTGTTATATTTTGCTCGTATGACTGTAATTATTAACAAGTCGAGGTCAATGGCAGTTTGGTCTGGAGGCTACAGAAGATCTTACGTAATGAAAATAAGTGGCTCTGCTTTGCACCTCTGCTCTCGCACACTGTTATGTAATATAATTTTCTGTCCATGATGGATCATTAATGGGTTTGTCCCATTTACCTCTGAGACCAGTGAAATTACCCAGACGCTCACAGTACTTTATTAGAGGAGCATTAGAGTGAAAGTTGAGTGTTTGTTTTTAATATAATTTCTGTCTAAGGCCTTTAGACGTTGCTGACTTTTATAGCACACTTCCCCTGACTAACACATCTACATAGTTAACTAATGCATTTCTATGTGACAACAAAAGCCAGAACTGGACTTGTAGTTTTTGTTGGCGGCTAAATTTTAAAGACCCTCAAATCAAACCTTTGCAGGCATGTGTTTTATTTCTATAAATGATAAACTCAGAGAGTACTGGATTCAAAGACAATCTGAAGCAACAATAAAAAGGTTGTTGTGTTATTTATTACTCCAGCTGTAACAACATTAGCATTACCTGGATTTTATTTCTGACTTCGATGAAGATAAGACCCATAGCAACTCTTTCTTTGACTCAACTCTTTATTATTTAATGCACAATGGGTTTATTTTAGATTTTATTTTCTCTTTTGACTTACACATACAGTTTATACTGTATCATATTCACTGTAATATGTATTTATTTATTATGAATTATTCCATTATTATATTATATTATTTTGTTTTTGGCTGTACTGGCTAACATTATGATCACTGATGATGATCTGCTCCACCTTTCTCATGTCTCTGCAGCTTGTCTCTCTATGGCCCAATGGCTGCATATGTCAATCCTCACGGTTACGTCCATGAAACCCTGACTGTCTACAAAGCCAACAACCTCAACCTGGTTGGCCGGCCATCCACACTGCACAGCTGGTTTCCAGGGTAATTTAGCCGTACAGTGTTTACCTCACACTGCCCCCTCTAACTGATGAATAACAACCAGTGAACTGACACTTCTAGGGGCTGAGGCACAGTTGAAATCTCATTGGCCCCCTGAGGTGCCGCTGTCCTGTCACAGGGTCATGTTCATAAATAATGGAACAATAGGGCTTTTGACATTTGTCCTCTGACTACCTCCGTAGTTAAGTTTAGACAAAACACTAAATGTGACTGAACACACACGCAAACTCACATTTTTGTGGCTCATAAATAATGGAATAAGCTGCAGACCCATTAAGAGTATAAATATGGCTGTAATTCCTAGATGGTTAATGTCACACATTTGTCAGATCTCTTGAATGAAAGTCTTGAGTGTTATATTTCAAATTCATAGGGGTGGTGCAGAGAAAACAAATTCCAAACGATATATATTTGTTAAATTATTATGACTGATTTATGGTTACCATATTTACCTAAGTAAATGGACCTGGTGGACAGATATGTAGATCAAGTACATTAAAATGTCTTTTTAAGTGATGTTTCCTTAATTCTTTGCTCTCAGATACGCCTGGACAATTGCGCAGTGCAGAAACTGTGGATCTCACATGGGCTGGAAGTTCACAGCCACTAAGAAGGACTTGTCTCCCCCTCGTTTCTGGGGTTTAACTCGTTCAGCTATGCTGCCCCGCATCCCCCAAAGTGATGGAGAGGACGGTAGAGAGGGCTCTCGTCTATTCTGCCTGTGATGTGTGTTTGATCAACCCACAAATCTTCAAGACTGGATCTTTAGCCTCTCTCTGGCTGCAGTTACTTTTAATAATGAATTCATCACACATTGCCTGTCACGCATTACAGCAAATCTGTCATATTAGTGAGAAGGCCTTTTAGTCATAGGGGCAGTGGCAGTGGAGAGATGACTCTTTGCATCGTGATAAAATACAGGTTGGCTCCATGACACGTACTAACATCCTAGCATGCAGCTCCCTGATCTGTGTCCCTGTCCAGCTGTTTTCTTGGAAAGTGCAGTCACAGAAGTACACAGCAACAACAACAAAGATATGCTTTATGTGTAATTACCTTTCAGTTCCTCTTCTCTGTATGAGGGAGACTGTGACTGCATGCAGTTGATACAGATATATCACAGACTGCATTTTAATCTGTTGTAAGTGCAACCCGTCATCATCCATCCATTCAGTAAATATTCTCCTCCTTAATATCCTGTCTCAGACACATTTTCAGATGTAATTTCAACGATGGAAGGTGGAAGTGGAGGAAGCTGTTTGAATTAAGTGCACTCATGTGTGTGTATATCAGTCATGATAGGGGATATTTTGAATCTGGGAATAAAAGTGGATGTATTTTTGTATGTAAGAAGAATGAAATTAATTTAAGATACTCCTTCCTTTTTATTATCACCTTAGTTTTTTTGTACGATAAACAAAAAAAACTAAGGTGACAATATCAAAAATGTGTAATATACTTGATATAATCGGTGTGTGATTTGTTTCAAACTAAAGCTCACTCTTTCGTCAGATGTGCTTCATGAAACAAACGTTATCTCTGGTTGCAAAAGTAAAAATTACAGATGTCTTGGTGCCTCATGGCAGACTGTTCTGTTTTTTCTAAAGGTCAAAGCTATTTGGCAGAGAGTGAGAGAAGTGTTTGCCCTTCTGTTTGTTTAGTATGTGTGGTGTGTAACAGTTGTGTGCCTACGCTCCAGCTCAGTCTCTTTTAAAATGTTTGATAAACCACTGATTTAAAGGTTTTAAATGGCAAGGTGATAATAACACTTTCATTCCTTTTTTTTCAGTCTCACGGTTTTCAGGATTTTATTTTTTGTGATTCTGTTGCAAGGTGCTGCTCATATTAGTATAAACAAAACTGTACATATGATGCAGGTAAAGCATTTATTGTGTCATTTAGTGTTTGTGGAATTGGACTTATTTATTAAATCATTTCACTGAGAATAGTTAGAAGAAAAGCCGAAGAAAAGTAAGAAGAGTAATAAAATGCAATAAGAATTTGTCTAAATGTTGGTTTGTGCGAGTTTTTGGAGCAATACAGGAATAGTTTAACAATTTAGGTAATATTACTATTGGCTTTATTGCAGAGTATAAGATGAGACGATTACCACACTCATGTCTTTCGGATAAATAAATAAAGCTACAGCCAGCAACCTGTTAGCTTAGCACAAGGACTGAAAACTTGGAAACAACTGGCCTAGTTCTGTCCAAACATAAAATCTGCCTAACAGCACCTTTAAAGCTCACTAATCGACATGTTGAGCTTCGTTTGTTTAACTCATATCAGAAGACAGGTTGGTGGTTTCCGCCTAGTGTTGTCTTTGTGCTAAGCTAACTGTAGCTTTAGCGTTCTTTCTATTCAACATCTGACTCTTGGCATTAAAGTTAACTAGCATTTTTATAAAATGTCAGACTAACTCTTTACAGTACAAGAGCTTTCAAACCAACTGTTCCTTCCATGCTGTTATTATGGCATAAAATCATATGGGTTAATGTTTTATGTTATGGACACGCAACATAATTTGTTATCACCTCATGCTGACTTTTTGAAACAATCATATTTTAGAGGTAATCCCTTAAAAATGAAGACAAAAATGTGATGTTCCATAGAAAGACTGCCTCATGCACAGGTTTTCAGTGTAAAACTCTTAATTCATGTGTTAAGTTTCTGTTTAGTTTCTGTGTCATGTCATTGACTCAGTGTATGCCTGACTGTCTCACTTTAATTCATCCCAATGATTAAATGGATGCTTCACTGCAGACATCAGTGGCCTAGTTCCCAAGAAGGCCTTTGTTTAATTTACCTCTAAATTCAGTGTACCGCAGAGCAAAATAAACATGCAGTTATCCTGTGGCTCTTTTGATTCATGCATCTCTCATCGGACATGCTGCCAATGTCTCACAGCACATATACATGAACTGTGATTCGACAGGTCAAACACGTGCACGTGTGAGCTAGGTTTTTTTATGAGATGGTTAATTGAGCTTTAACGAGCTGGTGAAATGTTCTGCAACGTTTTCGCAGAATTTGTAAATCTTCACATCTGGAGGCAAGTCAACGTGAATCTGTGCGCTCTCATGGGTTCCCACTGTATTAATCTCTCATGCAGATGCACATGGATGGGGCATGATTTGTATGATAGCAGATTGAGTGCGTCTAATGAATCTCTATATGTAGAAGTAAACAGGGCGATTAGAGATTGAGATGTTAATCTAATAGAGCCTCATCTGTCCTCAAGCTTCTTACTCACACCTGTAGACTAGAGCTATGTAAATCTTCATACAGCTACAGGAAGTGTGTTCTGTTTTCATAAAGCTGTTTAGATGATCAGACTTTCTGTTATTCTGAGCACTTCTAGCAGTCAGACATGTCACACATGAGGCAAAATGTTTCAGCTCAACATGACATATCTGAAATGTGCCGAGTAATTAAAGGTTTAACTACAGCAGAGCAAACTATGTCTACTGATGCAGTTAAACACCCCAGAACAAATGAGTGGATCTGAAGTGGAAACCAGCATATACTGAATAAATTTATATTCAAAATATTGTGTGTGTTTGAGTGATGCATATTAAATCAGTGTGCATGTGGTAAAGGATTCCTGGATAGATATTTTATCTAATGTAATGTTCTTGTGAGACTATTGAAAAATTGGCTCATCTGACATTTAGATCCTGCATCTTTTTTAATCATGTTATCATAGGATTTTGTAATATTATTAGATCAGCTAAAGTCTCCTCTTCTCACAGTCATTAGGAGTAAATGTTCATAATTTTTATTCAATGAGTAAATAAAGGCTGGATGCTGAACTGTATAATTTCATTTTCGCTGATGTTAGATAACAGTAGCAGCAAATGTAAAAAGGATCCACAGAGGGAAAAGGCTAATTATCTTTAAATTATGATTCAATCCAGAGCAGTACTTGTATGAGTACTGTGAAATGGGTTTAGTTCATTTACAATCATGAAGAAAACACTTGAGACCTGTTTAATAATTTAAGATTTCTGCTGGCTTTAATTGTGTGTCTGTGTGTGTGTGTGTGTGTGTAATGCCACAGTGTAAAGATGCATGACAGACTGTTTATGGCCCGGTCAGTGTCACTCTCTGTTCAAGACAAAAGTAAATGGAAGCGTTTTACACTTCAGTAATCAACGAAAACCTGAGCACATCACATGGAACAACAGTTGTTGGTGTTTCGCCTCCTCTTCTTGGGTGTCTAATGCTTTTTGAGTATGTATGTAAATTACTATGTGTCAAACCAGCAGAACCAGGCTCGTTCTCCAGTCAAGCTACGCCAACCTCACTGACGATAACGGAGTAGCTGAGCGGTCAGTCTAATGCTGTGATTTGATGTGAGACATTGTGCCTGTTCAGTGTGTGCTACTTAGACTGTGGTTATAGTACTCTCTGTACTTTGTGATTGCATTGACTGTTCGCTGCCTGGAAACTGGACCAGGATGTAAACCATTATCTGTGTTTATGTGCTCCCACAGAACAGGATAATTTTCTGTCTTGTGTCACTAGAGTGTCAGCTTCTACTTTTTATATTTCAAAACCTATAAAATTAAAAACTTTTTATCATATAACATGTATTATGACATTATTATAACATATACAACAACACAGGTTTCCCTGTGCATACAGGATTCACATCCAAATACCTTTTCAATACCTTCTTTTCTGTTGTTTTTAATGTTCCTGAGTGAAGATAGTACTTTATGATTATGAGCTGTACGGGCTTGTTTCCATGTTGCAGAAGAATTTTGGATCTTCTCAGCATTGATGAAACCACAAAATGTCACTAAAGCTCCAGAAATTAAAACTAAAATATTGATATTAGAAACCATTCTCTCTGTTGCTTTGTGTAAAGACTCACATAATATTTTTATGGTGGTTGGACCACTTTCCTTTACGGCACTGCCATGATTTACCAGCTTTAGTAACTAGTTACTATTTGCAAATGTCTCTCTTTTTAAATAATAAATATAATTAACTTATAAATTATGCAGAAACCTCCTGTCCCACAAATAAGTGTTTAAAGTATTTGTACTGATGTGCATATATAGCAACCTCTTTAGTTAAGAAGTTGTACTTCTTCTTAGAAATATTTTTTTAGGCAAATACTTAGTACTACTGAGTTTGTTCTGCCCATCTGTGGTACTATCTACACAGCTGTTTCTGTTTCAGTCTGGTCTGTTTCTTTGTTTTCTGGTCTGTTTTCTACATCTCTTAATTAAATATTAATCTGTAAAAGCGACGTTAGAACATTAATGAAGATCTAAAATAGGAATCTAAGACTAAGTTTTTGCAAAACAAGTGACACAAAAACCAATGCCTCTTCATGAGCCTGATGAGCCTCAATTTCAGAGTGACTCAAAGTGCTGATTTCACTCATTTTACATTTCCTCCTTCCTTGGCTACTGGAACTAACGTATTCCTTACATGTGATGTATGTCTATGTAATTCTCTTCTATACCACGTGTAGTGCAGCAAATAATTCAGTCTTCGTTTCATCAGTCCACAAGACACTTTCTAGAAAAGACATGACACGATAACCCCAGCAAGGAAGTTGAAACATAAGTAAGATGTCAAAGTTGTTGAATGGGACTTTATTCCACACTTGGGGTAAAGCATAATAATATTTTACAAATACAGCTATTCATTAAATCACCACAAAGGACATTTAAATAAGTGACATGTATTTCACAAGTTTTGAAAGAAAGTAAGAAATTATCTACATTTTTAATGTGTTTGTATTTCTTTTCTGTTTCCATGAAAACCCAACTGTGATGCTTTCACTCAATAACATTAATATATTTGTTATTAATCTTCCTGGGTAAATTCCTGTGGACAGGTTGCTGCAAGTAATGCTCTATGGGTCCAATATTCAGTGTCTTGTCCAGGGACAATTGCACATGTAGCAAACAGGGACATATGGGAGTTGAACCTCCAACCTTGGGGTTCATGTTTGACTTTGCTACCAACCGATCACAGCTGCACCAAATGATACCCCTCAAAGTCACTGAGTTCAGATCAATTGACTGTGTTATGCTATGCTCTGGTACCTAAACTTAAAAATATACTCATGCAAAATACCAGAATTCAATCATTACATCTATCTAAAAAGGCAAATGTGTGAAACTTGTCAAAACCACTATCAATCATAATAGTTTAAACCAGTTTAGTTTAACAACTATTAACAGAGCCTATGCCGAATCTTTACTTTCCCAGAGTTATTGCTCTATGGCCCAAAACATATTTGCTGCTGTCACCCGTCAACATCCAAGAACATGTGGACCATTCTCTCTCATGTGAGCAGTTCTGGATTACTTTCCGTGACTGCTTCTATGACAAACCCAGATTTTTTTATGTCAAAGTCCCACACAGATGCAGCATATGTTCTCGTCATATCTTAGTTTCAACAGAAACAGTCCTCGAGAGGGTTCAGGTGCAGCTCCAACACTGCAGACCCTCACCGCGCGTTATTTGGAGTCAGAGACATTTTTGTAGCCCGTGAATAAAGTGCTGACCAGTGTTGCGTCTTCGTGTATTAAATCCTTGCCGTCCGATTGCCGCTGGCACAGCAGTATCGCCAGCCTTTTGGGAAACTGTCCGCTGAAAAGAAGATAAATGCAGGGGTTGGCGCAGCTGTTCAGACTCGCCAGCAACATCAGGATGGTGAAAGTCGCAGCTGTAACGACAGGAGAACCGCAAAGCGTCACCATGTTACAAAGAAGTGTCATCTGGTGCTTACTGTGTGTTATAGGGTGTGTGCGTAACTTCACGCGTCTCCTCCAGTTCATACATCTGCCAAACACGTGTGAAGAGAAATGAAAGCAGCACGCACAGAAGAAAAGAAACATCAACTATTTCAACCTGAGCGTTCAATAACTTACTCTCTTTTGGCGCACGTGAGTCCCAGGCGGACCAAAGCTGGACAGTGAAGAAAGGCGCCCAGCAGACGATGTAAGCCAGCACGATGACCACGGTCATTTTCAGCGTCTTGACCCTGGCCTTGGACATCCCCGCCACACCGCTGGCTCTGGATGGCAGCGGGAGGCCCTGTTGTTGGGTCTTTTGATACAGGTTGATGTGGATGGCTCGGCAGATGCGCACTTGGCATACAACAACTGTAATAACGGGTAAAACGAAAATGACCAGCGCGGTCCAGGTTATGTAAGTCTGCAGTCCCCATGGTTGGATAAATGTAGCCCAACAGTCAAACACACCGGGTGCAACCTCGACCTGGGAGAATATGAAAAACTGTGGCAGGCTGCCCAGTAAAGAAAAACACCACGCCACGCACACAGGAATGTTCAGCCTTGTGCGTGTCCTCTGGAACTTCACCATCGGGTTGCACACAGCCTGGTATCTGTCAACTGTCATCACCACGATCATGTAAGTCGATGAAAACATGCCGAGAACTTGCAGGTACTTCACTAGGCGGCACACCAAGTCTGGTCCAAAAAATCTGTCTGTGATGTCCCAAATGAGCTGCGGGCACACCTGGAAGAAAGCGACCACCAGGTCGGCCAGGCACAGGTGAAACACAAAGACGCGCATTCTAGACATCTGTTTGCGCTGTCTCCAGAGCACCAGCAACAGGGTGCTGTTGAGGATAGCGGCGCTGACGAAGATGACACTCAGCAGCGCGATTTCCACTCTGGCCAGACCCTCATCTCTCGGCACGTCCTCCGCATCCACAAATTCACTGTCATTCAACTGGAGCATGGTTCAGACCTAAAGAAACGGATGAGTCAAATTATACCGAAACAATCTTTCTGAAAACCGGTGTTGCTACAGGTTCTGCTTCCTAAAACTATTGAAAATCAACTGATGTTGTCGAGTTCAGGTTGGGAATGATCCCTGGAGCGAGGAGTAGGCTTGTCTACAGCTGTGCAACAGTGTTTTATGGGATGAGGATGTAACTAGGTGGAGCTCACAGTAATTCAGTACTATGATCACCAGGGAGTAAAGTGAGATTATTCATGTAAATCCCGTTACAGTGCTTATTGTGCTTATAATGGAGGAAGCAGTCGGTAATAAATAGAGTTCGACTGTTTTTCTGTATCTTTCGGGTATCTATTATTTATTCCATAATTTAATTAAAGAATTAAAACTCCAATACCACGCAAGGCCAGTATATACACTTAAAATTGTATTACTTGTTTTGTTCATCACGCTTAGCACGTATGAAACGTGTGTTCAGTAACACCGTGATGTCGTCATGCCATTATCGACCAATCACAGTGCAGAACACAGCTCCAGCGTCCCAACACTTTGAACCGGAAGAGTGAGTGTAAACAAAATAGTTAGAAGTAGCGAGACGCGGTTTCATGCTACGTTTTTCGAAGTTATCAGTTTAACAAACGGTGTGATGTGAATCGATTTACTTTGTGCTGAACTCCAGGCCCAACGACTGCTAACGTTTATCGTGTTAGCCAGCTGCTGGCCAACGTTAGCTAAGAAATCTCACAGTGTTTGTTGGTTAGCGTCGATTAGCCACGAGCATCGATGCCTCAAGGAGGAGATTCGCCTCTGCCCCTGGCTCGGTCCATGGACTGCCAGATACCCATCACTGCCGTGTTTTGTAACCGCAGTCCCCGTGTCGTACGACCACTGTGGATAGATTACCGTGGCAGTCTTCGTCCGTACGATGAGTTGAAGCCAGGGACAGGACGAAGAATGACCACATTTGTCGGTAAAGTAACGTTGGCTACCTTGTCCCGAGCTATGTGTCTTAAACAGAAGTTATCTAGTAACAACATGCTGTCCTAAGATACACTAATTTTGAATGCATTTTATTTATGCGAAGCCTCTTTTGTTTTGTTAAAATTGTTTGTGAAACGTTATCACCAGGCTGTAGAACCAACCTTTGTTTTATGTGCATGTTCTTTTCAGGCCACCCATGGATGTTCAGAGATGCAAAGACTGATGAGCCACTAAAGGTGAACTGCAAAGAGCTGTTTGTTCCCAAACTGGCAGACAGTGGAAAAACTACATTTGCTAATATAACATTACCAGGTACGATCAGCCAATTTACTTTTACCATCAGCAATTAGACTATATTTTCAGTATGATCCGATGTGTTTTTCACCGTTGTTAGTTCCTGACCCAAAAAACCTCTGAAGAACTTGATCATGTATTTTAAATGGCTACTGTGAACCATTATCTGCCTAATGTTTTAAATGAGCAAACACTGACACTGTAGTAATAGTTTTCCATCTGCTCCTTGTTATTTGAGTGTGAATCATCTCTGTTATAAAATAAAGGTTGATATCATTCGGTTGTGGTGTTTTAAGCATTACAAATGTAATTCCACAGTTTACAGCCTGAAGGACCGTGCTCTCCAGGTTATCCGGCATCTTGTGCGGCCAGAAGACTACAGGAAGTTAGAAATTGCACGGTGTCTCCATGAGGAGCTGGAAGATAAACCTGATGTACTCAAAGATCTTCATGCCATCAACCAGCGATTGGAGAGGCATTTGCTGGAGGGGATCCAGGGCCAAGAGGAATGAGGAACAAAACTGCACATGAACACTATTAGAAAGAGGAGACAAAGCATTGTTGTGGCTTCTTGTAGGAGTCAGCAGCGGTTGCGAAGACTTGATGTTACATTTCATGCAAAGGATACTTGCATTATACTTTCAGCTGATCTTTCTAAATACCACAAGAAAACTAAATTATGGAAACTGTCACATGAAATAGGAATTTCACGGACAACTATTTTGTTAACTATTTTTACAGGGGATGTCTGTAACATAGACGTTGTTAGGCCGGTTTTGGGTGGGCGTCAGACTGGCGACCTGTCCAGGATGTACCCCGCCTCTCAGACACTAACAGCTGGCATTAGTTAGTATTAGTTAATTAAAATTATGTTTAGATTGCCTGTCAGTGAGTTTCTCCACATTTTGACTGACAGAAGCCTGAGAATTTCTTCATGGTCAGAGATTGTCAGTAGGTGTCAATAACTGTTTATTGCTTAACTTGCTTAAAATGCTTAGCTATGTGTGTCACATTTACAATCCTAGTGACGTCCCTGGTCTGTGATAAGGTTAGCTTAACTATTCCTGTCATGCCAAAAGGCATAATTTTAACACTATGAAACAAAAAGAAAGCTTCTTTACCAGTATATGAATTTGAGTGCAATAAGCACATCAAAACTGTTTTGTAATCTACAAATAATTGTAAAAGCTTGTAAAACTGTGCATTTATGTATTTAATATTATATGTCTTATTTTGTTGTCTCAACCACTGCCCTTTGTCATAAAAGAAATACGTTGTTGGTGACCAGATAAAATATGTGGTATCAGTTGCTCCACAACAGTAGGAATATCAATAATGTGAAAAAAGCAATACAACTTTTTAAGTTTAATCTTATGCTAAGGGGTTTTAACTGTCTTTTTAATATTCAATGTGAAACATTTGGATGAAGATTAAAGATATTATATAGGCCTCCGGCTCAAAATCTCCCTGTTAAATTTGCACAAGCCAACTCAAAAGCGTAGCAGACTATCTTTCAGAAAAAATCACCATTTCAACTATTTAAAAATTAATGATATAACCAAATTTGTCAAGGACTTCAAAAGCAGATTTGGTCTTGTTTTTATTAGGAAAGTAAGAGATAACATTCATATTTTCATTAGTTAACTGACCCAGTGACTTCAGACAAAAATCACAAATTGAGTTGTTTCAGTATCAGTCTTTGTACAAGCTGAATAACTTTACACAATTAATACTTGTACATGATCACATGCTCACAAGCTCCAGTTAACCACAGCAGGGGAACTGTTGCTAAGTGACAAAGCAACACAACCCACTGCCTGGTGTGTGAGACAAGCCAAGCACATTAACATCCGGAACATGCAGACTGGAGAAAAGAAAAAAAAAACATGGGATCTGAGTCGTTTCAGGAGAGAGCAGTAAGTCATCAGTCACTGTCCGGAGTTTTGTCTGACCCTCAAACACATACAGTATTTTTTTATTGCTGGGATTTAGTGTTGTGCAATATGTTGGTTTGTTGAACTGAAAAAAAGCAAGGGCAACTAATAATCATCATCCTTCTATTTTCTTCACCAGCATGACATTTTGGCCAAGGCGCCACCCAGTGATGTTTCCACATGTGCAGACAGATCACTGGAGCAAAATGAAAACAATGGTAAGATGAGCTGAAGTAACACTTTTTTGGACTGAAAAAACATGAATTATTTTGTATTCTTGTGATGCATATGTTACATGTTATTTTCCCCAAGGTGCCAGATTATATTGCTACAGTCCCAGCTGCCTTGCTTAATGCAGGTTTGCATAAGTTTTCCTACATAATAAATACTACTATTGATAATAATAACTTTATACATATAAGACAATAGTGAGGATGTACTGTAAATTACATGCAAATGTGAAATTTAGGTTAATGTTTTTTAATGTATTTATTATTTGCCCTAGAGCATGAATTACATAATGATCATCTAAACTACTACAACACCAGCCTGTTACCTCCTCTAATTAAGAATACAGCTGTCACTAATGGCACGGAGGAAGCACACAGTAGGTCCCACATGAATACAAGTTATTTAAATATCTTAATTTTATTATTTGCTAAAAATGTTGTGTTTTGTGCTTTTCTTTAGGCTTCCATCGTAACACACCTATAATCCTACCTCAAAACATGCCCCAGTACAGGAATGTATTCAATGAGCATGCCAGGAGAGGCTTCTGCTACTGGCTCGCTGAGAAGAAGGCTCCAAAATGTAAGTTCTTATACAAGCTCTGCAGCAGCAAAATGTCAGCTGCACTGTAAGTGTCATTTCAGTGTGATATTCACAAGTACATGTGGCTGGGAGGAATGAAATCCATACTATAAATTCATTTTATTGCTGCTGCTCCTGCTTAGACTTCCTCGTGTATGCTCAACATTTAAGGGTTTCAGAGTATATATTAAGAGGTGAATAGAAACTTTTACACACCTGTAAATATCATGTATCAATACATGCAATTCTTCTGTATTTCTTAAAGGCAATGTAAACCTGTTTTCACTTTTTTTCTTTTTTGCAGTTAAAGGATACAGCCTTGGTTCATACAAAACCTCACTGGGATTACCAAAAGTCTAACTAAAAGAGTTGATGTCTATCTGTCTGATGAGTTATTTGAGGTTTCATCAATTAAGGCCCCAAAGGCCAAATGTATATTGAGGTGGAGCCTAATAATGACCTTGCAGATGCAATAAAGATGCAATAAATCTAATTAGTCTATTAATTACTTCCTTTCTTTTTGAGCTTTCTGTGTCACTCTTTATATGCCCCATCTTAAGTATCTTATTTGCTGAGCCTGTTGTTTTGAGCACTGAACATTCACAGGTATCATTACCAGCAGGCCATGTTTACCCCCAGTTGAATATAGTGTAGTTTGAACAAACCTCTCTGAAATGAGCTCCGTCCTTATGTTTTCAACATGTTACATATTGTAGGATAGTAATTTTTGCATCTGTACGGCCGTGTATACTATATCACAAAATCTTCCTTATTCTTAAAGTCACCTGTTTTCAGCGTTAGTATTGTGTATATGGATAATCTCGCGAGATGACGATCTGAAACTGGACTAAACTGTCATAGCCGTCTGTCGAAATCAAACTGAATTCCCTCCAGTATTTTCTGTGAAAAATGTTCATTATGGGTTTTTGCTGAGCAACGTTGTGGGTACCACATCGTTAAAGCTACCAGGTAGTAGTAGACAGGCTGACTGAGTCGATGTGGGCGAAGTGACCACGTTTTGAGATTGAGACAGTTGGCGATGAAACCGAGAAGGTAAGATCACATTCAAGTACTTAAACACATGAATCAATGTAATGAGCCGAAAATTAAGGTTAAACATGAGATATTTCGTATCTTTTTGTTGCTAACGAACACTGAGTTTTTTAAGTGATGCTTGAAATAACTAAAAATAGGTAACGTTAGCTAGCAGTTAACAAGCTAATGTGACGCTGCTATGCTAGTTAGCGAAACTCTTACCACAGATCGTGTAGTTACTGCATCTCTTCTATCAAGACAAATGTACCGCTGCACGTCCACCCAAAGGCTCATTATTCTAGAGTATAAATAATTAAAGCTACCTAACTTAAAAACACAATTTAAACTTCCCCAAAGTGAGCGTACTACAACATTTGGTAGAGTGGCGATGATTGGAGTACACTTGACTTTACTTTGCTTGGCAGACGCTTTTATGCAAAGCGACTTACAGCTTTGGACACCCAGCGCTAATGGGTGTTAGGGTGTCTGGCTCAGGGACACACCTGGTAGGGGAAGGACTAGGAGTCAGATGGGGTTCGAACTTGCGATCTTCTGCATCCCAGTCTGAGGCTTAACACATTGAGCTACTATATTATTTAATCCTTACCGATAATTATGTTTCTGTAATTTCAGTTAAACCCGATATAATACACCCAAGAATAATATTGTAGTATGAACATGGTAATTTAAAAAGATGCTATACTTGATTTTTCATTTTGGGTTCCTGTGCACATGCTGCCCCTGCATTGACTAGTTAAGAGTGCTGGTATTCAAGGGTTATTCTGTACCATTACATTATGCATTAATTTTACTTAACCGACTTCACCTCAAAATGTAACTATGAATGTAGTTTAGAACTCTAAGTTTAGCTATCTCTCCACCTATATTTTCAACTGTGTTTGCAACACTACATAATTATTTAATATATCATTGTCCCATATTAGTAAATCTTAATCAATACATTTGGTACACACAAATTAATTTAACAATATGAATTTTGTAAGCACATTTAAGATTATGTAACATAATGTGTGAATAAGCTGATTTTGAGTCTTCAGGAAGACTCTTGACGAAAAAAAAATTGTCGTAAAGTTGTGCAGTAAAATAAAACCGAAATTCAACATAACAAACTCTGTCATATTATTGTTTAAAATGTACTTGCTACATTTTTAATTTTTGTATTGTAACAGTAGGCCCTTCTTTGTTGCCCATTTGATTTAGTTAATAGTCAGTGAATTCCTTTCCCACTTTTTTATTAGGCTCGTGGGCATGGACAGGAGCAGAAGGAGGCTGAAATTTAAGTGGCTACGAACCCCAATCACCTTTTCTGACTTTACTACACCCTCTCGCAGCAATATGTCACCACATGAAGATTCAAAGTCTTTGTCCCTCAGTGACTCTCCTGGACCTGAAGGTTTCGGAGCACTAAGTCTGGACTCTCCCAAGAGAAAAGCAGAGGTGCTTGACAAAACCGTTTCCTCTTTAGGGAAAGTTAAGCTGAGGAAACGTTCAAAGAAAACATTTAGAACCTTCCAATCTGCTGAGGTATGTTTTGTTATCTCAAATGTACAAACCATGTTTTTAAAAAAGTTTATACATTTTCTGTAATTCAATAAAAAGTGAAATCTTTGATTTATTAATAGCTTGACAAAGGGAAACAAGGAGAAAACAATTATGAGATTTTACTGAACAATTAATAATAATTAATAAATTGGCAAATTTAGAGTTGAATCACTGCAACACAAACATACAAGTTGGGACAGAGACAAGTTTAGATCTCTATTACTATCAGCTTTCCTTTTCATCCTAATCATTTTTAAAATGAGGATACTAATTGTAGCAGTTAGACATAGAATAATTACCATATGCAATTAATTTGCTCTGAAAACTAACAATATTTAGTCAAATCAATAAAAGTTGTGTGCACAGACAATTAAAATATTATAGTTTTTACTTAGTTTTAGAAAAAGAAAATCATAATTGGGTTTATTCTTGCTCATGCATTATGTTCTTGTGAAGAAATGACTAATTTACTAATTCTTTTGACAACATTACTATCAGGAGGTACCCATGGACAACTTATCTAAGCAGTTGGAATCCACAAAGAGTCAGAAAACATCTCCATCTCCATCTCATTCTTTTATTTTGAAAAAGAAACAGAGGACCCCTGAAGAGGGATCAAAGGCTATTTACAGAAAGGCAGTAATAAGAGCCATTGAGAGCAAAGATTCAAGACATAGCTCGTCTAATATCCCTGGCCCTGATAGTAACAGGTCTTCACCAATTGCGCCTTCACATGTGATACCCAGCCCGTCAATAAAACCAAAGAATACAGCTAAAGACAGCACTGTCCAGGATGATTGGCGGTCCCCTACTCAGGCGTTTGAGGAAACAGAAGGCCAAGCAACAGACGACAGGGTAAGCCAGCAAACAGTTCTGTTTAGTTTAGAAAACTCTCCAGATGATGGTGACTGCAGAATAACCATCAAACCTCTGGAGATTAAAAGCTAACATATTTTTCTGTAAAACTTTCTATCTTTAAAAACTATATTTCAGAGTGTTGTGCTAAAAGGAGGTTCATCTGAAGCAGAAGACGATTACACCTCCCTCCCTGCTGTTTGTTTGTCTAATTTGAGGACTCATCAGAAAGGCTCCTATAGACAACGCCAGAATCCGTCAGT
Source organism: Microctenopoma steveboyesi (assembly GCA_032359275.1). NCBI lineage: Eukaryota > Metazoa > Chordata > Actinopteri > Anabantiformes > Anabantidae > Microctenopoma > Microctenopoma steveboyesi. Next base: position 10,096,372 of record JAUMHF010000021.1, read on the forward strand.
AAATACCCAGGGATCTACAACTCCCCCTCTCATTTTTTTATCTAATGATGAGACCAGTGATTCCTTCCATGCAGCGTTTTCACCATCACACAGGAAAGCTTTTGTTTCCTTCAGGCAGTCCCACTCATCAAACGTAGGCCTTCCATCCAGAGTTGGTACTGAGAACAGTTGCTCCTCCAACACTATGGCTTCCTTATCAGATCCTTTTGCTCTGCCTCTATATTCCCATAGAAATGGGCCAAAGAATTTCTCCACAGCCACACGCAGGCAGTCAGATGTTGGCTCTTCCGCACATTACCCTCCCTACTCTTTTACTCACGGAGGCACTCCTAAAAGAAGATTTTCACTGGATACAGAACACATGTGGACCAGTTATCCCCTCCTGGATAGTCAGGCTGCTTTTATAGACACTCACTGCCACATAGACATGCTCTATAGAAAGCTGGGCTTCAGCGGGACATTCGGCAGCTTTCGAAGACTTTACAACAGCAGCTTTCCTTCCGAATTTCAAGGCTGCATTACAAATTTCTGCAACCCAGCCATCACGGTGAAGGAGGCCCTGTGGGAAAATTTGCTGGCTGAAGACATGGTGTGGGGAGCATTTGGGTGCCACCCCCACTTTGCCCAAGGATACTCGAGTGTTCATGAACGCAACATACTGATGACCATGCGACATTCAAAAGCTGTAGCATTTGGTGAGATGGGGCTGGACTACTCCCACAAAAACTCTGTTGACATCTCCAGGCAAAAAGAGGCAAGGTCTCATTTTATGTGGTTGGATTTGAACAAAACATTCTACTTTTTAATGTTGTCAAATTTGAATTAAATAATATTCTAAAATAGTAATGAGTCTTTTAGTCTTTAGTCTTTTGTTTTTGTCTTTGCTGAAGGTCTTTGAGCGCCAGCTGCGTTTGGCTGTTGCTTTGCAGAAGCCTATATTGATCCACTGCAGGGATGCAGATGATGATCTGCTGGAAATCCTAAAGAAGTGTGTCCCTAGGGAATACAAAATTCACAGGTGTGTGGAGAAAAAAACATCCGTCTTAATTTTCTTCTTTCTTTTGAAAATGTGAAACTATATGGAATTTTTTTAGGAAATCAAAAATACAATAGAATCTATGTTTGACATTTTGCCTGCAGTAACCGTTACATAGACTAAATATGTGTATGTGTATTTATTAGACCCAATGTGTGAATTATCTGTGTCCTTATGTTGTTTCCAGGCACTGTTTCACAAAGAGTTATCCGGTGATTGAGCCTTTCTTGGCAGAATTCCCCAACATGTATGTTGGCTTCACAGCTCTGATCACCTACTCCAGAGCCACGGAGGCTCGAGATGCTGCCCGCCAGATCCCTCTTAACCGTATTGTGTTGGAGACGGACGCCCCCTATTTCCTGCCAAGACAGGTATGTCCACATTAGGGCAAAAAAAACCCAAACAACTGCTGCTGTAATGTTAATAACGATTGGCACCAACGCCTCTTAAAATAGTTATTAACTACACTACTATTACATTTTTTATATATAGTGTGTGTGTGTGTGTGTATATATATATATATATGTATTTAGTATTTTAATCGAGTACTGTAAGTGCTGAAAAAAAAGAAGAGTCAGATTCAGTAGCACACGTCAGTGTTTCAGTAAGTTATTGACCACTGTCCAACAGACACTGTCCAAAACTACTTGCAATCATTTTTAAACAGATTTGTAAGGGATGTTATTTCTGGTTAGATGTTAGTTCCACCCCGTTAGTTTTTACCACTTGTTGATGTAAACGGACGAATACATTTGAACTACACAAGTGTAATATGATACGCGTGTCTGTAACAGGTGAGTAAAGACGTCTGCCGGTTTTCACATCCTGGCATGGGCATTCATACTTTGCAAGAGCTGAGTCTGCTAAAGGGAGAAGACATGGCCACGGTCCTCTCCACCGTTCGACACAACACCATGCAACTGTATGGCATATGATTTGAGATTAGGGATATAAACTACCAAGAAGAAAAAGTCAGATTCAGCCTTTCTGGAGTTGATCTAAGATGTCAAACGTTTTTGTGGCTTTTTATGTTCGATTTCTCAGTCCGCTGTGTGAACATTAGCCAGAAGGATTCTTGCACTAAATAAAAAATGAAAAAAAGACTGATTGAAATCGAAGTGTATGTAAAAATATTTTGTAGCAATCCTTTACATTACTGTTTGTCTAATTATATTTTGTCACTGTACATCATATAAATATGTAGCCAAACAGTTTTAATGGCAGTTTCTGCTGTTGCTTAATTCTATTACTTTATAGATGTTTGTGTTGTTTGGCTGCCTTGTTGTCCAGTTTGGGTTGTTACAGTGCACGTGTATTAAAAACCTTCAATCTCGATTCTTTATACTAATGGTTTGTCAGATCATCATTAATGCATGTTAAGTGCTGATAAAATAGCATATAATGTGAAATGAAGACCATAAAGTATTATCTGAAACACAGCAATGCAGGTGCAGTTCTTTCTTCTGAGCAAAATGGATTCTGGTCCAATAGCTTACTTTAATAGTGCTTTTGGAGTAAGGATGATTGGCCTGTACTTAAGGTGATGGTTGGAATATGAGGACTGCCATATTCCAGCCATCGCTTTTGATATAAGCATCTGCCAAGCAAAGTAAAGTAAAGACTATCTTATAGTCTGAGGATCAGAGTAAGGGCAGATGTGTCTAAAGGTCTACAGGAGGGATGTGTTAAAATACACTACATTTCTCCTTTTTCTACGCTTTTAATGAAAAAACATTTCCTTGTGTTTCAGAGCCTTTGAAGAATAACGGTTAGGGCATTCCTTTTCTAATGTTGCATACAGTATCTGTACCTATCAAAGGCTACACAGTAGTAAACACGGTAGATGTGTTTTACTGTGTTCGACCTACTTGCTGATAGTTGAGCATTAAGGTTTTGCAGCCTTGTTTTTGGAGTTAGTAGCTTGTTGTTCGCACTGTGAATGCTGTGTTTAGGCCTGAGGTTACAGTTGGGAAGGTAGAGGTCCTGATGAAGTAGTTAAACCACGTCATACAAGTTACATTATGTTTGCAAACTTGAAGCCAGTCTCAAAATTATCACCTAAGTTAAGAGATATAAAACATGCCTTTCCCCACTCACCGTCCTAATTCCTCTACTTCATCCAGAATCTTGATCTTTTCTATTTTTACTTGACGAGGTATGAGTCAGAGAAACAAATGTTCAGTCAATGCTTTATTTGTATAGGCACAAATGAGAAGTCAAACAAGCTGGTTGTTTTACAACTGTGTTTGGTAAAATTATCTCATATTAATTACATATAGAGTTAATATTTTTTATATTGTTTTAAATTCATATTAAACCACATTTACACCACAAAAGTGGTCCCATGGTCACAGCTGAACCAATGATTTGATTATTTTGTTAAACTTTACACATGGTTTCACCAGTTTCTTACTTTAGTTTGTAATGATTTGAACTTTAGTCATTTGGGCTCATTTAATGGAAAAGACTGTAACATACTTAACCACAGCCTGAGTTTTAAACACAAAGATATAAAGTTAAAGCTAACTTCATTAGGAATGAGACCAGCATGTCCAGCGGCTTCTGACAATTACTTTCATATAATGATCACTAGAAAATGAAGTTGAAATTATAATGTTTTGAGACTTCACATTTTTCCCATGATTCTCAAAGATGTGTTTCTCTTTTTGAAACAATATGTTAAAAATATCAGGAAAGGCAGATTCAGTGCTGTTTAAAACAGGAATAGGATCAACCTGTAGTGACTGTGTCTCCCAGCAGATGTTGAATGATCTCTTGTAGCACCATGCCGTACTTCCCAAAGTCCTCTTCTCCTATGGTGATGCCAATTTCAAAGGGGGCACTTATCTAATAAAACAGTTAGTCCATTGTGTTACAGGGAGCTGATTGTGTGGTTTGATCTGTCAATGAGTGTGATTTATTTTACTGACTGTCATTTGGTTGTCCTCGGTTGGTTGACCAGACTCCTCCATGACTTGGCGCCTGACTCTGTAAGACTTTCCCTTGTGCTGTGATTGATCAAGAACAGAGAAACCTCACGTTTTCTAATATATGTGGGAATATATGATTATGCAAAATGTGACAAACAGAAATGGAAAGCTATTCACAATCATAGTTTAACAAAAGAACTGTTTTACAATTATTACGTCTACACCGTACCTGCGGTTTTTGTGAAGGGCTGAGGAAACTGGAGCCTGCACTGGCCGACGTGCACCACAGGAGAAGGGAACACGAGACAAAAAACAGCACAAAGGTTTTTTTCTTTAGCAACATGTTGGTGGAAATCTCTTTCACTCGTTCTACAATACAAAACAGTTTTAAACTTCTAAGCCGTTAATTTAAATCCAATACTAACAACAAGTCTAGTTCAACTTGAAATGGACTTCTCCGTTTGATAGACGCTGCCTTTTTATGCTTTTCATCCTGTGTCACTGTGGTTTAAAAAACATTGGTAAATATAATGTCAAATTTAACTTGTACAGTTATACCTCAGTAGCATTGTGTGTTTAAACTGATAACGAAGTAGGCATTTCTCTGTTGCCACTATTCAGTGGTGTGGTGGAGATAATACTATTGTAGTCACAGAGATACAGATAAGTCCAACTGTTCCTGTCTTTACCATTAGCCATTACAACGTTAGACTATTAGTTAATGGACATGGACTCTGTACACTGAAGGAATTAATAGTTGATAGAGTGTATTCAGAGGGGAAACTCTGACTTTGTCAACACAAAGATACTGTGTATCAAGGACATGCAGATAAAAATGCTTTGGAAAGTGTTCAGACTTCTTTTTTTCATATTGTACTGCTTTGTAAATTTTATTTAAAAAAATTGAAAACAACTCTCACAGCCATTAACCATAACAACAAAGTATGCCACGAACACTGGAGCTTCAGTGGACTCCTGGAGAGATGAGAGATCCTGACAGAAGAACAAATATCTCAATAACACTTGAGACTCACCCAAGAAAACTTGAGCCTGTAATCTGTACTTCAGAGGCTTCTTCACAGTACATAATGATGGGTGCGAATATGTTTGTAATTGAAAGAGTTATGGTTTTGATTTTAATTTCAAATTAAATTCATGAAAGTGTGACAACAGGCAGAACAAGGAGGCAAAGACATGAGGGCCTGACATCCTCGATTTGTGTTCACAGCCCTGCACTATGCAAGTTTGGTAGTTTAGATCCAATAAACATCAGAAACAGAATTAGTATTAAAGTGATATGATTTTAAAAATATGAAGCTCAGTATGTTTGTATATGTGTATGATTGTTAATCAGATGTGGTAAATAACTAAGTACATTTACTTAAGTACTCTGACAAAGTAACATTTTGAGGTAGTTTTGTAGTATAATATTACCATTTAATGTTTATTCAATTCAAGATTCAAAACACTTTATTAATCCCAGAGGGAAATTGTTTGCCATGAATACAGCCGCTCTCGTTATAGAAAAATTAGAAGACCCACAACCATAAATAGCACCAACAATAAATAATCTAGAAATAACAACTAAAAAAGCACAATAAACATAACAACAACATGATAACATCCATAAACTGTACTGTACTCCATTTATTTTACATCTTTAGTTACTCGTTTCATTTTGATTTGTAGATTCTAATAAAATATAATCTACTAAAACACACCTGTCAGTACACAAGGTGGTTAAATTCAGCTCCATCTTAACCAGCTGCTGACGTCATCACTTTGAAGCGTTGATGGCCATTACATTGGCGCCACCACTAGCTGGCGCTGGTAGGACGACATCTTACCAGCGATGGAAACCGAGGAAGAAGAAGTTCGACTCTAGCGCGTAGGTATCCTGGAGCTTATTGTTTTGAAAATAAAATATCAGTCATGGATAAAAAGAAGAAACCCTTCGATGTGACCGCGTCCTCGGTGAGTCGTGAAGCTTAATAACTATGCAAACCTTATGTCGACAGGTAGTTTGACTCCTTTGACGTGTAAATAGAGGACGAAAATAGCTAACGTTAGCTAAATTGTTTTCAAGCTAAAGTAACGTTTCCAACAAATACCCAGAGTTGTTTTTTATTTACTTGTACTGTTTTGTTCCATACAGTTAGTAGACCTTAAAGCTGAACTTTACCGGAAGCAGGAACAATTCAAACAGGAGAAACTTGGGCAAGAAAGTGCTGGATTCAAATCAAAATCCAAAGTCAAGGTACACTACACGTTATTTGTTTTCACCTGCTCGTATAATCACAGATATGTTTGACTAACCCGTATTGTCTTCATGCTCTTGTTCAGAAACCTAATGTGTGGAGCAAACAAAACACTGGTGTTTCAGCAAGAGCTGAGAAAGATGTGGAGCAGCTGGCCGAGGAGCAGATCAGTGTGGATACAGCAAGGTAAGCTCAACACATTGAAGGGAAAGTCTGCTGTCATAACACACAGCTGACCAAAATATATTATAATAATTAGTAATGAACATTTTACATCAGGCGCAAGTTGGAGGAGAAGGCCAGATTGTATGATCAGATGACAAAAGGAGACTTTCCAGGTGTGTAAAGTACAAATGATTTCCTTTCTCATATTATTCTACCATACAAAAAGTATATATTAAATTTCTTTGGTAATGTGTCAGACGAGGAGACGGAAGGACTGTTCCTGGTTGATTTCACACAGAAGATTATTGACAAAAAGAGAGAAGTGCGTGAACAGAAGGACACGGAGAGAGAAGATGAGGAAAGAGAAAGCTCATTACCTATTCCCACTCCTCAAAACCCAGATGAAGAATGGTAATGTCTGGTCAACTCTTCCTGATTTGGTCTTAGTTTGATTCCATGTTGTTGTAAAAAACTACTACTACTACTACTTCCACCAAGAATGCATTTCATAATGTTCTCTATATGTGAGTATGTACATAATTGTAATAATGAGTGAACTATTTACAGTGTTCATCTTCTGTGTTGGTTCTCTGTAGGGTGGACTATGTGGATGCATTGGGTCGATCTCGAAGATGCATGAAGAAGGACCTTCCAGACTTTAAGAGAATGGACCAAGATCTTAAAGGAAAAGGGTATTTACTACACTTATTAAAGCTCATATATGTGCAGGCCATGGCATCTCATGGCTGGACCCTTGATTGTGGTGTCACATGGAGAACTTCTGGATATGATTGTTTTGTGTAGAAACTACTCATCTGAGAAGGACTTACTCTCAGAGGACATGCGTCGAGAGTTGCAGAGGCAGGAATGGGAGAGAGAGGAAGAGGAGGCGATGAAGAGACCTGTCGGACCTATCCACTTTGAGGACATCAGAGCACAAGGTCACTGTCAAAGCATTTACAAAACTTTTCTGCACACGTTTGTAAATGTTGTGTAAAAATGTATTTCTTGTGTTCCCCTCAGAGGCGAGAGATCTTGGCGTGGGCTACTTTTCGTTCTCTGTGGATGAAGAGCAGCGCAGAAAGCAGAGAGAAACACTGGACATGCTCAGAGACCAGGTGCTGATCTCTAAGCAGATGTAAAACAAATGTATTAATGTTCAGTGTGTAAATATAAGTGTGGGAATATTAACTCAATTAAATGTACACTTTCTGTATTCACTTTATTTTCCACAACACATCATCAGTTTCAGCTATATTTTTATTTATATTTAAGTTCTTGTGCATGTTTTAGAACTACTGCATTAAATAAAAATTCTAATTTGATGATTAATGCTGCTTTTAGATTTTCTGAGTCCCTGTCTCTGTCTTACATGCTCTTCTTCAGACAACAGAGCAGCGCACTAAGAGGGAACGACTGAAGGGAAAGAGACAGTCCATCCTGCAGGCGCGGCTGGCTAAGGTTAGACAGAGGAAAATGAAGAAGACCAAGCTAGACGGCACTGAGGTAGAGGAGCAAGAGGATGCAAATGAAGGTGATAATCTTAGGATTCTGATAATATAACAAATTCTAAGTCACTGCTGCATTGAATATCGATATTCGTTTTATTGATGTATTGCTGTGAATTGTTTCTTCTAGGAGATGAAGAGGAAGCTGAATTATTGGGATCCCCACCTTCACCTGAGGAGTGCCCAGAGGTGAGCACAGTGAAAAAAGTAGAAGTGGAGATCCAGGAGAGGAGGGACACTAAACCAGGAGTTCCTCATGTCAGAGAATGGGACAGAGGCAAAGGTAAGACTTATTATTATAAAGGGTTTTATTACATTTATATACATTATTATTATACATCATTGTTTCTTTGCTCTTGAGTATAGTGGAGTTATGTTGAAACAAGGGGTGTAAAATATGAAAATGTAGAACTGAGTGTGACACTGCTCTACATGACATGACACTCGCCAGTGTTGGGTTCCTGGTATAGTTGTGCTGCAACTGGGACATTTACATGTCTTTTGCAAACTAAAAAACAAATTTGTGTGTCTGTGGTGGAAGAGTTAATATTTTGAAATAATAGGACAATGTGACGATGCCAAAAAAGTTTTTCGATCAAGTTTTCCACATCATTTTAATTTATGTCGAGTTTGACTGTCCCTCATTTAACTTTCACTTTTCAATGTGCCTCATTTCCGGCATTGGTTTATTGGCACTAGGCTGGAGAGGTGATACCATGAGCTGTTCACACACTATAACACTGCTGTTGTGTTGTTTTATGCAGAGTTCATGTTCAGTGATTGGAAAGATCGACGCCGGGACGAACGAGAGTCAGAATTTGCACCTCCTTCTGCATATTTCAAAGAGGAGAAGAGACAACAACAGGGGAAGAGTAAACCTCAGAATAAATCCAAAATGTCTTTCCAGTGGCCAAAGGGCCCAGGAGGAATCTCTGAGAGCAAAGAGGAACCACAACCTTCACCTACAACTACTCCTTCACCTCCTCAACAAAAGCCTCCATCTCCTTCACCTCCACAGACCACACCACACGCATCACATTCAACCCCCCCCACTGTTTCAGCTCCTGTGTCTGCTCCCCCTTTTATTGCCCAGTATCCCCCACCTCCTCCATTTTATCCCCTGTTTCCTCCCCCACATCTTTCTCCATTTGCAGGGCCACCCCACCTGCCTCCTCACTTTCCTCCACAATATCTTAGCCAGTATTTGCCCCACTATCCACCACCGCTGCAGACCCAGTCACAGCCTCAGCAGCCCCCCCAGCCTGCAGAGCAGAGCGAGGCTCAGCAGCAACCTGCACAGAGTCTGGATGACATGTTGTCCTTCTACAGAAACGTTACCTGATCCGTGAAAGTGTGTAGTTCGTGCATATTGTGAGTGTTTACTGGTTTTGTCTTTATTGAGGAAATCAGAGAAAAACACTGTATCAGCTTTTCTGAGACATGAATAAATATAAAAACATGTTTACAAAAAGAAAATAATATAATTATTTAAACTCTTATACTGCTCACTTGATGCATCCACAAATCAAGGGTAGGGAAACTTGTTTGAAAGAGTTGCTGCAGACAATGCGTTGCAGTACCACAAGATGGTAGTGTACACAAGTCTCTTGTCAAGTTACCCTACTGCAGTGAGTTTTAGCAGTTAAAGGGAATCATTCTGCTCCTGCAACGTAAAGGCCTTTTTATGTTGATGCTAATAACTTTGTCCATTTACTTCATATACATATGACTGAGAAGCAGGAACAAGGGGTTGTTTTTTTCTTAGTTGATTAATTGATTATCAAAATAGCTGATTTATTTCAGTCGGCCACATCTCCAACCTATCTGCCTCTAACCTGTCACTTCTCCAGATACTGTGCGGTGGTAGCATGCTGGTTGTGAGAATCATTTTAAATAATACTGTAATCTGGTGAGGAAGGGCAGATTCTTCAGAGAAGCTGATACTTTCCAGAAGTTTCATTGATATGAACTTAACTTCCAACTTCACCACAGATCAAAGACCAGCTCCCTCTCCCTCTTAAAGTGATATTTATTTTGTGTGGATCTAATGTGAAGAGGTGGTTCTCTTCCTGCTGTTGGGGGTTGTTGACCCTGCTGTGTCCTCCTTTGTTCCAGTCCAGACAGACTCATTGACTTGGGACATACACACCCAGACAGCTACATTACTGTAGAGCCACATGCAACATGTGTTTAAGTGTCTGTCTGTATGTGAAACTGGATGCTCGAATTTTGAAACAAAATTGTTGTCTTAGAGGTGAAAGGATGTTGATGCAGTGACCGGGCATCTCACAGACTGATAGTCACAGGTGATTTGAAGATGTTTTACGTGCATAATGCAGCAGTGACTACAGTAATCTGAAAAAATTACTCTGCACTATTAAGAGCACAAAACGAGTTTGTTTGCTGGTAGGCTTTCATTCGGCTATATGTCATTTTAGGCCACCACTTTTGGAGGATGAATTCTATAAAATGATGAATCTTGAAACTGTTATGGTCACATTGTGGCTTTAAGTGACTCGGCAGCAACTGGATGGATTAAAATTAAATAACCTATTTGCAGTATTTTGGTTTATGACTAAATATCTGTAAAATGTCTAACGGCACAGATGCAGTTCTGTATTTGTGCTCATTAAATAGGTTAACATGTCAACACATCGAATTAGGTTGGTGAACGCATGAACACGATGCCTGCTAAACATCATCTCCTACAGACAATCTGACACTACTCTTTACCACAGAAATGAACACTGAAGAAAAATATGCGTCTTCATATTAAATCACTTATTAGGGACAAGAAGGTGTGTCTCATTGACAGGTCCACCCACCTTACAGAGACCATCTCAGCTGTGCTGATAAATTATCTCTACATTTAACTGACGCAGCTTCATCCTGCTCTGGCTGAGACAAATGGCAGCCTCCCCTACTCATAATAGATTTATTAGTGATCTTTAGCAAACAGAAATGGCAGTAGTAATGCAGTGGGATTTCAGGAGGTTGTGTTTTCCAAAGTACTATCTGTTTAAAAAATTACTTAACTTCTTTGCAGTGCAACAGTGTCCGTCTTCTGTGTGCAGCCATACAGCTACTGTAACAGAGCAGCTGATGATACATATTTTGACTAAAAGATGTTGTAGATTCTATTTTCTCAGGTATGTTGTCCTGTCCTGATCCAGAGAGGACAGAAGGGGCAGGCTTTTAGGAATAAAAGGCAAATAAGGAATAACCAGCAAAGTGAGCTGTGATGTTTATCCAGTTTAAGATCAAATAAATCCGTTAACAGGGTCAAACCACGGGGGTTCAGCTACACATGAGTGGTGTAACGGCTGTGTACTCTCTTCTGGTTGTTTTGTTGGACCTGTCCTGGTTTGTATCTGTATTGATCATCTGTACCAGCTATATTTAACACAGCTAACGCTGCTGCGGGAAGATGCAGAGTGTACAGACATTATTATGACTAAATAACAGTCACAATTTACAGAGGATAACATGGACAAAAATGTAATAATATAATATCTAAAATATATATGCCTAACCCTTGCTGTCTAGAATACCTTAAATAATATCTCAGTATAATTCTGAAAAAATAAATTTCACTGGTTTATCTAATGTACCTCCAATGTACCAATCAGATCAAATAACTGATGCTCAATTCACTTTTACTGAACCTTTCTTAAAATGCAATCATACAAGTAGGAGTATTGTTTTCATTTATAGACTATGTTGGAAAATAGTTTGACTCTAATATGCACACAAATTTGCTTTATAGCAAGGTGTTGATTAGAACATTTGGTTAGAATCATCAGTTGTGTTCATAACTACAGTATATTTGGGCAGGACCTTTGAGTCTCTTCATTTCTGTCGTCACAAATGTTCCTCAAATCTGCACAGTTTACTGCTAGCATAAATCCAGAGAGTCAGCTGTGTGGTACAGCTCATTCAGTCGCCTTTAAGAGATTTGTAACCCTCTGGGTTTTATGGTTTTATTCTGCAGAGTTTCAATGATGCAACAGGGAACTGAGGTCTCAAGATGGGACCAGGAGTGAAACACATAAACGATCAATCCCAGGACGGATACTACAACTACAGTTTCACTGGATCAAGCTTTGATGTTGGAAGTTTAAGCAGCAAAAGACTCGACAGGAAGTAAAGAGATAAAAATAGCCTAAAGAGACAGGATTTTAAGGTTTTATCATCAGTTTAGAAATCTCCTTCAAATTACCGACATTAACATAGAAACAAGTGGAGGGTAAAAGGAAAATAGTCTCATCGTAGCTTCATTAAAGATAATAGGTCATTAAGCCCCGATCAGTAAATTCAGGAACATTGAGCCAACAAACAAATTTAGAAGAGAAAGTATAAGGAGATGTTTCAAGTGTGTACGAATAAAGCAAAATTCTCTCCTGAAGGGAGACTGTCGTGTTTTCTCACACCCACACAACTACACTTCAAAAGCATCTAATGTATGAGCCCTGAAATCTAATGTATACATGCACAGCACACAGTTAGAAACCTGACCACATGTAAAGAATAAATAAACACTTAAAGATGTCACTTGAACTTTTTAACAGGTGATTTTATTATATAAAATAATATTAAATAACACATAATTGTGTATTAATTATATAATTGTTCCTACATGATATAAACATGCAATGGGTGGTAAAAGTAACTTTGAGGTGAGGTTTTCAGTGGAGTCATAAAACAATAGGGGGGCTTTTTGTGAGGTTCATCAAAACCAGAAGAGAGACAAGCGGAAAATCTAACATTCATTAAAGCTTATTAGATTTCATTTCTGACACGTAAGCAGGTTCTAAATTAATTTCACCTTCTGTACTATACCACATGAGATGGACAGCTGGTTGGTTACACTTTCTATCAACGGGTTGTGATTCTCGCTGTGGGATGCAAGTTGTTCTTCTGTGTGCTTATCTCAGCTGGGGAGCACTGCAGGAGTTTAACTTATATCATTGTTGCTACATGATAAAAACTAATTTAAAAGAATAAAGGAATTTAAAACATGAAGACACAAAAAGAAGAGGTTTCTTCCCTGGGATTATTATTTTATTGTGCTTTAAATATTAAAATATCTGTTATATAATATAAAACTGTTGAAAATACAGCTGCTGCTGCTGCTGCTGCTTGTGAAACTCATGCAGCTACCTTTACAATTAATATTACATGCACCCCCCCAAGCCTAACAAAAGTAGTGATAGAAAATACAATCATAATTAAAATTAGCACTTAGAGAAGGAATTTGAATAAATGAGGTTTTCAGATCAGAGCAGTGTCCATAGTGCAGCAGACAAATTAAAGCCCATTATTGCCTCGACATCCCACACTACTTAACAAGAGCACTGTTTTGCAGCTTTAGGCTCCTTTAATGGTCCATCAGTGACTAGCATCTTCTGCCAGCAGGTACCCCCACACTGTGAGACAATGTGTTTGTGTGAGGTCTGGGTCCCTCTCTCAGCCTCACCCTATGGTGAGCTGTAATGAGTTGGTGTGTGCGTAATGAGAGCTAATGCTGTCACAGCTATTGAGCTGCTCTTGCCACCAGACCATAATGCTGCTCCTGCTGTGTTGTGTCAAACAGCCACATGTAAAACAGACTGGAGCCACTGAGCTGACGGCAGCCCTGCTGCAGAGTCTCTCCAGCAGCAGATGGATCAGAGAAAGAGGGACAAAGTCCCTGTGGAGTCTCTAATGACAGCGCTTGACTGCAGCTCAACTCTCAACATGGGGCAGTTGAATTTATGTTGTAAATACACCTTTGCTCTCAGTTTACCTTACAGAAGCCAACATGCTCATTAAAATGACATGATTACTAAAATGCTATAAGTAAAAATATAACCCATAAAAACAGCAAAATGACCAAGGCTAATAAATGTTGTCTGTACCACAGATCTCTGTTGTTGCTCAGAAACCTTAAACAACGAGCAGCAATACTCCATTTTAAGAAAAAGTCCTGCAGTCCAAATCCCATTTATAGTAAATATTAGAGAAAAATGCTCTAAAACTATGAAAAATGAAAATGCTCATTCTGCAGAAAGATGTCCCCCATGTGACGATAAACGGGTCATTAGACTTTTACTTTTGTTGCTGGTTGAGTTGATGCTCGTTTGAACTATTTCCAATGATCATTTGGTCATTCAGTCCTGTGTAGGGGTGAACGCTCTAAGTCTGAGTAATAGTGACATAGGGAAGGAGAGGAACTGAGAAATATCAAATAAAAGAGACATATAAAACATGTTTGTTTATGGTATATAATTTTTATCTTCTCAAATCCTTGTTTTTTAATATAATACAAGAGAAATGATTTAACTGTGTGTGTTATTTTAAGGAAATCATACATTTACAGCGGAAATTCAAAACAATATATGACCTTTATAGCATTTTGGGGGAAAATTACCAAAAAACATTATTTGATTAGTTTCTTGTTGTTTATCACTGATCATCGTCAGAAAGGCCACTTTTTGATCTGATTAATACTCCCCAACAAATGCATTGTTTGAGTAATGTAAAAAAATTAATTACTACTGTTGCCCAGCTTTGTAAAAATGTATTTCTTTATGTAATAAAGATTTATGTCCTATGGGGGGTCTAGTAAACCTCAGACTGAGAACTGAATCCATGACTGTATAGTATAAAATACTGAGTGACTAATGCATTGTTCTTTTTTATCTTTTCATGTAGTTCTCTTTTCAAACACAGTAAACAATGCAACAATGTTATCAGCATTTAAACAGTCTGAGTCGTCTATATACTGTATGTATATTAGCATAAAATACTGACAATGCCAAGTTCAGTTTAATTCAGCTTTATTTATATAGCACCAATTCACTACATAAGTCATTTCATGGCACTTTACAATGTTTAAGGTTTAAGACCTTACACATTATATCAATATATACAAAGACTTGTAGAAAACCCAACAGTCCCACTTAAGCAAGCACTAAGGCGACAGTGGAGAGGAAAAACTCCCTTTAATGGAAGAAACCTCCAGCAGAACCAGGCTCAGGGTGGGCGGCCATCTGCCTCGACCGGTTGGGGTTAGTGGACAGAGGAGAGGGAAAAGGACAGCAGGTAACATAGATCACAACAACAACAAGGAGCAGCAGACGAAGCACCAGCAGGTTGGTAGGACCAGCAACCACAGCTCCAAGGTCGAGGATACCTGAGAGAGAGAGAGAGAGAGAAAGAGAGAGACAGAGAGCACAACTAGGGGAGAGAAAAGAAAAAAGACCATTGCATTTTGTTTTTGAGTTGGAGGTTTTTGTAGGTCTGTTGTTTTCAGTTACCCCCTTTTAATGTCAGTGGTTTGGTCAGTCATTATATAAGTCCCCCTGTGTGTTTAGTTCGGGAGGTCAGTTTTGTTTGTTCAGTTGAGTTAATTGTTCTGAGTTTACTTATGTTCTTTTTTGGGCCCAGACCTTAAAAAATTAGTTAGTATTGCTTTGTTATTGTTTAGGGGTAAAATAAAAACCCAATTATTTTTGAAAAAATCCACCTGTGTCCTCGTGCCTACTTGCTCGGTCCCTCACATGGACAGAGAAAGAGAAGGAGGAGAGGAGCTCAGTGTGATATAGAGTCCCCAAGCAGACTAAACCTACAGCACCATAACTAAGAGATGGTTCAGTTACCTGATCCACCTCTAACTATAAGCTTTATCAAAAAGGAAAGTTTTAAGGCTAATCTTAAAGCTAGCGAGGGTGTCTGCCTCCTGAACGTTAACTGGGAGCTGGTTCCACAGCAGAGGAGCTTGATAGCTGAAGGCTCTGCCTCCCATTCTACATTTGGAAGTCTGTTTCACATCCAATACTAATTAGTATTACTTAATAGTTTCAGTACTCCATATCAGGTTTTGAGTATAGTTTCATCATCCAGTTTATGCCTTGTGCATATACTGTAAATATACAGTCTTTATGCTGTGATGTGTTGGAAGGTCTGGCAGGTTGGTCATAATCCTCTTCCTCCTGGCATCTGACTAGGTTTTAAGGTTTTACTTTCCTTCCTAAATGAACAAGTTTCTTCATGGTAATCATGTGCTGAATTCACCATTTGAAAAAAGCCAGCTAATGTGTTTGAGATGCTGAGGCCTGGTAAATGTCTTAAGTGTGTGTGTGTGTGTGTGTGTGTTGAGCTGAACTGCGAGCTGGGAGGACAGTTTGTCTCCTGGGCAGTGTGTGTGTCTCCTGACAGGTCCCCCTCTCTGCTCCTCACAGCGCTGGATAAAGATATTAGTTGGGCACTGTTGACACTGCACGCGCACTTGTAATGGCCTCATAAATTCTGCTTGTGTGAAGGGAAAAAAAGAGAGTAAAAAGGAAACGAGAGGGACTGGAGAGTCATTGGCAGTCCACTCTTTCTCTGCCTGCTCTGAACCACCCAACATGCTCTTTACCTGCACATAAAAGATGCTGCAAATACTCAGACTTTGTTTGAAATTTGTTGCTCTACTGCATATCACGCACTGTGATTACCAAAAATACATAAACACATGTTGGTGTCATTTTATAGACAAGGAGATAATGGACATGTAAGACATTAGAGTGTGTTTAACACTGACAGTGTTATTGGTTGGACACGAGAGTCTGTCAGTTCATATACACTGAGAATATTTTTAGAAAGCAGGCTGAATCCATCTTTATTAACTCTTGTGGTTTCCTGGATTCTTCTAATCCAGACTGGACTCCCGTTCACACTTCAGCCCCCTTTTTAATGTTCAAACCCCCTTTAGGTTTGTCTTCAGCAGCCTGTTACTGTTGGTCGTCCTGCTGTAGATGTGCCGGCAGGGGGATTGTTCTTTACGTACAACGCATTCTTCAGCCTCTGTGGTCTATTCTGTACTATATATGAGTCTGGCACAGCTTCTACAGATCTTCCTCTGCTCTCCACAGATTACTTTTTTCTCTACAGCATCCAGACTGAGCTTTCAGACCACTGCACTATCAGCTGTTTGGCAGACCCACTTTGTCTGCAGCTGTGTTTTCCAGTTGGTCCCGCTCTCTGTGGTACAAATGATTAGGATTAACAGTATTGACAAGATTAAGAAGCAGTTTTCGGGTTCAGTTGCTGTTTTAAGATTGTATCCTTGCAATGATTCAGGATATGTAACTAATAGTATGTGTTCAGAGTTATATAAATGTAAAAACATATTTGTGACTAACATACATTTAAATAACCTTTAAAATATGTTTTAACACGGATATGAACTATACACTTATAATCTAAGTAAAATCAAACACTATACTTTTCAAATGATTTTGTTTGTATCTAAATTGCTAAAAACTCAAGCCGAAACAGGTGGTTCTGGGTATCTTTCAATTCAGGTGTTAGGACGAGGCATCAGCTGAATAATTAGTCAACAGTCAAAAGTTCAAATGCACTCAGTGATGTCAGATCTGACCGTTGGCGTGGGTGTCGGTCTGTGGGGCCTTTGTCTAACTTAGAGTCTGCAGAGGGATGAAGTAATGTTGCTTGGCAGCAGCAGTGTCACTCTTGCTCATTCCAGTATCACATGCCTGGTATTGATTGTTAGATCCAGGGGCTGTTAAGGAGCTACTTGCATCTCAGTGTGTCCTTTAGTAGAAGATTAATGTTGCCTCTAGAAAAACAGATTCATTCATTATTAATGAAACTTAAATGGCAGTTCACTGAGCTAAAGTAAACATCTGAATTAACCAACTGCCACAACACCAACATAAAGATGTTCACAGAAAGCCTTCCCAAACGGAAATGGTTTACACGTATTCCTTAAAAGTAAGAAATCTCACAGATTATTTTATTTATAGCCAAGGAAGTGCAGATTTAGCTCATATCAGCCGCTTCTAATATCCTGGTGAAGGAAATAGCAGTTTTATCTTGTGTGATAAAGTCATTTCAAATGTCTTTGTTATAAGCTATTTGTAGGGAGAATAAGCTATCACTGTGTGAGTTCACCCTTTGTTTCAGGGTTCCTGAACAAATGAATCTCAAGGCCTTTTTGCAGTAAATTTACTGCACTACCATCAGGCAAATTGGTAAAGCTGTGCAACCAACACATTATGCATGTACCACTCATAACAGAGTCAGGTCAGTTCAGGTTAATTCAGTGTGGTTTCACATTGATGTGTGATCATTGTTCAAGTAAATATTGTCAGTAGACTTATCACTTCTTACAACAAAAGCCTGATGGACATAATGTTCACTTTTAATAAACAGTTGTCACTTAATTCAGCACTGATTCATTTGCAAAATTTAAAGTCAAAGAATAAATTTCAGCAGTGACTAGATAAAGATGTGTGTGTGTTTCAGATGAATAATAAAAACACAAAGCTCTACAAATCAGCATTTCATTATAACAAAATCGTAAGTGCCTCATATTTAGTTCAAATATTTCTATACTGCACTAATAGCTCACTTTATATTGTCCATTGTTCATTGTGCTGAGTCAAAGCTGTGTGTTGTTACTGTTTAGTGTAGGAATGAAGCACATGAAGTCAAGAAAATATGCATACAAACTGCATCTGCAATGCAGTACACCGTGAAGATGTTTAGACATTGTGGTGAAAATCTGTTCCCACTGTAAATCTGTCAAAGAAAATTCTCAGAAGAACAAAAACAACTATCCAGCTGTGTTTTCTTCTTCGTCACGGTGCGGAGGGAAACTAAAATTAGACCGCCATGACACAAGAGTTTGTTCCTGCATCCTATTAGTTCAAGAACTCGACAGTTTACAGGATTCAGTGTTGCCAAACACAACTCGAGTAAACAATACCTTTCAAGGATACACAAACGTGCATCTGTGTTTTTTCTCTCATTGTGTTTGTGAGTAGACACAATAAAGTAAAAGTCTCAAAGTCTGGACACACGCTATTAGTTCATTTTTAATTTTAATTTGTTCTTATTAATGTCAAGACATGATTATGATGGGCCATTAAACTTCACAGATCAGTATTATTAATGAAAATGTCTGAAAATACATAGGCTAATTACGATGATCTTTTTTTACAAGATTAAAAAAACTTCCCAATCCCAGCGGGAAATTGTTTTTCCCAGTTACAGCAGTTCTCTGTTCAAAAGCAAAGGAAAGAACCACACCAACATAAATACATATAACACGTTAATAACAAAGATGATCTACAGGTAGGTCTATAATACACAGCAGCTGAATGCAGTCCAGTGGGCAGTTATGACATAATGTCTGTTTTCCAAGTGATTCAAAAGACACAAAAATGAAACAAATTTAAACTGATGTGCTTCGTGTCAGCTGAACAAAGTGACGTCTATATCTACACTATATAAACCTGTCGGAAAAGTCGACCAGTGAGGCCCAGGTTGAAAATAATGGCATTATCCCTTAGGTTTGGTGACTACGCCCTCTGTGCTCTAGTTTAGCCGAATGAGTTGAAAACAGTCACAGGAAGGAGTATATCAAGATGGAGTTCCTTTTTTAAGCCCCAGTCTTATTGTTCACCTCAGAGCAGGAGAGAGGAGGAGTCGCGCTCTTTCCTCGCCTGACGCAAACAGGAGACACACAGACAGAGACGGACCTCTGGGTTCAGGCTGCACAAGGCTCGATTTGTTTTTCTAATCTATTACACACCATCATTGTTGAACACTGTTACTGTACACAGGCAATACATCATAGCTGGATATGCAGTAAATCTCGAACCATCAGAGAGCGTTTAAAGACTACAGTGGCCCTGCTGTTTTAGCAAATTACTGAAATTACAGTAAAAACAACACGTAACGTATAAATATAGGACAATTTCTGTAAACTTTGAGGCTTAGAAAATACCAAGACAAGGAATATTCCAGCATACACAACATGAATGTACAGCATCAGTGTCACTTTACTCACTGTCACTTGTTTCTACATTATTCTCTACTGTTATTTTGCTCCTCCTTGTGTTAGCACCCATAGATTATATGTGGACTTTATATACAGTCCCTGGTTACATCATGTTCTGAGTGCTAACAAGTGAAGGTTTATTCATTTCAAAACAATCCTATATAATGTTTTACACTGATACTTTAGCTGTTAAATAATTCTTGGACTTAAAAACAGCTAAAGTTAAATTTAAAACCAAGACTTATCCAGAAAGCTCAGTTATCCACAGACAAAGAACAGGGCCTTGGTCTTCAGACTTGTCGACTATAGCAAACTACCAGCCTCATGCCAGCTTCTTTCTTTCTGCATGCGTCTGTGTGTGGTTTGTGGGGACACCCCCTCATCTGAAAACATGCTTTCATATTGACCACACGTGTCTGCGAATCTGTCATTATTCTCTGCTACGACAGACCACAGAGCCTACGTCCCTCCCTTTTATTGACTCGCTATGAAAACGCAATTATTGCACCAACAAAAAGGAGGTCAGAGGTGCAGCCACACAATGTTTTTTAATGAGCGGCATACTCTGTTAGTGACAATGCCGTTTACTGTCTCAGCGAGAGCAACAGAAGTTTCATCCCAAAAGAAGAAGTTTTGTGTTGAACTATTTATTAATGCAGTAAGTGCTGGGGATCGTAACACAGCTAAATGTTTCAGATCACGCGGATTTATTTCTGAGACTGGTCGTCATTGTGTTGTTGGGTGTTATCTACTTGGTACAGAGCCTGTGAGGTGCTTTAGTATGTGTGGTTTCATCAGGATGTGTGCCTGTTTCTGTGTGTGTTTCATCTCATCACCTACATGTTTCATGGTCTGAAAAAAGCACTTTGGGTGTGTATCCACATTCTTTTTCTAATTGTAAGGTTTGGACTGAAAACAAAGCACCGATATTTTTTATTGTAATAAATCTTCCCCAGCTGACCACAATACACGATCAAAAATAGCTGCCTTTCCTTCATCGCCAATGAGTCAGAGTTAATGCACCGAGGGGTTAAATGTGATCATGATGTCCATAAGCTGCTAAGGATGTGAAGTTGGGTTGTGCAGGAAACAGGGAGAGCAGTTTCCTGTTATGTAGAAAAGAGCCTGTTGTGCACCAATCAGTCAGTCACACGGATGTGCAGGCAAACAAGGCTGATTTATCAATGCAGGAGCTAATACAAAGAGATACAAATAAATATGGCTTTATAGAGGTATCCTCCACACACAGCCAGGATCTGAGAACCATCGAGTACACCGGGATTAGTGATCATTATAAAGAGTTTACAAGTTGTAACTGATGGCTGTCTTTATGAATAGTGTGTTGGTTAATTCACCACTGCTTGATTGATCAGCTGTACGTCATGAATAACAACTTTTAGCAGGTTATAGAAAATCCGTTAAGGTGTCTTTTTTTGTGATGAGTCACCAACCAGGGATTGATTACTGGTGGCCCTTAGTCTAGAGCCTCAGTGTGAAATGATTCCTTTACCTGTCTGTGCCCAGGGGACCGATGTCTTATTAATCGGTTTGTGCCACCTAATGAATGTTTTTGTTGCTGTACAGGTTTATAAAAATATAATAATATAAACTATAAAAACGCCCTGAATACTGCCTGATTTATAAACGTAAAGTTGGAAACGGTTTAATAACTGCACCTTTGTTACTGTAGATTTCCACGTGTTTAGAATATATTTGGTGTATGTGTGTACTTCTTGTGTATTTCTCGCGTTACATGAAAAACCAATCAGCCTCTGGCTTCAGTGCGTCGATGTTGACATTTTAAGCCCTTGGCTGGACCTGCCGCTTGTGCTGCAGCTCTGAGACGGATCCTGAGGTGTGGTGGAGAGCGGAGCGAGCCTTTCTTCATTTGCTTTCCTGTCGTGTCCTGTGCGCTGGAGGACGCGCAGACGATCAGCTGGGGATGCGTTCAGTCAGACCCCGTGTGCGGACTGTTTCACGGAGTTTGGTGCGAGATCCGTTTTTACACTTTGAAGACATCTTGTGACGCGCAGCTGCTTTGGGAGACGAGATGTTGGAGAGGGTCGCTTCGTCAACATGAACTCAGGTGAGATGATGGATTCTATTGACTGAGCGCATTTCAAGGCCCGTTTGTTTCTGTCTGTTTCATGTTCAGTATGAAACAAACCAAGACAGAGAGACAGACGGAGAAACTTACTTAACTTTCCCTCCTTTCCTACATTCATCGGACTAAATTGAAAACCCAGCGGGGCAAACGGATGTTTTTCTTGATGTCAAATCCCAGTGTAGTGGTGGTAAATCGTTTTTATACCACACTCATTGAAAAACATCGATTTCAGTGTCACTTAGCTCAAACGTAGCTCACTTTGTGTGTCAGAGCTCAGTGAAACGTTACCAGTCCTGAGAACACTGTATTATGGACTTTTATGAGGTGAACACTCATAATTGTTGTTAAGGAAAATGTGAACCCAATTTGTGGAGCATTTCGACGTCTCCTGCTATCAGATTATTATCAGATAATTTGTTGTGCATCATTGAAACTTTATAAACAAGTGTTGCTCTTTATTCATTCTCTTTACCGTTTATTCCCCTAAAAACCAGAAGAAGCAGTCAGAGAGGGGTTTCTCTCATTTGAATCACAGGAAGTGAGTTAGGGAAATCCCTCAGTTTTTTGTGTTCTTTCTTAAAGGATGTAAAAGCATACATTCTCATTTTAAGGTTTTATTAAGTGCTTCAGCGAGCACCTTTTAACACTTTTCTAGTAGCTTTATAAATATAGAATAGAAGGTGAACGTCTATCAGGGTTGCATTATGTGTACAGCTGCCTAGACTAGTGTATGTAATACAACTGAACGCAGCTTGCAGAGGAAGAAGGTAAAAATACGATTGCAGTTATCAGTTTGTTACTGAAATGGGACGCGTCTGTACAATTGCGTCTTTGAGCAGGTGTGGGTCACACGGACATCATACAATTGATAAAGCTATTTTAAAGCACATAATCTTACAGTTTCCTTTTCCTGTTGTTCTTTCAGACTGCACCAAGCCTTCTGTTGCTCCGAAGCCAAGATTTGTGTGTCACGCCAGTCTGAAGCTGCCTTCTTCTCTCGTGTCTGCAGCCAGGGGTCCCAAACCTTCTATCGCCCCGAAACCTAAAGTCCCACCGGAGCTTAATGGTAACGAGGGAGGCTGCACTAATGGCAGCTTGCTAACCTTTGACGGTGAGGTTGCTGAGGAGCCCGAAAAGGAGAATGGTCTAAACAATGTGCTTACAGCAGAAGAACAAATTGCCACCTACACCTTCAGCTCACCACAAAAACATTTAGAGAATGTGTCACAGGTGTCTGAGGATGGAGAGATGACAGAGGAAAAGGAAGAAGACGTGATTCAGAAGATGGATGAGGACTGGAGATTAACAGAAAGTGCTGGAACAGAGGAGGTGGACTCACTGTGGGTCAGTGATGCTGGACTCACGTCTGACTCTGAGGAGGCGGTGGAGATGATTGACACGGACGTGACCGAGGACATGGATGCTGAGGGGTGTGATGCAGGTGAGGCACTAGCTGACACAGACGGCCTCTTCATGGGCGACATTTCTGTGAATGGCATTGATGAGGAGGGCGGAGGCTATTCTGCTGAAAATCAAGCCCAGAAAGCAAAGCAGGTAGATCTCCAATCTTCAGAGGATGCAACCGATGACTGCACTGGAGATGATTTAAGCGAGTCTCTCACGGACGAAGCTGGCGTACCAATCAGTGAAAACATAAAGGACACAGATGAACATGTTTTTCTAACAAACGAAAATGCACAAAAAATTGAATCTGCTTCTGACTGGACGTTCACTTGTAACATCCTAAAGTCGAGATGTGGCCATAAAATAAATGAATCAGGTGAAAACCTGAAATATACACGTGATCCAAGCAAGGAACATGTTATTGTAGAGCATGGACCAACTCATGAAACTCTTTATGTCTCTTCAGAGATCACTGTCAACAAAGAGTTGACGTCAAGGAATGAAAAAGCTCATGGACTACCGCAAACAGCACAGAGGTTTTTATCTGTAAATGGCAGTGGAGTGGCATATGACAAAATAGCAGAAAATGGACAAATAAACTGTGTGTCTTCTGGGGACTATGAGAAAACTGGAAACAGGGAGGGTCACAGCAGCAACAGCATGATGAATCATTTGGACTGCCAACCGAGGTTCAGGTTGGTATCCATCTCAGTGCCAAGAGACACTGACTCCTCACTGACCTCTTCTCTCTCAGAAAGCCATCTGCTCTCTCTACATGACTCAGATGTCTTCAGAGATGACGACCTGGAGGGTCACATAGTGCCATTTGTGGACGACAACACTGATGCAGAGCAGGACATTAGTGATGATCATGTTTATGAGGAGCCGGGACGCAGTTTATCGGGAGAAACCTTTAGTCCGTTTGACAGGAAGGTCACGGGGATGCAATCCCGCTCACAGTTACACCCCATGAACAATAATAATGTGCCTGAGATGGGAGGTCCGTTTCTTCAGAGGCCCTATCTGAGTGGATTCGGACAACCTACACTAAGCAGCAGCCCCCTGCTAAATTCAGTGCGACACAAGAGCACCTCCAAACCCCACTATTTGTCCTTGTACCCACGCTCGCTCTCCATGGAGGGACAGGACTTGCCTCTGAGTGTCTACAGAGACAGAGAAGGATCTCCAATGCTGAGTGGGGGTTTTGGTTCATCTGGAAGCTTCTCACGATGCTCACCTCTGCCGTCCAGTGGCCTCTCTACTCCAACATCTGTGGTGGACATTCCTCCTCCATTTGAACTCGCTTATATCACCAAGAAGCCCATCACAAAGAGTTCCCCCTCACTTCTCATAGAGGGAGACTCATCAGAGAAAAACAGGAAGAAGAAATCCTCCATAAAGCGTTTCCTGATGCTTAAGTTTAAGCGGAAAACAGAGAGCAAGCCTGTGGTGAATGTCAGCCCCTCATCATTTGCTTCTTCACCAGAGTCTAGTCACCGCACAGCCAATAGGCTGCTGGACTTAGACAGGCACAGCATAAGTAGCTCTCCTCAGCTCAACTCACGCTCTACTAGTAAACCTCAAATTTCACCAGAGTCTGCCTCCACATATTTGTTCTACAAGGAAGGGAAAAGAAAAGGAAGCTCTGTGGCCTTCCTCAATCGGAGTGTTGTCCGAGTGGAGTCCTTTGAGGACCGTTCCCGTGTGCCTTTCATACCTCTTCCCCTGACCAAGCCTCGCTCCATTTCCTTCCCCAACGCAGATACCTCTGACTATGAGAATGTTCCTGCCATCAACTCAGACTATGAGAACCTCCAGGTCCCACAGCAGAGGCCTGTTCGACAGGTGCCGTTCCCAAACTTCTTCGACCGTCCCAGTCGAGTGCTGTCGTCTGCCAATGACACCGATGGTTATGTGGACATGAGCAGTCTCCCTGGGTTTAAAAGTCAAATTCCTGAGCAGGAAACAGAAAGGTACATAAAGAATCTACTCTACGGATTACATTCTGAGACTGTTGATCAACAGCAGCGTCAAAATCACTGTCCAAATATTCTCACAGTGACAGTTTCCCGATGTAAATGGCATCGTTTGCATGTCACTCTCCTAGCTGAGCATGTTAGCATTACACATACTAAGCTTAAAGCATTGCTGAGTCTTTTGTTCATATAGGTTCTACAGTACGTATTAACATCCACTTTCACAAAAACCTCATTACTCGGGGAAGTACGGCCGTTTGCTGTTACTGAGATGTTTTTAGTCTGGAACAAGTAAACACAGATACTGCTAGCATGACTGTGACTTGTGGCTGTGTTTGTGCTGGCTGATTCTGCTGGATAAGCTGGATGTGTGTTCGTGGGAAAGAGGATTCAGACTGTTTTGTTGAGTCCCTGATATAACATGGATGTGGTGATAAGTTGTGGAGAGGGTAGTGCAGCACAGTGGCATCCCTTTTGAACTTCACTGACATGCACTACACCCCAGCTGTGAGGTGTCTGTGTGTCATTAGGGTATGTTGGGTGGTGGGGCTGTTGCTGCTGGTGGTCTCTTCAGATCTATGTGAAAACAGGCTGGTTTCATTCATAAATCATCTGTCCAGGTGAAGAAAGAGCCTCCTGTGTTGTAGAGCCTCTTATTTCCCTGCTTCTCGGTATGATCAGCCATGCTCTACTGTGCTTAACCCATCCCCCCTCATTCCTGTTGGTTGTGCCCATATCATACAGGCTGCTCAGGATGATTAATTGTCAGAGCATTTTGGAGTCATTTCTCTTCTCTAGCCACTCAGGAACAACAGGCTGAGATACAATCTCAGTATGATCTGTAGTCAGCACTTGTTCACTGCAGTGCTTCCCTCTCATCGTGTTCTGTACAAAACTGTACAACAAAGGCTCCAAATTTATTTAGAGTGGAAGATACAATCTATTTCAAATAAAAGTCTTACGATTAGTATGCCCTCAAAGTACTGATAGATGTAGTGCATGTAAGTTTGCTGAAACAGTGGAGACACATCATTTGGCATTACAGTTAATCATTTAATTTCACTGCTTTTCCATCACAAAATACACACTTCATGTAATCAGGACATAGTATGATTATGATCCTGTGCTCTCAAAGAACAAAGTGAGTGTAACTTACAGCAGAGCTCTATCTGAATGCACAGCCGTGTCTGGTAGAAGCTGGTAGTTTTACAGTGGCCTGAAGGAATCATTTTAGCTGCTAGTTTGGAGAGCGTGATGTCTTCTCCCCATTACTACTGTCACTGGAGCAAATTGGCTCACCATTGAACCTGGGGCCAAAAGAAAGTTAATATTTAAAGTCCTCTGTAATTTATATCTATAGGTTTTTCCTTGGGCCTCCATACAAAACAGCAGGACTGTGATAAATGACAGGGGCAGTTTCTGTGTGAGTGATATAAAAGCCTAATATTGAAACCGTGCTTGTAGTTTGTGGTTTACGCACCTCCTGGGATCTCATCCACAATGTGATGTCATTGGGGGTTAAATCGATCGATTCTTTGAATGAAATATGTTGGGAACTTTTATTGGTCACAGAGAGGGCTGCTGCATCATACTGTATCTTTAGGATGTGCTTTTATTTGCATGGCTTACACTCCCCACTGAGCGGCATCCATTAGCATATTCATTTGGGCTCCCTGCAGAAGAGAATCTTGTAGCATAAAACATCGACATGCCTCCCTGGTTGGGCACAGTTATCACTGTGGGCCCTTCAGGATCAGTTTATTGGTTTCTGTAGACCTGCAATGCTTTATCTATTCACATTGGCTTGTAATGCTGAATACAGTATGTTTATTATAGTGATATTTCAGTGTAGAAGATCATAAACATGGCTGGGCTGGTTAAATGAATGAATGAGCCTCTCCTAGGGAATCCCAAGCAAATCAGAAGGGTTACAGGTGCATTTAAGGAATAGAAAAAAATATTTACTGTGAACCTTTCTCTGTCACTAGTTTAGCGAGCATCTAAACAGGAATCAGCCACACTGTAAAACCCAAACGTTGTGGTTTTGTTATTTTCTGGACCAGTGAATTTAAAAGGAGAGTGACAACATCATGAGTCTTGTTCAAAGTCGATTGTAATACGTACCGTAGAACTTTTCTGAACCAATGATTCACCTATTCTGAAATTTAAATTTTTGCAGGATACTGATGACCATTTTATGCAACAAGCATTTTATTTTGTTACCATCGAGAAGATAAACTTATAAGGTTGGTAACTAGTGTTAGGAAAATATCTGAGAAATCTCTTGATAAACAGTAGAAAAGTGAAACGTAGTCAAGGAGCTAAAACAAGTCCAGTTGCCACTAAAAAACCTTTTTTGAGATAGTGTTAGCTAATTGTTTTCTTGAAGTGCTTGCCAGAAAATGTCTATAATTTAATACTAGTACTGATCTGGTTCTGTTGTTTTCCTAATGGAGTTCACTCTAATGGAGTCTTGGAACTATCTGAGGTCACGTGATTCATGTTTTAGTCTCCTTAATGTTGTATCTCTTTTATCTCTAGGGTTCTGGTCTTTTTTGGTATTAAGTGTTAGACTCCAAAAAAATTACAAGTCCCACTACTTTCCACTCAGTCCTTTGTACAGATTATTCAAATAAGAAATAATGTGTTAATCAGTGATCAGTGATTTAGGGACTGACTAGAATATCTTATTACATTTAGAGAGAGTCAGGCTAGTTGTTCCCCCCGCAGTTACCAGTATTTGTGCTGACCAGCTGCTGGCCATAGTTTCAGATTAATATTGTCATACAAGAGATTATGAGGTTTATGTATTTACATCCATATCTTAAAAAATGTAAAATAATTTCTGAAAATTAGGAACTACTCCTTTAAGACTAAACAGTGAGATTAGGAAAATCACACAGTGGTTGACTCTCTCAGTGACGGATGAATTGTTGTAACATATGTGTATGTTGACATATGTTTTGTGGCCCATCCTTGTTCCGTTCCAGTGCCTATACAGAAGCCTACAATGTGTGTTCAGTGGCCGTTGGCCCTGTCGGTTCGAGGGGTGATGTCAGGGGAGAGACAGCGGGTGAGGAAGACCAGGGACACACCTCTGATGAGGAAGATGCAGGTGTAGACAGCAATTATGACAAACAGGTTAGTTATCATAAGTGTCAGTTAAATTTAATTAGACTGAAAATTAAACAATTTATACAGCATGTAAAAAAACCTTTTTAAATATTCTGTATGTAATTTAAAGTTTAATCAATATTAGTTAATGGTTAATGTTTCAGCCTGTAATTGTTTCGTGTAATTTCTAACTGTTACACCACAGGTTTTAACTAATTTGTTTTTTGTTTGTTGTTGTATTTTTTCTCTGTAAGAGCAAGTGCCTCCTTTTACTAAATGGCAAATAGAAATGAAAACATTTTTGAAGAAGAGCAAACTAAAACTGCTAAAATTGCCCTCACAAGCCAGGATTTTAATGCAGGTTAATGGGCTGCTACAAGCAGCTGCTTAGAGATGGTGTTACAAGTAAATAATATGATCGTTTACAGCCTGATGGTCGATCCAGGGCCTTTTATATTGCGAAAGAACTGACGGATACAGAGAAATTGTAAGTTTCTTGTAAATTCATTTCTTTATCAGAATTTCTGCCTCTCTGTCCCATCGTATTGATTCTTTTTGAACTGTGTAAATATCTTTTTTGCCCACAGGCATGTGAAAGCCCTTAAACGTCTACAGGAAGTAAGTGTATTCTCATCACATTTGCTACTGTGGTATCTGCACGGTAGTTTCTACAACCCTGTTCTCATAAATGTTGTGAAATTACTCAAGATCTTTATTTGCTTGAAAAAAAAAACAGCGTTCTAGTGTTAAACAGTGGGAACAAAACCTTTAAAGCCAAACTGACAATTGATCTGTTAGATTTTGCACAAATTATGAGTTTTGTTGAAAAACCACCTGTATTGATAAGATCTGCCAACCAAATGTCCTATTATGATGGACACATACGCAGCAGTTATCATTCTTGTGAGCGTAATCAACCAGAGATAATACAAATTTATATATGTACTCCTGCTGTCAGATACTGTATTGTGTTGTTACCCTGCTGTGTGTCTGTGTGGGAAGGAACGGGAAGAAAATACTGACTTTAATAGTATCGAAAGATTCTTTGTAATATCATCTAAATCTAAACAATCTCCCTTCCTCCTCTCAGGACTTTCGGGAAGCAGTGGGAGCAGCTGTTGGGGATGAGGGTGAACCTGTGTTGGAAGAAGAGAAGCTTCGAGAGATTCTCAATGAGTTGCCTGATGTTTACACACTGCACCGTCGAATCCTAACTGAGCTGGAGAATCGCATCCGTCACTGGTGAGACACACATATAGTCTGACAGGATACTGAAAGAAAACCTGTGCATGCATGTGGTCGGGAATTCCCTACTGCACTTGTCCCTCTTCTATGGCTCCACAGGCTGCACCCATTAATGCAGCTCGGAAAGCAATATGAATATTATCTGAAGACTTTATTCTGCTTCTCATTCATTGTCTTGATTCTGTTTCTCCATTCAGGGAGGAGAGCCAGAGCATAGCAGACATCTTTCTGACTAGAAAAGCAGAGTTTTTGACTTTCACCACATACATTGGCCACTATGACCGAAGTATGAATCTGCTGGAGGACAGCTGCAGAACCTCATCTTCTTTTGCAGCCATTGTTCACCAGTTTGAGGTTAGAGACCTATTGTGCCTAAGTCTAAACACAAAGACTTAATGCAACAAATATATATCCAAAAAAACAAATCTTCCTAAAGAAATGAAAATTTATACCACACCTCCACATGCCACAATATGAATTTATCTTCATCTGAGAATGAAATGTTCTAATGTTTTCATGGGAGCACAACACAAATCTTTTTTTTTTCCTTTCCCTTCATCATTCTGTGCCTCTTTCTTTCTTTATTGCTGTATTCATAGGAAAATATAATTTGAACTTTTTTTTCCAAGTTATTTAAGTTTTGGTAACTAAATGTATTTAAAAAGACATATTAAAAATGTGTCTATGACAAATGACGTTCACAAAGAAAACAACACAAGTCAATATGGTAAAAAAAGGGGTTTGTTTACAGGGTATGATTAAAAATAACATTGTTTGATCGTCATCAAGAGTCATTTTAATCTCTGCAAATTATCATTTCTCTGCAATGTGCAATGACTAAGATGAAGTACATGTGTGAGAGTAAAGAATAAATAGGAGCGAGGAGGAGGAACATAAAGCTAGACATCCAAACCTTATATGGTCAAATTAAAAGAAAATAAAAGTATATTTTTTTCATTTAAAACATTATTGTGCCCTCAGCTATTAACAGAAACTGTAAAAAATCTAAAGACTTTACATGAGACACTCAGAATAACAGTTCAATACTAAACATCTCTTTAAAAGCAGTGGGACCTTAAAATTAATGTTCGTTGTATTTCCCAGCAGCTTTTTGATCTTCACAATACTTCTGTGAGGAGTTATAATTAGGCTCCATTAACTGAACAGCCAGAGAAGCTGTTACAGAAGCTGGGACAATGATAGATTTAAAGTAAAGAACAGATACATTACATAGGATATAATAGCTGTGAATGTTTAACAGGGAGAGATGAGCATCTGTTTGCCACCCACAGTTTAACTTACAACCAAATACCATCCTGCCAGCAGCTAAGCTCAGGGCCTGGCAGGGATCAATGCTAAGACGGGTTGGTTTTTTGTTAGTTTCCACAAAGACTGGTGGAACAGAATATCACCCTGTTTTGTAAAACCTGGCTGGATTGTAGAGAGAAACCCAGTGGCACAATATACAAGCATTTCATTTATGGACAAAGGAGTTTCTAATATTTTCTCTCCACTTTATAGACCACGAAGGAGAGGAGTTGGCAGGAAGTCTGCAGAGCTGGGCAGTTTTTTTATGCCTGATATAAAGTCATCTTAAAAGTCATATAAAGTCCTCAGATTCTCTCAGGCACTTTGTATATTAATTGAGGCGTTACACTTTACACTGTTTATTTTTCATCACTTTCCCACACACTTTTGAATTACACCTGTTTCTGAAACACTCAACATACTTTAAGAACCAAAAAAACTAAAGCTAAATATTATTAAACACATACAAGCCAACACTGCTGACCAGTGGTCAGTGTTATGGGTCCTTGTTCACACATGACTGGTGTTTCAGTATATCCTGTACAAGTTTCACTTTGTTTTTTTCACTACGTTTTTATACATATTCAGTGAAACCCCTTTCTCTCACCTGTTGTACTTAATCTTACATGTTGAATGGCCAAAGTTAACGTGGATTTCTTTTATTTGTCCCAACAGCAGAGTCCAGTTGGGGAAAAAGTGTCTCTCAGACATCAGCTCTTGCAGGTCATTGTGCGTGTGGCTCAGTATCGCATGCTGCTCACTGGTGAGTCAAGTATAGGAAGGACGAGTTAGCTAAACATGAACTGAGGATCATATCTGAAGACACAAATATATCAGTCAGGTTACATTCCTGACTCCCAGGTGGTGTTCATTTTCCATATCTCCTTTTTTAGATTATCTGAACAACCTGTCTCCTGATTCCAAGGAATATGAAGACACCCAAGGTACAGAAAACAAAGAGCAGAGTCAGTGTGGTTGAAGGATGCTCACTCTGCTCTCTATTGCGCACAGGAGACCGTTGTTAGTCTTTGTTTGTTGCTGTGTGTTTACAGGCCTTTTATCTATGCTCATTTTACATGGAGAGATGGCCATGAGAGAGAAAATTTAAGACTTTTTGTTTGTGGTGGTAACCCACCTGACAGTCATTTCAGCTCTCTGCTGTGTTGAGACTGTTCCTTGTAATTCACAGAAAGACAAGCTGCAGCAACACTATCTCTTTCTGTATCTGCGATAGGGGACCCACCCCAGTCCAGGCTTGCAGACATGTCCAAACTCCCGTCTTATTTTGAGCTTTATGTTAGGTGACTTTCTACATGCAGAGAAACAATGAAGAAACCTCTCACCAAATCAGAATATTTATTGTGAATATAGTCACATTGTGTCTGTGTGTTGTGTCTTTCTTGATCTCTCTGTCTCTGTCTTCAGCTGCGGTGGTCATAGTGTCTGACATCGCAGATCAAGTAAATGACAGCTTGAAACATGGGGTAAGTGTCTTATGTAGGCATGGGTATAAAATATGCTTTTTTAAATTCAAAATCATTCATCTCACTCATCCAACTCAAAACTCTTAAATTCTAAGAACATTATTTCACATGGTTTAAAGTTATTGTCTTAATATAGACAGTAGCACAGATTTGAGTAATGTACTCTACACAGAGGAAGAAATATTAGAATCTTATCATTGGCTCACTGAAAAAAAAAGTTTTTACAATTTAACACCACCTTCTTCTTTAACACTAGCCACGAGTCTAGGTAGCTCAATGGGTTAGGCGTCAGACTGGGATGCAGATGGTTCAAACCCCCGTCTGACTCCTAATCCATCCTCTACCAGGTGTGTCCCTGAGCCAGGCACCAAGCGCTAGCTCCCTGTAAGTCGCTTTGGATGAAAGCGTCTGCCAAGTAAAGTAAATGGTCCAGTGCTTAGTTTTAATGGCAAAAGCTTATGAACATTGTAGGATTCTTATCATCAGTCACAGCTTCAGGTTGTTCTTAGCACGTATTAGCAAATGTTAGCATGTTAGTACACACAGAGATCAGTACATTGTCTGTTTTATTCAGCTCACGTTCTTGTCATAGTTTCTCTTGCTTTGGCTTTTCATTTTCTCTCCTCGTCTTTCTGTTTTCTTTCCCTCTTTGTGTCTCAGGAGAACTTGTTGCGACTGGTCAACATAGAGTACAGTGTTCACGGGCAGCGGGACCTGCTGCAGCCTGGCAGGGTATGACTTGATCTGATAACAACATTGTTTCTGTCTGCAGTTTGCCAGCCCACCCTGTCTGCCCTGCACCACCCTTGTGTTGCCCTTCATACAATCATTCAACCTGTACACGAATCCGTGGAGATGTCCTGAATCTGTCACGATAAGATGGTCTGTGAAGTGACGGGTTTTAATCCCGTGCATACTTTTTTTTTTATCAGGTTTTTGTGAAGGAGGGCACTCTGATGAAGGTCAGCAGGAAGAGTAGACAGCCCCGCCATCTGTTTTTGGTAAATGCTGTTTCCTGTTTGTTTTTCCTGTTGTGTTAACTTTTGGTATTTGTGTCATCAGTGGTTCCGGTTTACAGCAGGTTCCTGTAACAGTTCCACTGACATCTCATAAATTAGTATAAAATCCAGAGTGAGGTCGTTTCTATGCTTAATGCTTTATTAAGAGCACGGTTTCCTGGCAGGATGTTTCTGAGTGTTGACTTCCTGAGCCACTTTTTATTGACAGCACAGGAAAGGTCAGAGCCAGCTCCTTTTAATCTGTGTATATCTGTGAATTTCAAAAATTTAATTCATTAATGTAATGTAAAGTATAAACTAAGTAAGAAAATAATCCAGGTCATTCCTGTGATAGCCAGGCACAACATAATTACTTTCTCTAATATATGGTTAACGTTAAAGAAATTGTTAAGAAGCATCACTTTTCCCTCCTGTGGGTTTTTTGAAATATGAGATCAGGGCTCAGCACTAAAACAGCTCGTAAATGTCTCTTCTGGACGAATGTTGTTATTTACTGGTGCGTAACTTTTATCCTGCCAGTTTATTCACCCAGATGCTGATCACATTTATTAATAGTGCAGACAACCTAATAAAACAAGTCTGCAGGAGCTGGCAGTTTTCTAAAGAAGGCACTAAAACACACAGGGATATTGACTAAAATGATCCAGTGGAAAAATAATAGGAAGCTTAATTATGCAATTTGTTATCAATGTCCTGAAATATCTATTTGTGCATGTGTCATAAAAAATAGGGATTTTACATTTATAGATTCCCACCAGACGCACGTGAAGACAAAGAAATTTCATCGCATCTCCCTTTTCTCTCTTAATGAAGTATCTTGAACATGCAAATATGCAAATAATTGTATTTTCAAAACTGTCTCCTGCTTTGCTGAAAAGTCAATATCCAGAGTTTTTGTTGCTGTAGCCTTCAAAACCTTTAGTCTCAAACCAAATACAAACCATTTATACACATTATCGTTGCTGTATGGCTGCAACTGTAAACCATCCTAAATAAAATTAAAGAGGAATACATACAGAGGCAAGTATGTGATCATTGTCACCACATAATGTGAATTAAAGTGCCACCTAGTGGAAAAGTCCTGCACAAGAGCAACCTTTTTGAGCAACCTGATGTCATCATTTAATCCTAGTATCAAAATGGATTAAAGAACATTAGCATTTAATAAAAACGTATTGTTCTGCATATTCACTATGAACATTGTCTCTGTTATCAGATGAATGATGTGTTGCTCTACACCTACCCGCAGCAGGATGGGAAATACAGACTCAAGAATACTCTGTCACTTACTGGGTTGAAGGTTGGACTTTCGCATTAAGTCTTCTTGCGTATCTGTCTGATTTCTTATCTTTATCTTCACACTTTTACATCAAAATGTCCCGGGACTGTATGCCAAATCAACATTGTCTTTCTAACATGTCTACAGTAATGGAGATGTTTTTGCCTTGTTTTTACCGAACTCGTTTTGTTTCTCTGGTATTTGATTTGATTTTTCAACCAGGTCAGTAAACCCGTCATAGAAAATATCCAAAATGCACTGAAGATTGAAGGAAAGGATGTCTCTATTACTTTGTTTGCAAGGTGGGTCACACTGTGCTGTATCCCATTTAAACTATGGACAAATATGTCTTCATAAACATAGAAGGTTAAAGTCTTTAAAAACCTAAAACTTTAGATTTACTGAAGCTAGTTTTATTTAACATTTTTACCGTAATATCTGTCAGTGATGAAACCATATTTCTATCAACACTAGGTTTGTGTGTTTTTTTTGCAGTTCTTTCATTGAAAGAGAGGACTGGTTTTACACACTAAACCGTGCTGTGACTGAACACACAAGAGGGTCAACAGCAGGATTCAACAGCTGCTCAGGAGAGGTGAGCAAACTGTGTCTGGCTGCCCACATTAAACCAGTCTTAGCCTCTCTGTACTGCTTACCTGTGTTTTTCCAGTTCAAGTTAAGATTTTATTCTTACCCTTTAAAGCACTTTGTGGTCAATGTTTTAATTACATCTCTGATCTACTCCAAGTGCTATATAAATACCTTTTACTTACTTACTTATTCTTCTATTACTGTATTTCATCACTTCATGGACAACTTCATGCTCATCCTCACCAGTTTTGTCCCTTATGGCCATCAATCCCCTCAAGCGTATTAAAGCATGTGTGCGTTGCAGGCGAGAGATCGTCTGTGCCTGTCTCTAGGAGAGAAAGCTCCCACACTTGTTCCGGTCTCAGAAGCGATGATGTGTATGAACTGCACCTCGGATTTCAGCCTCACTCTTCGCAGACACCACTGCCACGGCTGCGGGAGAGTGAGTCAAACGCAGAAATAAAACGCAGTGTTCTAATACATTTTAATATTTGGTACACAAGGCGTAACAGATTGTAAAAGACGTTGTTTTTTGCTTGACACAGATTGTCTGTCGAAGCTGCTCCAGGAACAGATATCCTCTGAAATACATGAAAGACCGCATGGCCAAAGTGTGTGATCACTGTTACAACGAGCTTACAAAGAGAGGTGAGAAAGTTCAGCTTAAGAACATTTTTTAGCTTTTATCACTGATCAGTTGGACTGTCTGTGTTTATTAGCTCACAGATTCTACTTTCAACCAGGAGGGGGACATAGATTCACCTTTGTTATCAGTGTCAGGATACATCTAGGCTTTTAAATACAGTACATCTACCCTGTTACAAGCAACCACCACAGAGTTACTGTGTTATCTTGTTTCAGTCTTTCCTCTGGTTGTGTTTATGTTTCATTTCACTACAGGTGGAGATGTTTCTGCAATGACATGTAAAGGTAGTCCACGTCCGAACCGCTCCAGCCGTCCTCTCTCCTCTATGTTTCAAAACATTCATCCTCCCAACATTTGGAGAAATCGGAAAGGCACCGTCACCTTCAACCAGGTACCGCCACCTGAACACTTTTTTTCTGTACAGAGGAAACATGTTCACTCCACATACATGACGCTGGCCTTTATTGTAATATTTGTGTAAATAACATCTCTTGTTGTGCAGGCAGCAGTGTCAGAAGAAGGCTCCATTAGTGGCAGTCTACAGCGCAGTAAGAAGAGCAAGAGGAACTGGAAGAGACTGTGGTTCCTCCTAAAAGACAAGGTGCTTTACACCTACCGAGCTCAAGAGGTGAGGGGAAACATGCACTCCCCTTTAACCTGAACAGTACATATTCACACTTAGAGACCAACACAGGCATCAACTGGAGGTTTAACTATAGCATTTCTGTTAAATAAAAATACTAAAGATGCAATCGCATCACAATATCTTTTAATCAAGTTATTTTTCCCTTGTGCAATTTCTGTCTATAGGAAAAAGTAGCATCAGAGAGTTTGCCTCTGTTGGGTTTCACAGTGAAGCTGCCTGACAAGCAGCAGGGAGAGGAAGAGGCCAATGTCTTTCAGCTTTATCACAAAAACACTCTGTATTACACCTTCAAAGCCGAGGACAACTACACAGCCCAAAGGTGACAACCATGCTCACAGAATATGATAGTCTTAAATGTTAAGATAATCCAAATTCAAAGATATTTGTGTGACAGTGGTTTGAAACGTGCAACCACTTCAATTATTACTATGTAGACGCCTGCCTGTCTAAGGGTGGCTAAATATTAAAGTTTAGTTAAGACATTTGTCAGTGGATTCCACAATGTTTATTGGACAATGAGAATTTTCTTCAATAAAAAATGCATTATATATATATAATTTTAATTTTGAGATAGAGGCTATAAAACTAAGAAATTAGTAATGTGGGCTGAAAATGCTATTTTAACTGAACTGCAGTTCATGCTGTGCTTTTCTTATACAGGTGGGCAAATGCCATGGAGGAAGCCACAGTTTTATAGAATCAGCTATGCTGGCATGTTTCCAAAAACAGAAGTCTGCTGCCTTTCTTCTGCAAAAAACAGACTGTGAAACCAAAAAGGGAATATTTGATTATGTCTGCGAGATGTAATTTGCCTGGCTGAAGAAAAAAAGACAGAACGTTCTTTGAAAGGGGACAGCATCACCTACTTTATCGACCTCCAGCGTCCCCTGCCTGCTGTTACAGCAGGTGTGATGCTGAGAGCCACAAGAGGCGTTGGCCCAGTTACCTGCCAGTGTGGAACATTGCATTGCTGTGGCCTGCATTTCACCCAGAAGCTGATCACTGACGTTCTTCCACCTCACTTGGAAGATTGTGGATTTTTCGGGACAGAAAGATGATGACATGAATAGATCATATTAAGAACCGAACAACATCCTAAACTGAAAAGGATGATAAAAATAGAACAAACTAAAGTTCAATTCAAAAAATAGTTAGCTAAACCTTCACTTGAAGATGTGTTGTGAGCTTCAATGACTAATTCTTTGAAGCTCAGGCTGAATCTAATTTGGACTAATTTTGTACATACAGAAGTGTTTGTAGCTTAGCCATGTACTGTACTGTCAGAGACAGTCCTGCCAGTGAAAATATATATAGATAGCTTTGTTTTTTTGCATTGATATTGGTGAATGGATCTAAAACAGATATGTGATTATATCATCATCACAGATGTCAAAAGATTCAGCTACTGTACTTTATTTACTTAATTTTCAAAACATGCTTTTCTAGTAGGAAAACGTGGACAAGTATGTTGTTTTAAATGCCTACAAATATAATGTCCTGTATGTATTAGGAGTACACATACAGTTACAGTTACACACAGATTTATACCCCTGCTGAACCATAAAACACAGATTTCACTGATATATGTGAAATAATGGAATTTGTACTGTACTTGATGAGTATTTTTAACACTACTGTTTTAAGGTCCAGTAAAGGCGGCTATAACGATGGAAGAAGCTTGTGCCTGTTTGTCCTTCATCCTCTTCATGTCCTGTAGATGGCAGATGGACTAAACCTTAAATTGCAGAAGGCTGTTTCTGACGTCCTCTCACTGTCTCCTTGCTGCTGGAGCTCAGTACATATACTATCAATTGAAATATTTCCACTATACTCTAGAGCTGTTTGCACTCCACTTGTAGAACCCCTTATATCATGTCTGTGCTGACATGCAGTCCACTTGCAGCCTGTCTTTTCTGATGAAAGACCTAGCTGGCAAGATTCTCAGATCTCACTCTGAGCCGTGTAGGATGACACAGGGGAATGAGGGATACACAGGCCACTGTGCTGTGTGGCCAAAGAAAGGCCAAGCTTGCTCTGCTTCATGTCTCCCCCTGAGGCTTCCTGACCTAGAATAATATCAGGCAGAAAGTTTGCTTTCTGGGGCTCCAGAAAAGTTGCAGACACCTCGTCCTATTTAGAGGACAGATCATTCATCACTCTGTTCCTCCTCTCGAGTCCCAATTCTGTTTTGCCCCTCTGCTGCTGCTTTTATTTAATATCTTAGCTTAGCTGCATTTTCTTTGCTTTTGTTTCTGTGGTTAAGATGCAATGCACAAATTCCTCCCAGATGACATTTGTTGAACCACACTTCCTGCATCTTTTCCTTCTGACCAAATCTTTCCATGAATAACTTCATGGTATTGGTTCAGTCTGGTGTGAAAATGTACTTGATTGAATCACGACACTAAAGAAACCGACCAGATCTTGTCCAGAGCTACATGAATACAGAAGTGCAGTCAGCCTGTTTCAGCATCTTCTGTAGAATACTTCAGTATTTTTACCATACTTCTGCTTATAATTTTTCTGGTTTCAGAAAGGCAGCATGACACAGGAAACCGTTTCATGGCGTTAGCATAAATTGACTAAAACTGAAATGTCTAGTTACGACTTTAATGATTCTCTGTCTGCTAACTAATTAATAAAAGCAACAAGAGCTTTGTGTAGGATTGATGGTGGAAAGAATATTTTTACAGTGGTGCAGCAACAAAATCTAAGCTTGCTTCTGTTTCGCCACAGGCTGGACAAATGCGAGAAGAGAAGCAAATAATCAATGATACACACAGCCTACTCGATAAGTCGAATGCATTCAGGTCGGTCGTATGTACTCAGCCTTGGGCATCATTAACAAATGATGGCAAAAAAGATGAAACATTTTCTGGGCTGAATTTCCTCAACCATGGCTACCCATAATGCTCTGGCAGAAGAGTTGTGTGAACTATTCTTAATAACAAAATCACTCTGACATGCTCACATTTCCTGGCCATTTTCAGTTTTAGTCTGAAAAGGCAATGCAGTGTGTCGATGTCGTGAGTTGCAATAGCATGCCTTCTTATTTTTTTTTAGTGTTGTGTGGGCAGCGGGTCCTCAGGGGAAAAGGAAAGATATTATTACATAAAAGCTGGATATAAAAAAAATAATACTAAGACATTGAAGAAGGGGGAAAATAGTTGTGCCCGCTTGACAGTTCTGGGTTTGCACCTTGCTATTAGTTTCTTAGCACTAAGAGAGGGGGAGAGGGAAAGAAAAATGATATGAAGAGGCTGAAAGAATAGAGGCACGCGGTCTTATGTCCCACTTTGCAAACTGTTTGCAGCCTACACTGCCAAGTCAATGTTACACCTATTCCACCTCCCCTAAAGCTTTAAATAGCCCACTCTCCCTAAACAGGACGAACTGAGAACAACACAGCCTTCAGCACACTGAGCATGTATTATCCCTGTTGCCTAAACATGGAGTCTGCTTTGTGCTTTCTGTTCTCTTGTGACCAATCTGTCACTAGGAACTATATCTGCAGTGAAAGCAATATAAATACGTGACAGCCGGGCCAGCAGCTGTCACTGAGGGAGCTGAGATCTGTCTGCAGACTTTGATCCAAGACAAAGACAGTCCGAATGTTGCTTTTTATATTTAAAGTGGAGAAGATTGAGACAACTCTCATACACTTATTTAGAGCGAGCATCTAGGAAACTTAGCTTAGCATAAAGCCTAATATGTCAAACATCCGCACAGCAAAGCTTTGCATCTTGCTGAACATCTTGTTTGTGTAATCTGTACAAAAACTTAAAAGTAAAACTTACAAGGGTTTATGTGCCTCAACTTTTTTTTGAGCTGTTGCCCGGCAACCAGAGAAAGTCACTGCACACAAAGAGCATAAGTCAAGTTAAAGTTTATTTCACTATTTTATTTTGTTTCTTTTCGTTCTGATCTGGGATTAGATAATCCAAATAAGCAGCAAACTGATCAATGAGCATCAAAGATGCTGGTGGATTTTGGACACAACCAGGCTAGTTGCTTCTCGCAGTTTTCAGTTTTTATGCAAAACTGCAAGTAAATTTTCCAAAATATTATTCAGACATTTTTCCTTTGGGGATATATTTTCTTCAATCTTATTTTAAAAAGTTTAAAGATCATGTAAACTTATCACGAAGTGCGTGAATACCAGTTGTATGCAGTCATTAACATACTGAAATCACTTCTGAATTTTTTGCTGGCTCTGCCGACGACTGTCAAATGCTGCAACGTTTTTCATTATTTTATCACAATGATCATCTTGAAATCGTCCATTCATCAACTAATCATACATGCTCACTTGATATGCTTTGTCAACAATGGTCGGCCCGCCATAGACCTCCTTTGCGGTTTTGTAGATGATGTTTAAATTAACGGTTGCCATGGTGGGTGAGGTAGACTATAAATAATGTGTCTGAAAATGGTGTGGTTGGCTGAAAAATGAAAGAAATGGGGTCACTATAGTGTTTATCTGAAAACAGTCAAATACTGTTAAGAATTTAGCATTTTTAAAGAATTTTAATTTATTGACAAACATAGACTTTTGACACCTAAACAATAAGTATATCTAGGTATATTCAGTTTATATTATTAGGTATACCTATGTATACTTCAAGTAGTGGTATACTTTTATACTTCTTTTGACTAAATTGGACCACTTTTTATTTATAAATGTATACTTTAAGAAAACTAAATATAAACTTATATATTTACTTTTACTTTAGTTTATTATAAATGTACAAGTGTTCTTTCCCGCACATATTCTTACAATAGACTATTTTGTAGTAAACCTATAAGTTTACCATTAGAAAACTTTTATAATTTTATAATTTACTTCTAATGTTCTTTTGAGGTTTATTGACTGCTCTCCCTTTCACACATTTACACTGGTCAAAATGTAAAACACATATTACACAACAATTCGGGGCATATTCTTAATTTAAAACATACCTCATTTGTCTCATAGTTGGTTCATTTCCACATTGTTGAAAAGCATGCTGGATATATATTGGACCTTGAAGTATACTTCAAGTTTAAGTACAAATATAAGCTAAATGTACTTACATGTCTGTGTATACATGACAGTATACTTAAAGGATACCTAAGCACAAGTACAAGTATAGGCCAAATGTTTGCATTTCTGTACACTTGTTAATATAATCAAATGTACCTAAGTATAGGTCTAAATATAGGCCAAATGTACTTATACTTTGAGTATACTTAGATGTAATTTTGTGTGAACTTAAGTTTACTAAAGTATACTGATAGTAAACTTGAATATGAATATAAATGAAGTTTACCCTAGCATTTCAATGTTAACACAATGCAAAGGGTTTTATGTGAAGCTTAATCAGGCTCTCTTTAAGCTCTGCACACTAAATTTATCCTCCACCTGTTATACAGCCCATGGGTGGATGTGTGTGTTTGCTAGAAGCTGAAGAGAAGGAGAGGGTTCTCAGGCTTTAAATGTTTGAGTTAGTGAGCTTTGATGTACACACACCCTTTCTCCACTGTAGACTTCCTGTGTCTACCATGAGTCACAATCTGTGTGTTATGTAAGCCTTCTGAGGAGAGAGGGAACACCGGCACACCTGTGGCAGCCTGCTCCTGGCAGGTTTCGCTCACTTCACTCACAGGGAGTAAACGGTGCCTTAACATTTCTTTATGACTCACTCTGCAAGACTTTTTCTGCTGCATTTCTAATTTGGGTTTTTGTTCACTTCAGCTAATATTTGATTAGTGCCATCGGATGAGAATAGCGTAGCTGGCACATGTGTGTTTCTACCTTTGCTCATTCTTGCACACATACAGTATATTTTGGATGTGTGTTGCATGCAATAAATAAACGATGTGGATAATTTAGAACAAAAACTGATCCTTTTGTCCGCATGAGCCAAATCTGCCTCCTCCTCACCAGAAACACCAAGCCGAAATCTTCAAGCTACCCCCGCAGCCTACCAGCCACGTGACCCCACCCCCTGCCACACAAACAAAGTGGAAGAGGTTCGTCCCCTACAGTGATCCAGGGCGCACTCACGCAGCAGCAATGCAGAACTTCAAGTGCTGCGGTGGTTGCCCGGGCAGAGGTTCAACAGGTCCGCAGTGATTAACTGACACGTTCATTATCCACAATTATCTAATGGGCGGCTGAAATAAACAAGAGATGACGTGTGAAGCACATTTGCATGTTGTGGTAAAACAGTCCAGGCCTTTATTGAAAATAGGGCAACTGGATGCACTACAGACCGCTGTGTGTGTGCGTGCGTGTGTGTGTGTGTGTAGCAGGTAAACGTCACAGCTCGCAGAGAGCGGGCGCCTCACTTCCTCAATCGACGGAATCACAGAGCGAAAAAACGAGAGGGAAGAGAAAGAGCAACTTTTGTCGAGCTGCTGCGGTGAAAAGGCGACAGCGAACAGTCTGCAGGACGAGGTGAGACTCAGTCCTGTCATTACTCCTCGTTTTTTTCATACGAGCTCGTCGGCACTGTGCGCGGCTGTTATGTTTGGAGTTGGCAGAAAGTTGGCGAAAGACCATAAAAAGCGTAGTTAAAGTCACCCGTTTTTTTTCGGACTTTCTTTCATCTATGGGGAACTGAACTTACTAACCGTAACCGTTGGTGCTAACGTTAGCTAAGCGGACGTTGAGTTACCGTAGCAACATGTCTACGCCTATTATGTGGACATTACAACTATCACCCAGCTGCCCTGGTTTATATTAACTACCTTTTAGAGTCATTAGAGGGAAATACGGCGAAATAGCACCACGGAACCTGTGACATGTCACTACGGAATAATGAGACTGGTGTACTAAATGTTGTCAGACTCTACAAACTTACCTTTACTTGACAGCACTTGACGCACGATGACAGATGTGAAAACGTGTAACCCTAACTTTATCTGAATAACATGGTGTCACACGTTACCAGTAGAAATATGTAATTCTCGGTGAGGATATCATGCATCCCGGGTCACAAGGAGGAATGCGGGCACGCCTGAACAACAAAACGACGAGAGTTATCTTTTTTTTTTTCTAAGAAATCTTTTGAAAAATAGAAATCTAGTTGCAAACTGCAGTCTGACTCAGAAGAGGGGAGATCACATCTACTGTTAAGGCAACTGTCAAGTCAACCACATCCTTGGTGTTGCAGAAAGAAAATCAGATGCGTTGTGTCTGGTCATGCTGATGCTCTGGAAATAACTGCATACTCGCAGTTATAGTGCAAATCACTGCCAGACCAGCTGTTGTGGACTTTTTTGAGTGTCATTATATTTAGGTGTAGTGTTTCTGTCTTTAAACAAAGTGTGCGGTAATCATAAGTAGTTACAAAATGTTCATAGTGTTTGCGCCTTTCCAACGCCAGACTGTGTGTGTGTGTGTGTGTGTGTGTGTGTGTGTGTCACAGAGAACGACATTTGAGGACATATTGTTTCCATTACCAGCAGTAGGAGTGTAGCTGTGGCTGTATTAGCTCAATGCTTACATTGCGCTCCAAAATAGTCTGAAGTGCTTTTACATCCACAGAAACAGATTACTGCACAAGCTCTGCTCTGCACTTCTCTGTTTGCTCTTCCTCTTTGGGTGTAGCAAAGGTATCCCCTTTCCTTCTCTCTCACTTATTATTTTATCATTTCACACAGCTTGCTGGTATTGTTGGAATGCTACTCTTATGTTTTAAGATGTGTTATTTTTCAAGCATATACGGTTCAACGTTAAGTGTTATTACATAGCTTCTAAGTCCAGGATGTAGGTTTACAATTTACAATTTAAAACATTTTCTTTTGCGGGCAAACTGATTTGTGCTGCTCATTAATGCCTGTATCATGAATTAGGGCATATAAAGTTGAATATTTTCAAAGCTAGGTGGGCATTTGCAGGTTATTATATATTGGTGTATGGGACATACATAACAGAATTTAACAGACGGGACAAATCGAAATTGCACATGAACAGTTTGCTCAG
The DNA here is from genome assembly GCA_032359275.1 of Microctenopoma steveboyesi. Taxonomy (NCBI): domain Eukaryota; kingdom Metazoa; phylum Chordata; class Actinopteri; order Anabantiformes; family Anabantidae; genus Microctenopoma; species Microctenopoma steveboyesi. The sequence goes on from JAUMHF010000021.1 coordinate 10,140,890, forward strand.
TAATCAATCACTACCGCGCTTGATTGCATTGTGTGTTTGCTATTGATTATCTCCAAAAACCTTGACATGACAGCTCACAGTAGCACCTCCTGTCTGTGTTTTTTGTTAGTTTTTTCTTTTCTGATCTCACTGTGGGTGATTATGGGTTTAGGATGGGGAATACCAGCTACGTCTACTGTAGAACACTTCATGTGTGTATTTGGATTAGCAACATGTTGAGACCTGTCGTTGTAGTTGAGGCACGCTTGCTCTGTTGCAGCTGCAACTACACACTGAAAAATACAGCGACTGGGAAGAAAACAAGAAGCAGAGGTGCAAGAATGTGGCAGGAACATTTAATATTGTAACTACACATAGTTAAGTGGAACTAAAAGAAAGAATTTATGTAGGGCAGCATGGTTGTAAGTGCTTGACCAAGATATAAAATTGGGGATGTTACATCTTGTTTTACACATACAGAAACCGAACGTGCTGACATAAAAGCTTGTGGGCTCTGTCTGTGGAACATGCAAACAGCCAATCACATGTGCAGAAACTTGTGCTCAGCATGCAAGATAATACTGTTATTGCACTAAGAAGCATACACCCACTGGCTACTTCATTACATAGTAAAGTAATCCAAAACACCTGCTCTACCATGAAGAAGATGGAAGTTGCTAATTCTGTTAGCTCTCATTAATGTAAAGAGAGTGGCTAAAACATTAAAAACATATTTTAATATATGTGCTCCACCACCCACTGTAATCCCAATAATACACAAACAGTAAATCTAGAATTCATGGCATTCAGAGCGGCTGTAAATGCTGCTGTAAATGTGTGTAAAAACAGATTACATTGAGGTCTAGAACTGTTTTTGATTTAGAACTGATTTTCTTTCATGTGGGTGTCACTTAAATGTCTCTAGTGTGAGACATTTAAGTCACTCACAAAAACTATATTCAAAGTCTCAGTTCAACGACAGCCCACTTGTGGTAATGTTAGTGCATCTTTCTGTCCTCGTTGACACAGCCATTTATGTTTTTTGTGTAATCATATGTTTTAATTGTGTTTCTCAGACATCTACATCTACGGGCACAGTTTTATCTTCTCTGTGATATTATCCGGTCTCGCTGTGAATTTGATGCAAGAACATTTCTGCCTACTTTAGCCTCTGAGGCTTCGGTGCACAGGCTTTACAAATAGGATTTACCCAACTATTTTAAATTGCATAAACAGCATGCCATTGTGAAGAGAAGTTATAATTTCACACATATTCTTATGTGACTGAAGCAGTTCTTTAAGAGGATTTTCCAAAATTCCTCCTGCATGTTGTGCAGGTCTAATCCGCAGCTACAGGAAGCATGTTCTTAAGGTTATCAGTTCAACCAGTAAAACACAGTTTCACTTACTTTTTCCACCATCACTCTATATGTTAAATGGGTGTGTTCAGCAAAGACATACAAGATCATGACTATGTTTCACCAGCTTAGGAATATTGTTTGGTTATTGATTTGAATTTGTTGATTCATTACAAGCAGTGCCTGTACTTTCTATTTTTTAACTAATGTTGGTTTCATATTTCTAGCTTGTATGAGGGAAGTATAACAGTATGTGTAACTAGCATGACTGGATCAATGAATTCAGAGTAACATCAATTTCCATCTATTCCTTTCCAAGGGCAGGTGAACCTGGCACTCACCATGGCTCCTTTCCTTAGGATTGCCTTTAACACATATGACTTGGGAAATCTGTCCCCCTTGGCAGATCCTCCCTTCTGTGCAATTAAGATGAAAGAAGCTTTGACAACTGGTGAGAAACTCGGAGAGCCTAAATTTCTTCAATTTTTATAATAGTAATTTCTATAAACACTTATCATAGAAATACTAATACTTCACTCGTTTGAAATATTTTTTCCTTCCATCTCTGCCTATCTTTTGTTTTCCTAGAGCGGGGTAAGACCCTGGTTCAGCGGAAACCCACCATGTATCCAGCATGGAAGTCTAGTTTTGATGCGCACATCTATGAGGGTCGTGTACTTGAGGTACTACTAATGAAGACAGCAGAGGAGCCGCTGGCTGAGGTCACTGTTGGTGTGTCGGTCCTTGCTGAGCGCTGCAAGAAAGGCAATGGGCGTGCTGAATTCTGGGTAGGACATCACAGATTGTCCTCTATTCCCACACAATAGTAGCTCAGGCTCTTGTGTAAAACTATGTGTCTGTGTTTTTTTTTGGGGTCAGGTGGATCTCCAACCCTCTGGAAAAGTGATGATGGCAGTGCAGTATTTTCTGGAGGAAATGGATGCAGGTAAAGGGAGATTAAATAAAATATGTTCTTTCTTGAAGGCTTCTGTTTCTTGATAGTTTTTTTTATTTGTTGCACTCTGACTGTATTGTTTTCTCTGCTTTAATACTTGGAAAAAGACTTGCTGAGCTATCATGAGAGGCTGATTAAGAAAACAGATTTTTTTTGTATAATTCTCAAATACCATGTTGGTAAAGGTTTATCTGTACCTCCACAACCCATTTGACTCATTAATCTGTAGTTTGTATTCTTTTCAGTTTTTTTTTACCTTCCCTGTACTATTACATACACAGAATGTTCAGCGACAGTTTTTTCCTTGTTGAAATTATCTTATCAGTCGCATGAATCTCCATAGATAATCATTAATGCTATTGAGTTGTGACATCCACAAAAAATAGCTTTCTTTTTTGATTAAAGTGTTTAAATAATAAAGGGATGTGTTTTTCTTTGTGTCTGGAAGAGCGTAAGCAGACTATGAAAGAAGAAGAAGCTCCTACCATAAACCGCAGACGAGGGGCTATCAAGCAGGCCAAGATCCACTTCATAAAGAACCACGAATTCATTGCCACTTTCTTCAGACAGCCCACTTTTTGCTCCGTGTGCAGAGAGTTTGTCTGGTCAGTCTGGCCTACACTTCAGCTAAAGGGGAATTCATAAACCACCTATCAGATAAACTAAAACACATGGAGATAAAAAAAAAATAATGAAGCAGGGATTAGGAACTGCCTGATATTTGTGAGCATACAACACTTAGGGGTAATCAGAAAGAGTGAGGTAATGTGTTTGCTTGCAGCATTATGGAAAAAAATTAAGGTCAACTTTCAATTTAGGTACTAAAGTTTTTTATCTGGAATTGATCATTTTCATCATCTTCATGGGCTACAGATCTCCCCTACTCTGTTTTGAAATCTATTTTGATCTCACTAGACAGAATGTTTGTACAAACAGGAAACAGATGGCATGGGCATTTTCCTGCTGTTTACAATCAGTAACAAGTGATTAATCAGCAAAACCATTCACATGATCAAAGAATTATGCTACTTGACTGAAGAGAGACACAACCTGATTGTGCCTCTTTGTCTCCCACAGGGGACTCAACAAGCAAGGATACAAATGCAGGCGTAAGTGCACTTTCTGCCTTGTGAAACTGTAGTATAGTGCATGAATACTACAATTTACAATTTTACAGTTGTCTATGTTCAAGATATGTTTAGATTGAATTTAGTTATATGAATCTCTCATATGTTTACTATCAGAATGCAATGCAGCTATCCACAAGAAATGCATAGACAAAATCATTGGCAGATGTACAGGTACTGCTGCCAACAGCCGGGATACTGTGGTATGTAACACACATTTCTGCAGCACACCATGTTCTGTGAGTGTTCTCCATATGCCACCAAATGTAGTTTAGTGTGGGCTCTTCTCACACAATTGTTTGCAGTTGTAGTAAAATATCTCTGAAACAGTATGAACAGTGATCGTTATTTCAGTGAATTGGCAGGTGAGACTGAGAGTTTGATACAAAGGCAGTTACCATTTAGGGTCCATGTCCAATAAAGTTGTCTGGTTTTTCAGTGATCAAAGACCAACTGACATGGATAACAACATGGCAATTATCAAACACACACAGTGGGTGAATATTAAATGGGGTGTGGAGAGGCACTTAAAATCAAAGGCAGAGTTTTATACAGCAGTGTGGTCCATTTTAAAAGTATAGTTCAGACAGATTCAGAAGAGAAAAACAGAAAGATGAGACAGGAGTACATTTTATGCCACTGAATAGGATTTCTTCAACGCTTCGCATTCATGAAGACGATTCATTCACTTTGTTTCTGCAGTTCCAGAAGGAGCGCTTTAAAATTGACATGCCACATCGTTTTAAGATCAACAACTACATGAGTCCTACCTTCTGTGATCACTGTGGAAGTCTCCTTTGGGGTCTGGTCAAACAAGGCCTGAAGTGTGAAGGTATAGTGCAGATATGACTTGATTGATTGTTGAATTATGAGTGTATTTTGACCATTAACAGTTTTATTCCATTTGTAGATTGTGCCATGAATGTCCATCACAAGTGTCAGGATAAAGTAGCCAACCTTTGTGGTATCAACCAGAAACTATTAGCTGAAGCACTAACACAAGTCTCCCAGGTGAGTTCATGGGGCCTCTCAGTACATGGTAAAATCAAGAATCTAGTTTGTTACATAGAGCCGAAGTTCATGTAGTGAAAATGACAAGTCTGACTCAAATATAATGCTTATCAAATCAATTCAATTCAATTCCACTTTATTTGTATAACGCCAAATCACAACAAAGGTCATTTCAGGGCACTTTACATAGCAAGGTTTAGGACCTAAGTGTATATATAAACAAAATAATGCAGAAAACCCAACAGTTCCACTTGAGCAAGCACTAGGCAACAGTGGAGAGGAAAAACTCAATATATATAATATAATTACATTATATTTGTATCACCTGTTATTACTTATGTGAAATAAAAAATACCTACACATTTTAATAAACCTCTCCTAGTTACATTTACACACACATCTTTCATTTCAATTCAATTCAGGAGGCAAATTGGAAGTGAGCTTGGTAACACTTTACTTGGTATCTGTCCAAGTCTTAAGTCAACAATTTGGAAGTTAATACTAAGACATTTTTGACTGTATGCTCCAGGTGTCATGTACAATTAATTACAGGTAAATGTCACAGCATCATGTCGTATTTATAAAATGGTGTTCACAGCAAAAAGCATCAAAAGGAAGTAAATCACATAAAGAAAAATCATTTTCATGAGGTATTACATGTACACGTGACTTTGTTTAACATGGAATCAGACTCGTTCATTTTAAATAAACGTCTGTCATTTATGGTGGCTGCACGTGGTCTCAAACAATTTGCACTGAAATACTGGCTGTTGAGAAAACCAAATAAACTGCGTAGTAAGAGGACCCGGCGTGTAAAGACCACCTCAGGTCAGTAGTACAGAATAATGGACAGGTTTACGGTTTGGCTCCTAAATGAACAGAAACATATAGCGGCCTGGTAGCTCAATGGGTTAAGCCCCAAGCTGGGATGCACAAGGTCGCAGGTTTGAAACCCCTTCTGACCCCTAGTCCATCTTTTACCAGATGAGTCCTTGAGCCAGACAACCAGTGCTAGCTCCTTGTAAGTAGCTTTGGGTGGAGGATGGAGGTTAACACTCTACTGTCGCATGTGCACTGCACTAGTCAGAACCTAGAAGCTGTTTTTCAATAATCTTTGTGATTTGTTTACATGTAAGCACCCCTGGCTGCCTGCCAAAGTGCTGCTCTGTGCGATTGCCTTTTTTGCTTATATGAAGGAGTTTGATACTCTTGTCCTAACCTGTATCTTTGACCCCATTTAAGTGCAGTCTTTGTCTGAGCCTTTTTCTAACGAACACAAAAGCTAATCCTAACCAAGGCAGGGCATGTCTGATCAGGAATTGTTTGCAGAATTATTCTGCAAATTCATTACTCAGCTCATTGCATACACAATATTGCCCCTAATAGTAATTTGATTAATAATGGGGTATGACATTAAAGTGTAGATATCAAACTAAACAGGAATGTTACATTTTTAATCTCTGGTGTGTTTTGACCAGTTAATTAGTGTGACACCTGACCTCAGTGGGAACCACCTGTACGTGTGTGAATAAGGACTGGCTCATTATGGAACTACAGGTTCTCTTGCTCTCATTTTACTGAGCTGCAGTTCAAAGCTAACTGCATGCAGTTTGGGTGACAGAGCCCATGGTCAATGTTCGAAAAAGAATGTGACATATTGCACTAGATGGGCAATTGTTGTTTCATGCTTATAATTATCATTATTTTTGTTCTTTCTCTGTTCCATCAGAAATCCTCCACTCGCCGTTCAGATCCTAACCTTCCTAATCTGCCTGACATTGGAATTTATGATGAAGTTAGCAAGCTTGCTGGACTGGATGTCAATGGTCAGCATTTTATTGTATGCAATGTATCCATGTAGGGCTGCACAATTACTTGAAATCACAATATCAGTCTGTGTGATATTATGAGAACATGGATTGTAGTGTCTATTATCTATGACTCACTAGAAGTTCACTAGCTGACTAATGCGAGTCTGGCTGCTCAGTTTTGTAAGCTTAAACAATATAACATTATTTTCTGTAACCTTTAAAAATATCAAATCAATTTTAGCTCAACTCTTGATAACGTGGGTACAGTAAACATGTTAAGACGTGTGTCACACGTTGGTGTAGTCCAGATTATGCGTAGGTATGTAGCGTATGCACACTTCTCGTTCAGTTTGAGCAGCGCACTCTCACTTTTCCATCCACACTAATTTGCTGTTTTGCACTTAACACTTTTTAACTATAATGCTACACAGTGTTCACCATTCTCAAAAGAGATGACTTTATTTCCTATTTTGTCAATTAAAAACCACAATTTATTTACTGCTATACAAATTCGTAAGAATAAGAAAACGTGAGAAGTGTAAGATTCTGTGTGAACTGTGGCAGCAGTAACGAGCAGTCTTTTACTTTTACTAACGCGCCTGCAAAACCAAGCAAACCAGCATTATAACAACAGGACAGATTAATGATGCAGGTCTCAGGACGTCTGTGTCATTAACAGCAGAAGAAACCCTCTCACATCCTTCTCTCCATGCAGGCATCTGTATAACTAATAATTAGTGATTAATAAAAGAGAGATGATTGGCTGCAGCAAGAACATTTAGCCAATCACAGGCAAAGAGGGACGGGACAAACCTTTGTTTTGTTAAAAAAGTATCATTTGTGTGTTATTTCTGTTGTCATACTTACTAATATGATATTTATATTTATTATATTTTATTTATTTTTTTTTAAAAGGGATGTTTGCCTCATCTTGATTTGAATGAATTAGGTCTGAAGACCCAGTTCACCAAAAACTCAGCTGACGCCACAATACAAAATACCAAGAACTCAATGTAGATGATCCTACATCTCTGTGGTTTATGTTAATTTCACGCCCCTTACTCTCTGAAATTAAACAGCCGATCTGGAAATGTTAATGTTACGGTCATTAATCTAAATATGCAACATTCGTCGCAATTGCATGTCACAATATTGATCTAAATAATCACAATGTGACTTTTTTCCAAATCATGCAGCCCTATATTCATGTTAGCTATATAAATGATACTGTTACATGCTCTATAAAAATCATCTAAGAGTAAATAAAAATGTAAAATCTAGGTGTTGTTTTGCTATTAGATGGATCTCCCTATGGTAGACTGTGGGAAGGATCCAGCCCACGGCCTCAGTCTCGTATTACCCATCTGACCCGGATTAATGTGGACAACTTCATCTTTCACAAGGTCCTGGGAAAAGGCAGTTTTGGCAAGGTACAGTCAATCCTTGACAGTGTGAATTAACATTTGAATATTGCTGTTTAAAAAAACAACAAATAGAAATATATGCACAAAAGGAACGAAGTTCAGGTGAAATTTTTGTCATGCATATAGAAATAATAACATAGAGTCTAGGTGTTATCAGACTGTGAGCTGCAGTTGAGATGTATATATGTAGTTAAATTTTAACAATTTTAAGCTTCATATCTGAAACAGAAAAACTCTAAATCTCTTTTTTCCTTTTTAATCAACACCCAGGTTCTCCTTGCAGAGCTGAAGGGGCGTGGAGAGTACTTTGCTGTGAAGGCTCTAAAGAAGGATGTAGTGCTGATGGATGATGATGTGGAGTGCACTATGGTAGAGAAGAGAGTCCTGGCTTTAGCCTGGGAAAACCCTTTCCTCACACACCTTTACTCCACATTCCAGACCAAGGTATTTCCTCTCCACCTCAGTCTGTCTTTAATTACATTTGTGTTGACACCACATTAATGGTTGGGATTTTATTCCTAATACTGAAAGTGAAACCCTTCTATAGGAGCATCTCTTCTTTGTGATGGAGTATCTGAATGGAGGAGACTTGATGTTTCATATTCAAGAGAAAGGGCGCTTTGAACTCTACAGAGCCATGTGAGTCACACCTGTCACACAGACCATAACAACATATGCAACACACAGCCTGCAAACGTAAGTCAGTGCTCTATCAAGAGGTTCCCCTTAGAATCAATAAGCCGATAGAAAACAGATACTCGGTACTCTACTCCCTCCCTGTGCCATTCTCTTTGTCTCTTGAACATTACAGGTCCTTCTCAAAAAATTTGCATATTGTGATAAAGTTCATTATTTTCTGTAATTTACTGAAAAACATTAGACTGTCATATATTTTAGATTCATTAC
>JAUMHF010000021.1:10149560-10254120 GCA_032359275.1 Microctenopoma steveboyesi
TCTAATGTTTATCAGTACATTACAGAAAATAATGAACTTTATCACAATATGCTAATTTTTTGAGAAGGACCTGTATAATGAACGCTCCTGAACTTTGGCTCATATACATTAGCTGCCGGTCCACAGCAGACTGGCCATGTAAGGACTTAGCAGCTCGAAGAGCTTGTGCACTGTTTGTATGGAAAGGTATCAGTTACTACCACCCACCACTGTGGGAACTTCTCCAGGAAGAAACAATAGCACAGTGGTATGAAGTCCAAAATGTTCCAGCTACTAGGTAATACAAGATTACAAACAGTCTTGGTGCATTGCTAGTGATCTATAAAAACTAAAGACTGCATTGCAATTTCAGTTTGGAGTGGAAAAACGCATTAACTTCAGTTTAACTTAGTTTTACAGTAAGGAGCAAATTAGCACACAGGAATGTACAGTAGGTTTGAGTGCCATGTAATGTTGTGATAGCTTGTTGTTATTGAGCCTGTGGATGTATTTACCATAATCCCCCTTATTAAAGCAGTGAACTGCTTTGTGTACTGCTGCTTTAGAACAACCTTTCTTTCAGGCACATATGTTATTGTGACATCTGCAGTTACATCCCCTGTAGTTAAAGTCGTATCTGCATCCTGGACCCACAGGATTAATTCACTGCCTTGTAAGCACAGACACCTGATCTTGTGTTGGCATCTGCTTAAATCCGTGACTGTAGTCTGCCTGGTTTGATAAGTTGGCCCAAATTGAACAGGTCTGTTGAACGAAACGGAAGAAAACCCTAACCCTAACCCTAACCCTAACCCCATCTTATACATTTGGTTATGCAATACGTTTCCTTAGGCAAAGACCGAACTACAAAGTCTTTTGTCTTTTTTGTCAGCACATAGGTCCTGTTGTTTCAGTCTGTACTGCTAACCTGTTGACCGAGTCTTGTAGAATGTCTAGTCATCATCTCAGCCCATAACACTTGCATCTTACATAATCAATAAATACCTTTTTCATAGAGCAGGTTTGTGGACTGAATGTCAATGGTCAGTTTTCTTTTGTATGTGACGTTTTTTTTACATGTATCCATGTCATCCATATAGGCCTGGTTACTGACGTTGATAAGTGCTTGATCATGTGTAAATGAGAAGGTAAAATCTAGGTGGGGTAATGTTTGTCCATTAGATGAAGCTCCCTAATGCAGACTGTGGGAGTTTTGCATGAGAGAAGTGAGACCAGTGAGAGCTCTACTCCGTCTATTCGGTGCTACTCTATCTCCTCTCAGGACTATTGTTTGCGACACAGATCACAAGAGAAGCAGGTCCGAGATAGGGTAACCTCAGGCTGACAGCGGCTCTTGTGTGTCACAATATCAGAGTGTTATTCACCTGTCTCCCACTTCATACAAATGTCCACCTCAATAATTCAGCTGCACACTGAAATTAGTCTGTATGACACCAAGGTTCAGCTGCCAGCTGACAGTGAGTTAGCTACTGTGCAGAACCTTAGCTTCTGCACTAGAAATTAATAGGCAATATCTGTTTCTGCCATCTTTGTCTTCCCAGGTTTTACTCGGCTGAGATCATTTGTGGTCTTCAATTTTTACATTCCCAAGGGATCATCTACAGGTCAGAGAAAAATGCTTATTACATTTGGTTGTGTTTTACATATGCTCAAGTGGTCCTACTTGAAAATCCTTAACATCACAGCCGACCAATTTTGATTTGCAATCTTTCACAAAACTGTTAATTTCAGTTTGTGTGTTTCTGATGTATTAAAATGGACATGCAGAGATTCTAAACTTAGAAGACTATGCAATCTAATAGACTACCTCTGAAAGTTTAAGAAAGTCTGAGATTTTTTATCAACATGGAATGTTGAATGGGTGAATGTCTATTTATTTATTTAGTTATTTATTTAACTCTTAGGAAAAGTGTAATTACATAACCATGTAAGAAGAAAGGGTGGTTTCACCATACTGCTGTAACTATCACATATCTTTTTCCTGAGGTTTAGTAAAACACAGAACATTACGTACATGCTGAGGTCTTTCTAATGTAGTTGACTTAATCTGATAAATGAATCACCTGTTTAAACCTTTTTGAAATCATGTGTATTTCCAATTTTGGTGCTTTATCTCTAGGGATCTTAAGTTAGACAATGTGATGCTGGATTTTGAGGGACACATAAAGATCGCAGACTTTGGCATGTGCAAGGAGAATGTTGTTGGAGAGAATCGTGCCACCACTTTCTGTGGGACACCTGACTACATCGCCCCAGAGGTAAAGAGTTTTGCTTCTCTCCTGTCCTGGAGTATTCAGATCTGTGACTCGTTTGTTTTTGTGTCATAATTGTCTTTTATAATATCGTGTTGTGTGACAGATCCTGCTTGGACAGAAATATTCGTTCTCAGTTGACTGGTGGTCATTTGGGGTGTTGCTGTATGAGATGCTTGTTGGACAGTCACCTTTCCATGGTGATGATGAGGATGAGTTGTTTGAGTCCATCCGCATGGATACTCCCCACTATCCTCGCTGGATCAGCAAAGAGGCCAAAGACCTGCTTGAGCGGGTCTGTACTTTACCTCTGATAATAAACTCCACCTGCCTAATGGGAAATGTGTTATTTGAATAATTGTTTTTTTTATTGTTATTATTTAACTGTCAAAGTTTTTCTTTCCTTTCTTACCTTTACTGTTTTACTTGCAGTTGTTCGAGAGAGACCCCAGTCGTAGACTAGGAGTCGTTGGTAATATTCGTCAACAGCCCTTCTTTAAGTCCATTGCTTGGCAGGCCTTGGAAAGGAGAGAAATTGAGCCACCCTTCAAACCCAAAGTGGTATGTCTTATATGGACACATGCACATTATTAAGCTTATTAACCTTTACATCTGTCTCAATTTCTGGTTTAATATAACTTTAAACATATTCATGCAAGTCCTAATGGGGTAGATAAATTTAAAGGATAGAAAAAAGGTAAGAGAAAAAGTTAGAACTATTAGAACAAATGAGACAAAAACTGAATTTATTTATGTATTGTGGAAAGAGATCCAATCTTAAATATTTCTATGACTGGTCAGAGTATATTAACCCCTAGGTTTATGAATTTTGTTGTAGAAAGAAACCCCAGAGTGGTGCTTCGGAAGCTAAAGGACTCTCTTGTGCTTGTTCAAAAGTCAGAAGGTTTTTGGGAGAAAAGTCTTTTCTGTTGAAAGAACAAAGAATACCTTTTTGGCTTGAATGAGAAGTGTTATGTTCGGCATTGAGCAGGCACTAAATTGCAGCATAAAAAAACTTATCCCATCTACAAAGCATGGTGGTGGATGTTTTGTTTTGGCTTTGCTATCTCTGGATGACTTGTCTTCATAAGCGGAACTAGAAAATGTAATATTACAACAATAAAAAACAAATATTACAGGAAACTGTCAGGAAGCTAAACAGAAAGTGGATTGTACAGCAAGACAGTGCCTCTGAACACAAACGTCGTTTCACTAAACATTTAAAAAAAAAATTAAATTTAAGCAGAATTTTTCTTTTAATGGCAGACTCAAAGCTTGAACCTAATCCTATAGAAATTCTGTTGAAGGTCCTAAAGCAGGCAGTTAATTAAAGAAAGCAAACTGTGAGGAACCAGGGCTAACCCCGTGCCACAAGCCAGTGTGCAGAGCTTGGAACATTTAGTTGATTTACTGCTGGAAATCAGCTACTGAATGCACAGGACTGGAATTTTTTCCATAATAAATAAAGAAATGAATAAGTCTAACCTTTTGTCTGATAGTACTTGTCATTTTGCTTTAGGAGTTGAAAAGTGTCATGTTTTTAGTTTTTCTAAATGATGAAGAAATTTGTTCACAAACATATACTGTAGATCCACAATTTGTAATTGTCCTGTTCATTTATGATTCAAATTACAGAAAGCACCGAATGATTGTAGCAACTTTGATCGAGAGTTCCTCAGTGAGAAGCCTCGCCTCTCCTACAGCGATAAGAACTTCATAGACTCCATGGACCAGGCGGCATTCGCTGGTTTTTCCTTCATCAACCCCAAGATGGAGCACCTTTTAGAGTAAAAAGTAACGTCAGTCTCTGCTTATATCCCTACAGAATAGTTCCCCTATTCTGTTGCAGATGTGTAAGCTTTTCCACAATCAGTATTTGTGTTACCTTATTTTAAGTGCAAAATTCTCTCCTTGGGTATGTGTAAAAAAATGCTAGAAACAGGTCCTTGTACTGTATATACTGATGTCACTGTATTTGTGTGCATGCTTATATTTGTCTAGTTTATGATGGCCTGTATGAGTAATAATATAAAGGAGAGGTTTTAAATAACCTTAGATTCATTCAATTAGTGTCTCTAGATAACACTCAGTTAAAACCAACTGTGAATAGGAAAAAAAGGAAGTGGGTAGGAAACATAAATTGTGCTGTGTACTTCATTTGGGTATTATTTGTGTGAATGAGGTGACTCCATATAAAGATATCAGACAAATCTTTCCATGTTTAAATAAAGCTTAAAAAGAATATTTGTCAATAAAATGTATGATTTTTTTTACCCTCTACTGGATAAATCATGTCTAGCTGGTTTGTGGTTGATTGTGTGATTTAAGCAGTTCAGCTGTATGCAAAGATTCTGTCTGTGGACAGGGTTGAATGGTTTGCAGCCAGATGTTGCGAATGTAACGGTACATGACTGTAAACAATGAATGGGAAGTCAATGAAATGCTGTATAAAGACAATGTATATGGATATAGTTGTAGCATTATTGGCTTGAAAGGATGTACTTATTTTAATGTCTCCATCTTTTACATCTAATAAAAGACGTTATCTTGTCTGACATCATTTTTGACTATAAATAAGCGTTATTGTCGACACGCAATCAGCGGGATGGTTACGCCCTCTAGTGGCCCAACGTTTAACGTGTCTCTGACGTCATCGCGTAACGAGTCTTTGTACGGTGTGTACGGAAGTGGTTCTACTGCAGTTCCTGACATCAACTTTCTGCTGCTGTCCAGTCAACGCGGCGTCGTGTTTGCTCATTGGCAATGACAATGATGCTGCTGGGTTATAGACAGTCAAATATTTTCTTAGAATGAGCGAATAACTTGCTAAATTCATGCTTGACACGAATTCCCAGCGAATCAGAGGAAGGTAGCAATGAGTTCTCAGGATGTGCTAAAGAATGCGTCCACCCTGGCTACGTACAATGTGCTGCTTCAGGTAAAAGGCATTTGAGCTGTAACACCATACCAGCCCGAGGTTTTAAGCTTTAGTGAATTCACATTTCTGTCTGATATGGTTTGAACTGTTGGCTCGCAGGTGATGTTCCGTGTTCTCACGTTTCTGTTGAACGCGTTCACGCTGCGGTTTGTGTCCAAAGAGTTGATCGGGGTTGTTAATGTCAGGTAAGCACTGTTTCACAGCGACAGTTCTCAGGGATTTCACTGGGCCAGCTGCTGTAATCAGTCTTTTTGCGTGTTGTTATACACAGGCTCACACTGCTGTACTCCACATTAGTATTTTTGTCCAGAGAGGCTTTCAGGAGAGCCTGTCTCAGTGGGGGAACAAGGACAAACCACAACTGGAGACAAGTCATCAACCTACTATGGCTGACGTGAGTTTATCGAAGGCAGAATATGCATTTGATACTGCTGTATTCAGCTTAGGTGTTCACCTTAGAGACCCGCCTGCCTGTGCTCCCCTCACCTCTCAGGTTGCCTCTTGGTGTTTTATGGGCAGCCCTGCTGATCTGTGTATGGTTGTGGCTTCTGGAGGCCCCAGATCCACAGAGTGTCCCCTACTATGGCCCTGCTGTGGTGCTGTTTGCCTTGGCAGGAGTGCAGGAGCTCCTGTCTGAGCCTCTCTGGGTCCTGGCTCAAGCTCACATGTTTGTCCGACTGAAGGTAGTCGCTGAGAGCTTAGCAATGATCGCTAAGTGCAGTATAACTGTGGTGCTAGTAGTGTCCGCCCGTGAATGGGGCCTGTACATCTTCTCTGCTGCACATGTAAGTCTTCAGACAGTACTGTATTTCTGTAACTACCTTACTTCCTTTGTATTTATTGATTTTAATCTATGGATTTTTGTTAGCTGGCCTACACGGGGTTCTTGGTGCTGTGTTACGCCATTTACTTCATTCGATTCCTGGGTTCGGAAGAAGCAGCCAAGAAAAGTTTTCCTCTGCATCATGTTAGAGATCTGCTTCCCTGTAGAACAGATGAGCAGGTAAATGACTTACACCAGACAGATCGATTACAGCACGCGTTGCTCCTTAAAATACAGGACTAACATCTGTTATGGGTTCTAGCCACTGGTTGATTGGACCTTAGCCCAGCTCACATGGAGCTTCTTCAAGCAGTCCTTCCTGAAACAGATCCTGACGGAAGGCGAGCGGTATGTCATGACCTTCTTGAATGTTCTGAGCTTTGGGGACCAGGGCATTTATGATATCGTAAATAACCTGGGCTCCATGGTGGCGCGCTTCATCTTCTTGCCTATTGAGGAAAGCTTCTACATCTTTTTTGCTAAAGTGCTGGAGAGAGGACGTGATGTCAAACATCAGAAACAGGTCTGTGGAAATGAACACAGACTTTTCTTTATGTCTTTGTGAAAACTGAAACATGCCTGATCAGTTGTTCATTCACCTCTGACTGTGGGTTTTGTCTACAGGAAGAAGTTGCCATTGCAGCAGAAGTCCTTGAACGCCTCCTGAAACTGGTGCTTGTGATTGGTCTGATTATCACAGTGTTTGGTTATGCCTACTCTCACTTGGCGCTGGACATTTACGGTGGCTCTTTGTTGAGCAGTGGGGCAGGTATGTGAGTTTTAACCCAGCCACAGTAGGCACATGCAATATTATTTTATATTTTTGGTCTTTGCTGTTTTTAATTATACTTTGAATCTCATTTTGTTAAAGGGCCCACTCTGTTGCGATGCTACAGTTGTTACGTCCTCTTGCTGGCTGTAAATGGAGTAACAGAGTGTTTCGTCTTTGCTGCCATGAGCCAAAAAGAGGTCGACAAGTAAGATGACAGAAATACACACAGATACATTTTTTACACAGGCATATGTTTACGTCAGCTAACATGTTGTTTGCGTTTTGTCCTCAGGTATAACCTGGTAATGCTGGCTCTGTCTGTGTCTTTCCTTATTTTGTCCTACATACTAACATGGTGGGCTGGTGCTGTTGGTTTCATACTGGCTAACTGCCTCAACATGGGCCTCCGCATCTTACACAGCCTGCTGTATATATACCACTACTTCCAGTTCAGTCATTGGAGACCTCTGAGGGGCCTGATGCCATCCCCGCTTTTACTAGGCGCGCTTGTTGTCAGTGCAAGCATCACAGCAGTGTCAGAGGTACAAGAGAAACGCACATCTTCATTACTTACTCATGTTCTACTTGTATTGACTATTAAATTGCAGTTTTATTTGACTAACTTTAGATGCTTTATTCCTGTTTCAGAGCGTTTTCTGCTGTGACGGTAGCTGGTTGCTGAGGTTGGTCCATGTCGGTGTGGGAGCCATGTGTCTGTTTGGCGTTCTTTTAACTGTGCTTCTCACCGAAACACAACTTATTCAATTTGTGAGGACTCAGCTTTTGCCCCGATACAAAAAGAAACCAGCTTAATTTAAACAGCTGTAATTTTTCACTGGACAGGAAGAAACTGGGCTAAAAACAGCAGCTAAAGAGCCACTGAATGAACGTTATTTGCTGTGTGCAAACAAAAGTACGATTTCTAATAGACCTCGCACCAGTCTGTGAATATATGGGGGAAAGTGTGTGTTTTCACTATCATCCCTCTTTTGGGACTAACAAATATGTTCATAGCAATCTAATTCTGAGTAAAATAAAGATGAATGTATTTTAAGAAAACAGTTACATCTGTTACAGGAAATATTTCCCTGTAGAATAAAACACATTTACATTTTTGCACTGTTGTAATTATTTCCATTTTGAAAAATTCATGCTTGTAAATGTCAACATTAACATATTTTGGACAACTGCAGCTAAGTCTCTGTTTTTTCTTTTAGTTTTTCGCCTGTCTGTATTTTAGTTACGTCATTGTAGTTTGGTTATTGTGAAGGTGCTTTATCTTCATTTATCTTAATTATTGAATTATCTTGTAAGTCCATTTGCTTAACGTTTTTTTTCATAAAGTAGAGACACCTTTTTTCTGTTTTCTACAAAGCATGTTTTCCACAAAACATTGTCTTGTATTGTTTGGGCTAAATGTTCGATAGCAGTTCCAGTGAAAGATTTACATAGTGAAGAAATACAATCTGGAGAACGTGTGTTTCCATCATTTAGTTTTTACTCAAGCAGCTAAATAGGTTGAGTTTCACAGATGTATTGATATTTTTAGTTAATTGTTGGTGTCTAGTTTGTTCAATTTGCCTGATTTACTTTTTCCCAGTGCTGTTTGTCTGGGAAGTCTGCAAGTCTGGGAATTGTTTAGAAAAAGGTAATAGCAGTGATGTAATCATTTTCTAATGAAGCTGCAGAGAGGAAGAACAGAAAAAAACCAGACCAGGAAGAGAGCCAGAAAAAGGAGGAGCCTGCACCCTCTTTGCGTCATTTATTGGTGGTAACAACTGATTTACTGTCCACTGGGGAATCACTGTTAGGCTAATATAAAAGTGTGTTCATTGCGCTCCCACTCCAAGTGGACAGAAGGAGGATATTTTCTCTACCTCTCCAGTTGGACACCATGTCTCAAGTAAGACCACTGTGTTTTACACACAAGTCTGTTTCCATATTTCACATATTTTTACTGACGCTGAATACTAGAAGTCTCGTTGTTGTGCCTGTGTTTTTTTTTATTGCCTTTCAGCCTGATCAGGGAGATGATGAACAGACCCAGCGTCCTGAAGTCAGAGAAGAAGATCTGACTGAAGCAAAGAACAAACTGGGTTCTGGTGGACCAGCAAAGAGCAAGACATTTGAAGTAATGGAGGAGTGCGGTGAGGAGACAGACAAACATCATACACAGCATTACTCCTATAGATGAGAAAGAAAGGCTTCTGTTTTCTGTATCTGGTTTGGCTAAAATCACGTTTTGGCAGTGGCTGTGTATGAAGGGTGTTTCTCCAGAAGTTTCCACTCCTTATACAGACAGTGGAAGGAAGAGCAATCAAGGGAGACTGCGCTCCCCGGAGAGGGTTGAGAACTGGAGTGTATATTTATAAAGAGAATGTTCACAGAGTTACGTAACTCATTTCCATGTCTCATTACCAGAGAAATATTCAAGCTCTTGTTTCTTCTCCCTCACAGAGAAGGTGGGTAAAGTTGCTCCCTCTGTGTTCAGCGGAGCGAGGTCTGGAGCAGAGACAGTCTTCAATGCACGCTCAGCTCGACCAATCAGGAAGTAGCAGCAGGGAACACTATGACTGTGATGGGACAACACCTGTTAGACGTTAGCCTGCAGCTGGACTTGAATTCATAAAGAATGTTTCTGCACTTTTATAAAGCTGATACTTTTCTCAAAAATGAAATAATCTCCACTGACTTGTAATACACACTTCAAGACAAACAATATTGTTCATCAGTTCTAATCTTAAATTTAACGTGCAATCAATCATGAACACTAAAGTGGCACAATACTTGTATGTATACCTTCACATATCAATCATTCAATTCCTAATAGTGTGGAAACATCTGTGAGATTTGTGAAATATATGGCTACAAAATTTTTTTTGTTTGATTTCCTCTGGGATCAAAGGACATAAACACAATACACACAAACTGAGTCAATTTGTATTTTTTAATCAAAAGTTATTAAGTTTGACAAACCAAACTTTATTAAACTTAAACTAACCTACAGTGAATTACCAATGGTGTGGACAAGATGTAAAAATGGAAAGAAAAACCATGGACATGAAGCAAACATTTGATTGGCTGAGAACATCGGCCCTGAAGCTGCAGAAAGGAAGAACAGAACAGAGAAAGAAAAGGTAGAAATCCAGTTTTATTTCATAAACTTGTGATGCTGGTCTTGGAGTATTTTGGCCGATGATTTGGCGTCATAGAACAGTTCGTTGATTTCTTCAACCTGTTCTCTCTCCACGGTCTCTTTTCCCTGAACACGACCTAGTAAACTAGCTGGAGTCAGAAGCTGCACAGCATACCTACAGGAAGTAGAGGAAACAGGAAATATAAGCAACTCAGTATTTTCACACATTTCCTGCACAAACACAGTATCTTAAGACAGGAGACCGTAGGTTGCAGATCCTACAAATATTCTTATACACTCTACATAGATTCATTTTATTAATTTCTTTATTAATTGCATCCTAAAACGTCAACCTCAGTAATACCCTCATATAGTAAAATATGTTTAGTTCATGGTATTACTGACAGTGACAAACAAAATCATATCTTTACCTGAGTGTGGTCTTTGTGCCAATCTCTGCCAGGTGCGTAAGCGCTTCCTCGCTGATGTTGATCCCCTCAGTCTGAGATCGGATCTTGATGATCTACAAACCGCAGCAGCATTAGTGAGACATGCACAGAAAAGGAGTCTCACGATTCGGAAGCTGTGAATCTCCGACTCACCTGCTTCATCTCCTGCGGTGTGTACAACATGGTGCGGATTATCATGACTCTGTCCAGCAAGTCCAGAGGAATGCCATGTGGAGAGCTTATGTCCTCTGTCCCCCTGGAGGACAACGGATTGTTAAGCTGTAAATAACTACTCTATTCTGAATCAATTAAAAAAAATGTATGTTTGTCAGCCCCACCTTATTAAACAGTTTCCCCTATTAGAGGCGAACACAACAATGGGGGCGATGGTGCTCTCGAGTGCTCGGTGGAGGTAGGTGAAGCATTCGATGTCCAGCATATGAACCTCGTCCACAAACAGCACACCAGGTACAAGTTCAGCTACGCCTTGGTCAATGTAGCGATTAACCACCTTGTTGATTTCAGCACGCAGCTTATCTGAAATGGGAAGAAATATTTAAGGAAAACATGAATAAAGAGTCAGCTACCGGCTCATTGTAGATTAGGCTAGTTGTAGCTTTTCCCACCTGTGATTTCTGTCTTTTTTGGCTTCATCAGTTGTCCCATCATGGAGAGAATGTCTTGTCCTCCCTAACATCACAACATTTATTTAAAAAACAAAACTTAGCGCACACTGTATATGCTGTACTGATATTTCCTTGATGTTACAGGACATTTGCAGTTCTGCACCTGGGGTCTGGCGTTCGCGACATCCAGGTCATGCAGTGTGACGTCTTGGACGATCTCCTTCTTTTTGTGAACATCTCCTTTGGGTAGTGGCACATATTCTTCTGCTTCCAGATCAAACTCGGTCGCGAAGGTGTCACAACGACCTTGTCTCTGCAAAAAACAACAGTATTACAGTTTAGGATTTTTCTCTGTTCATGTTTTTTGTTTTCTTTAAAAAAATATGAGAGGAACATGCGAGCAGTCCACGAGGCTCAGAGATGAAAGGGTTTGAGAGGCAGCTCATGACTTGGCTGTCAACAGTAACAAATGTGTCATCCTGCCCTCATCCTCTGGGGTCTGACCAGAGAAGGCATGTGTCCCTGGCCCACCTGCAGTGATTAAAGAAACCGCCATTGCAGCCTGTCAACACGAGCCCCAAGCCCCGCTGCTGAAAAAGAGCCATTATGAGAGATGGAGAGATAAAGGGGGCATGGAGAGATGCGGGAATGAAAGGTTCATTCCAGAGTACAGTAGAATTTTAGTAAAGCTTTCATGCAGTGCAGCAAGGGATGAAAGAACAACACCTTGAAGGGCAGAAGAGGACATGCGAAACAGAAAACTGTCTAACCTATTTCCTTCATTTCATTTGTGAGTTGGTGAATTAAAGTCTACTATCTACTTCACTTATACTGAAAATAGTGACAGCTGTGAGGGAGGAACATACAAAACTAGTGTAGCATTACCTTAACAGCTCCACTGTTGGCTTCAATGTAGATGACATCCCCCACTTCCACGCGCTCCTTCTGAAGACTCTCATAAATACTGGGATCCAGCTTAGGAAATGAAACAAATAATTTTAAGGACTAACATAATAGAATAGAATAGCCTTTATTGTCATTGTACAGTGTACAACGAAATTGGAGTGCCACTCCCTTTGGTGCAAAAAGATGCAAATGCATAGAAAATACAATAAAAAAATTAATATGTAAGAACAAACAATAATATACACACACAAGATAGCAGCATGAATGTAGTAAACAAATGTGCTTGTTCAGTGAACTGAATATCACATATACATATTATTGCACATCGTCTCTGTTGAATCATATAATAATATTTGTATTAATAGTTTACTTCCCCCTGTAAGGCACCAAGGGTCATGGTATCAATATGTAGCCTGCTTGGGCTGAGAATTGGACCGTTCACCCTCAGGTTTGACATCTGCCCTATCCACTGAGCTATCATGCCGCCCTACATGACTAAATTACTATATTTGTTTCACTGATAAAACAAACAACACAACTCAAAGTGCTCAACATACTGACCTTGAGCTGCTTTGTGCCTTTGCCTGTCTTCAGACCGATGATGACATGGCTGATGGTTTTTCCGTAGCCACCCATGGGATTCTCAGTCTCACAGGGGGTCAGCTCTGTCACCTCCCCTTCATACACCTCCTTTGTTTCTTTGATACGCAGTCCTGAAAGTGTACAACATTACAGTTACACACATGTACACAAGAAGAACTTAATCAGGCCTTTATATTTCCATACCAACTGCTCTGTCACATGCTTTGTCTACCCAGGAGTTAATTCTATTACAGGTAGAGAACGTGTGTGTGTGTCCTATGAAATGTCTGGGCATCATTCTGTGTAACGCGATCACACACTTGCTCCTCTTTCATGCAGTCTGTGAGTATCAGCATCACACAGGTGGCTGATCCAGTGTGGTGAAGGTCAGGGAGCATGGCTTATGGCAGGGACTGTCCGTCATGGTGCTCTTATCAGCAAGGTGATGACAACCTTCAAATGAAATGCACTCCCTCTGCAGATCCTGTTCTAGGGGAGGAGCAATGGTGGTGATGACCACCTCTCCCTCCACCTAAACTCAATTTCCTCCTCTGTGACAGGTACCATCAGCAGTTAGAGAAACTGACCCCCCCCAGGCATTTCATCCTTCTCAAAACTACTCTCAGAAATCTGCTGCAGGGTTCTCACCACCTCTCAACTCATGTGAGCTGGACACCTTGAAGTCTTGTCTAAGTATTCACTAAGGGATTGAGATGAATACATAAGGTCATTTTGCACTTCAGGAACTACTGAGGACACAGTTATCAATTTGATAATGTTTTGTTTTAATGTGCAGAAAACCGCTGTCAACACAATCCAAGAAAATTAAGTAAATTGTTAATTTGCTGGAGACTTAATTAATATTGCTAAGTAGAACATATTTTTGTAGCAAATCTGGTGATTGTGAGATTTTATCTGTTCTCATATGTGTATTTTAATCTCTTTTAGCATTTTTCTTGTCTTGCTGCGTCTAGCCCCCAACAGGCCTAGCCTAAGACTCAAGACCCCAAGACACCATAGCAGACTATCAACCACCTCAGAACCACATTTTAATCTTGGTTTAACTAATGAAGTGACACTCACCGATGGCCCTCCTGAAATTTTCCATTAGTACTTCTGTCTTTTTAATCTCAGATGAATAGACCTCGCTTCCAACCATAGGACAAAAAGGCACCTTGTTTCCCAGCTCCTGTGCAATAGCCAAGGCAAGGGCAGTCTGACAGAAATACACAAGCAGAAATGTTATTTACAATATAAAGCAACACAAGACCAATTCAATAACTTTTTACAGCTGTCTTGATAGTATATGACCATTGAGCACTCACCTTTCCTGTACCAGGAGGTCCAGCCAGTAACACTGCCCTTCCTGCCATCTTTTTTGACCGAATAAGCTCAACTATAATTCCACAAGCCTGTAGAGTCACAAAAATATATAGCACAATAGTGGGATACATTAGTGAGTTGTGAGAGCCGACTTCAAAACAGTTTACCATTAAATTTAAAGCAGAGACAGAGTCCTGAAAACCTGTACATTTTTGAAATATTAGAATAATGGACACAGCTAATTGTTTTGTTCTTAATTCTGCATAATCTAACAATCGTTTTATCCATCTATCTTATTTAAATCTCTTTCTCCGTTTGACCACACATCCAAAACTTTAGACAATACTCTAATAATAATAATACAGACTAATAATGACATATAACAAACAAACAAAACAGCAAATCGTCTCATTTGAGAGGATAGAACAAGAGAATAGTGCATTTCACTAAACGGCAAAAATTATTCCAGCAAATGTTGCTAGTTAGTTTATAAGACTGTTTTTAGATCACTACTTTACTTGGCAGACGCTTATATCCCTAAAAACTGACCCCTAACCTATTGAGCTACCAGGCTGCTCACTACATTACATATCACCGTTCCCAGGAAAACTGATTATCAGGACTAAATATCTGTGAACTAAAAATATACTGTATATATATAAAGCATATCAAAACTATAATAATATTTAGTCGAATTTCCTTTAACATATCTGCAGCCAGAGTATGAAACAGCGACACCACAGTGCTAACTAACAGCTAGCTTGTTAGTAACAGTGGAATTGTGCGAAATTTGCAATGTAAAAATTCTCAGTGTTGTAAATGATTCTTCAAAACAATAGAGAAGAAATGTGAGTGTAGTTGAACGTGAATATTACCTCTCTTGCAGCCTCTTGGCCGACTAGACCGCATGCTGTCTGTTTAGCATTCCCGGCCTCGTCTAACCCGAGTCCTTTGACATGGCTATGAGAGGCGATCCTCTGAGTTTTCGTGGTGCTTTTTACCTCCTCGATCTTCATAGTTATGTTAGCTGCACTAATGTGTTGTGTAAACACAATACCACGGGTTAAGGGTAAATAAAATGTCTCCTATGTATCTGATTATTTCTACCCGCCGCAATCGGCGCCGAAACTCAAAACACAGGGAAATCGGTTTCCATGTGGGTTACTAGGGAAAATCAGCGGAAATGATACCTTGAAGCACCGCCTACCTGATCTAGGTAGTAAAATGATTCGACCACATTGACAGATTACACGTTGTTATTGGCAAATCATCACGTCAATCATCTTAGCACCCAAAACCCCGCCTACGAGAGGGTTTATTTCCGCTTGTGTTCCCGTTGCTGTGTCGTAGTGGAAACTGCTAGAAACTTCAATTTGGGTAAATGTTTGAAACTAATGGCGAAATGAGATAGCTGATTCGAACGCGACTTACATTGAAATTAAAAATACGTCTTATTCATAGTACCATTATTGCGGAGTAAATATCCCGTTTCTTACTTTTCTTAGTTACTGAAAAACGTTCCGCTTTAGCGCGTCGTTATGAGGATGGAGCGTATTGACAGCAAGGAAGACGTGTTCCTGCCGATTTCATGTCAATATAACCTTTAGTATGTTGCTAAATAGATTTTATAAGCCACAAATGCAGCGTGTCAGTAAGAATATTTCGTTTTTTTATTCACGATTTTCAACGAAGGAAAAGTTTGGTCAGTGAACAACAGCGCGGGGTATAACGTTGAGTGCACGGTGACGTAAACACGCTCGCCAGTTAACGTGACATCAGACCTGTGTGGAAATGTCCGAGGCTGCAGACGGTCGCGTTAAAACTCTAAACTTCAATGTTGGGGTGCTCGGACATGTCGACAGTGGGAAAACGTCGCTTGCCAGGGCGCTGAGCAGCACCGCTTCCACGGCTGCGTTTGATAAGAACCCGCAGTCCCGTGAGAGGGGCATCACGCTGGACCTTGGCTTCTCCTCTTTCACGGTGGATCTTCCTGATCACCTGCGGGACAGCGGGAAGCAGCAGCAGCAGTATGACAGCCTGCAATTCACCCTGGTAGACTGTCCTGGACACGCCTCTCTTATCCGGACTATCATTGGGGGTGAGCTATCTGAATTCTGTCCAGATTTAAGGGTTATATGTCGTTTAGGTGAAACACTAACCCAGTAGAATGAGACGAGTAAAAGTAGTCAAACATACACATAATCAGTTAGACATTTATTAGGTCTACACACCTTAACCCAATGGTAATGCAACTAGTGTTATTGCAATCAAAGCATTAGCATTAACATTAGTATTAATATTTTCTAATGTTGTGGAAGTAAGGTTTATTGCAGGACCTCAGGAGTGCATGAAACTTTAGCCTCTTAAGTAGCTCAATAATGACTCTTGTTACTTATTAGTTTCTCTGCATGACAGTAGACCAGCATGCATGATACCAGTATCCCTGAAACCAAAGTATGTTAAACTCAACATTCAGACGGTGCCATCATTCCAATGTAAAAGATACTCAAACTTTCTGGAAACAAGACTAAGCTACTCAAATCTCAACATCCCTAGTCTTTAAAGGTTCAGAGTTGAAATCTCTTTTGAATCCTCCTGGTCTTTTCTAGCCTCTTATTGGGCTGGGTCTTTCAGTCTGTCCAAACTAAACCCACGAGATATTATTGTAAAACACTGTGTTTTGAAATATATATATGCCCCTGTAAATGCTTCAAACATGGCTATTTTTGCAGCCTGGTAACTCAATGGTTTAAGCATAAGACT
Source organism: Microctenopoma steveboyesi (assembly GCA_032359275.1). Classification (NCBI taxonomy): domain Eukaryota; kingdom Metazoa; phylum Chordata; class Actinopteri; order Anabantiformes; family Anabantidae; genus Microctenopoma; species Microctenopoma steveboyesi. The sequence goes on from JAUMHF010000021.1 coordinate 10,166,131, forward strand.
GGGAAGTAGAAGGTCGTAGGTTCGAACCCCGTCTGACTCCTAATCTATCCACTACCAGGTGTGTCCCTGAGCCAGACACCTAGCGCTAGCTTCCTGTAAGTCGCTTTGGATAAAAGCGTCTGCCAAGCACAGTAAAGTAAAGTAAAGTATTTTAGGACGCAGTTATTTAGTTATTCAAAGCAAATGTGACCCATCCAGCAGGTGGCGCATTTTCTCCGTGTTGTAGATGAATCATATCATTGATCACTGAGTCATATTGACTTTGATAGTTGTGTGTATGATGAATGAGGAGAAGTAACTGCAGTGGTCCTGGAACATACAGTTACAGTTATGGCCACAGCCATATTAACATCCACAGTGCCACTTTTTAAGGCTTTTGTCAGTGCGACACAAAAAGACTTACCTAACTTTATTTACTTGGCAGACACTTTTATCCACAGTGACTTACAAGGAGAAGACACAACCGATTAACATTTGGATTCAGTAAATTCTGAGTTACAACAAAATAAGTTGGGTATAATGGTCTTGTTATTGAAGCAGATTAGAGGTCTGAAAACACTTTATTGTGTAACCAGCATACTAAATGAAACCTATGAGCCATTGGGATGGCACATGCTGTAGATTAAGGAGGAAGGGAAGTGTGCGGATTGGGGTATATATTAAACTTCCCCTCTTGTCCCAAGTGGGGAGAGCACAGGAAAGAAAGGGAGCCAAATAGAAGGAGAGAAAAGAGGGGAGCACAGGAAAGCGAGACTGCCAAAGTCAGGAAAAGAAAAGCGAGAAAGGAAAGACAACCAAGTGAGCCACAGCTCTAGTTTCACCCCTCTAGCTTTTTACTCTCTCTTTGCTGCTATGCTGCCCTCCCCTAATTTCTTGTTCTGCTGTTATTCTTGGGTGTCTGTGTTCATTCCTGTTTGTATTGCTGTTGCCGATTTCATAGTTGCTACTCAGAGTTTATGCATCTTTTAATAGAACAGGAAAGCTTGGATATCTTTAACATCAAATAACTTGTTCTTCATTTCAAAATGACTCCTTTTCTTCAATATTAGTAATATCCAACATGTTGATGATCCCTTATTGTGGTTCCTGTGATCTCTAGGTGCCCAAATAATTGACCTGATGATGCTGGTGGTAGATGTGGTGAAAGGGGTGCAGACCCAGACTGCTGAGTGTCTGCTCATAGGAGAGCTGACCTGTCCACGTATGGTGGTCGTCCTGAACAAGATCGACCTGCTGCCACCTAATAAGAGGCAGAGTTCCATTGAGAAGATGACAAAGAGACTGCACAAAACACTGGAGAGCACCAGGTCTGTATTTAATACAAGTAAAACAGACCTTCAGCATAAGTGTAGAGGTAGTTGCTTTAAAGTGTATTTTAGGACATCCCACGTGCTTCCAATGGCCAAGGATCTTTTGTCACTCCCCAATCAGTTTTCCTCTCTGCATTCCAGCTGTCTTTCAGGCTCACTTGTTTTTTCCACTTAAACGTGTTTAATTTCAAATAACGTATACAATTACTTCACCATCAAAGCATGAAATAATTGCAGCCCGATTTTCTTTGTTGGCCAGATTTAAGGAATGTCCAGTGATTGCTGTGGCAGCGAAGCCTGGGGGTCCAGAGGCTCCTGACACAGAGGAACCACACGGAGTGCCAGAGTTAATAGAGGTAAAGTTTGGAAACACACGGGTCCTTCCATTATTACCAATGAATCTCAAAAGCTGCGTACAAGTAATCATTTAGGTGTTTTGGTCATTGGTATGTACTGCAATTCAAAAAACAACAGTGTTCTGGAGAAATAAAAAGGAGCTCAGAGCTAATTTTCTTTCATTTCTGCTTATTCAAACAACCTTAAGAAAAAGTAGTTAAGTCCTCTCTTCAGCCAACCAATATTAGATTTTTGATGTAGACATTTATATTTAAGGGTCAGGCCTGCACTTATAAGTTGTGTGTATCAAGCACTGTTTGTTGAGTCACAACAAATGCAGACTTAGCACAAGCTTGATTTGGATCTAATAAAAACGCGTACTTCTCTTTTATTCTCATTTATGTTTGTGTGACCTTGCTGTCGGGTGTCATCCTCTGTCTGTAAGTAAACATTTCTTCCTTCTTGTCTCAGCTTCTGAAGGAACAGACCTACCTACCTCAGAGAGACCCCGGAGGTGACCTGTTGATGGCTGTAGACCATTGCTTCTCCATCCGTGGGCAGGGAACAGTCATGACTGGGACCATCCTGCAGGGGTCACTGACTGTCAACGACACCGTGGAAATCCCGGCGCTAAAGGTACGGTCCTGGATATTATATCTGAATCTCTGATATTCCGAAGCAAGCGACATTTGTCAGACCAAAAACGGAGGTGGGGGGGATGCCGGATGGGTTCAGAGGAAGTGCCAGTTTAATGTGAGAGAAGGAAGGACTGGGGGGTGGATTTAGGCAGTACTGAAGTTGTGTAATTTAGAACAGATGCAGACCTTTAGCCAGGCTCTACAGTTGTCTTGTTCACCACTGGGTGGCAGCAAACGGCTAAATTACAATCAATGGCTAATTAACTTTTTGTGGAGTTTGAGCTGGTAGGCTGTTGATGCTGTTTATGTTTTAAAGGACGACATGACGATTTTGAAACATAGACAGATAAACAATTAGCCGTATACTTATTTACTGTACATTTCTTTAGATTGTTTATTTGTATCTGTGTTTTTGTTTTATTTAAAACTCTAAATTGAAACACCTGACATGTTTTTTTTAATTGATATTAATCCTCAATATTTTGACACACACATCTGCTTTAAAGAATAAAAGAGCTTAAACTGCAAGTTGTGCATATTTAATTAGCTGTCTGATTACTCATGTTCATGTTTTATTGACAGAAAAGTGTTTCTTCCCTTCAATCAAGGACAATAGAAAAGGCACACAACTATGAATCTGTAATATAGTATTATTAGTATATAGTAACATTTATGTAACATTTATATACATTTTTTTATATTTAATTATCTTGCTCTAAATTAACAACATTTAAGTTGGATTTAAACAAATTATTGAAAATGATAAAAGCATCTGAACGTACAGCTCTGGAAAAGATTAAGAGATAACTGCGTGAAAACTGTGTTTGCAGTTAAAACATTAGCAAAGTGTTGTTTAAAATGTATATGTGAACTAATGCTTTTGTTTTTTTGAGGTCTAAAAACACTGGACCTTTTCTGGCATTTTTTATTTTCTGCAAATAAATGCTCTAAATGACAATATTTGAGTTTAAAAATGTAAATCTTACTCAAACATATACCAAATAGAAATAGTTATTTTGTAATGGTCTCTTCATTTTTCCAGATCTATACATGAGTATTAAAGTTAAAACATTTTCATTATAAATTAGAAGTGGTTAAAATATGTTTAAGCAGTTCTTTTTTGTACATGTGTTTTCTCTGACCTCAGGTGACCAAGAAGATAAAGTCGGTGCAAATGTTTCGGAAGCCAGTGTCGGGGGCCATGCAGGGGGATCGTGTAGGCGTGTGTGTGACGCAGTTTGACCCTAAATTGTTAGAGCGAGGTGTGGTATGCAGCCCGGGGTCCCTACGCACCCTTTATGCAGCTGTCATCTCTGTCAGGAAGATAGGCTACTTCAAGGGCTCGCTTGCCACTCGTGCCAAGCTTCACATTACTGTGGGGCACGAAACAGTCATGGCGAAGGTGACTTTCTTTGGCCTGCCACCTGTGGATTCTTCAAAGCTACCCACTGACACTAAACCAGCTGCACCACAGCCCCGCTCCCTGGAGGAACCCTTCACCTTTGACCGGGAGTACTTGTACCAGGATGAATATGTTACTGGTCAGGGAGAGGCAGGTCCAGGAGCTGACCCAGAGCAATGGGCCTTGTTGGAGTTTGAGCGGCCTGTCACGTGTCCCTCACTCTGCCTTGTGATAGGATCCAAGCTGGACACAGACATCCATGCCAATGCATGTCGGTTGGCATTCCAAGGCCGTTTGTTACATGGGTTTGAAGATAAGAACTACGGTGAGACTGCCCTGCCTTGTCTGCACATCTACAAGACGAAACAAAGGGAGGGACAGGTGGAGAGGGTGAGTGGATGCTCATTAGTTTGCTATTTAAAATTGCCTTTTCCTAACCTTCCACCTATCTTCTTACCCTTGATATAGTCATACCTTTTTGTTCCTCTCTGTCATCATGTACTGGCTGGTTCTTTGAATGTTTCTCATTGCTGGTTGCACCAGAGCGTGCCTTCCAGACAAAGCACCCATTGTATATTCATAAACAGACATGCACATACAAACAAGTATGCATATGCAACCCTGCTGAGCAGCGTTTGAGGCACGTGTGGGTACGCAAGCCTTTGCATGGCTGTGACACAGAGGTGTGTGTGTGGGTGGCCGCCTGACGCCACTAGCCCTGTCTAGCTGTTGCAGGCTGGCGCTGTTTGGACACACCTGAATGGCACAGGAATAATGACATGGCTGTGGGACTTAGACTCAGACTCTTCCCCCACTAGTGCGTGCTTCAACATTCTCTCCTCTCTCTTGCTCTTCCTCTCGCTCACACATTCATTGCTGTTACATTGTGTTCTAAATCCTAAGTTCATATTGATCTGTATCTCATCTCATCTAATTTTCTCATGGACCTCAGCTGGTTTGATAATTCTTCCTAAAAGTTAAACCCCTTTTCACTTGTTGCTGTTTGTATTTTCATCTGTGTGCACATGTAGACATTATGTTACCATTATGTGCACACTTATGTGTAGGGTCAAGTTCAGGGCAGGGATCAAGTGTGCAAACTAGTTTCCTGCAGTTAGCACCTCAGGCTGTTGACAGCTCCAGTCACTAACTCTGCGTTAGAACATAGTGTGCAAGATGTCAGACCATGGTCATATGACATTGCAGTTATGTAGACTTAAGAATTCCCTTCATAAAAGAACACATAACTGGCATTGTTGAGATATGATGGCTTTGTCCAGTCACAACTCATAAGGTCTGTTGGACCTGCATAGTTGCTGTTTTTTTTTTTTTTAATCAATGAATCAGTCATGCTTGTTGGACGACAGGGTCAAATGTTCAAGAATGAATGTGGGTTAAGCAGAAGAGAGAGGAAGAGCATGCGCTGGGGTAAGTTAGAGACAGAGTGGTGCCCTCCTTTATCAGATTAGTGGCGGGTTAGATCTACTTAGTGATGGATGATAAGCCAGAAATATAAACAAATATAGCATAAAATGTGCAGGAGGATGAAAGAGGGAGTACTAGACAGCTAGGCGACAAGCCTCGAAGAATGTGGCTGACGACAGCCAGCGTGGTTGATGAGGGCACAGCAGAAGGCTCTTCTTCCCCAACCTGCCGTGAAGAGTGAAATCACGTCCACTCACAAGATCTTAACATCAGAAGAAACCACACAATTAAACTGAAGCTCCTGAACTGAAACTGAAGTGTGGCATTTTCACAGACATGATTAGATTACATGTTTGCACACCATTTAATAAGTACTTCTAATTGTGTCACATTTTGCGCCTTCGGCGCTGCCTCTCATTGAGCTTCTCTCCCGATCTGTCCCGCGAAGGTGACTGACGATTACACTGTGATTGGGCGCAACCTGTTCAAGAAGGAGACCAACCTCCAGCTGTTTGTGGGGTTGAAGGTCACGTTGTCAACAGGCGAGAGTGGCGTCATCGAGGGTGGGTTTGGACAGAGTGGGAAGTTTAAGATCCGTGTGCCAGGTAAGGGGTGTGTAGAACTCTTTTTTTTCTTATTACATGTGTCACAACAGGAAAAAAACCTGATGATGCTGCACAAATCAAACTCATCTACCACTTTCAGTAATGTGGGGTTCAGCGGACAGTTTTCAGGATGTGGTAAGAATGGTAGTCTCGACGTCCCGAGCCACATTCCCAGGATTCCTCTGGGGTTTGTCTGTGTTCCGGGGGAAGTCTGTTCTCTGTTTATTTTACCTTCTGTTGCTCCAAACCCACGGCTCCACACCGGGTGGGAAGAGAAAACAAAAACATTTAGAAAGAGAACCTCACCTACATCCTCTTCCCTGCCTCACACTTGCATACTTGAAAGTCTCAGATATACTTACACACACATCTTCATGTATGAACATATTGCAGATATTCTGTGGTTTACATTTGAGACTCCCTGAGGGCATTAAGGCAAACAGGGCACTATAAGGAGTAGGTCAAGTAATTGATAGCATGATATACTCTACCTGGACACAGTCAATTACAATACTTTATCAATACACTGGAATCAATATCACATTTTCCTCTTCTGCAGACGTTTCCCTTTTTAATTTTCAGTTCATTTGTTAAACAAGTTGTATTTTTACGCATAACGTTCTGCAAAGTTTACTTTATAGTGTTGTCAGTGTTTTTCCTCTTTACGTCTGCATGGATGTGATGGTTCAGTATGACTCGTTGCCACTTATCCTTATTCGCCTGTTTTTTTGGAGTTTTTCATCTGCCATCTATTTTTTATGTAATGTATAAGGTGAAGATAATCAAGGATCGTGTGTTTCATGCAGACCTTCCATGCGATACCGGAATTTCTTATCCAGGGCTGCAACTAAATAATTGAATTAGACTTAAATTACTTTATGGATTGTACTGTGTGATTAATAGTTTGATATAAACAGTAAGAAAATATTGAAAAATATCCATCAGCGCTCTGATATTGCCAGTGTTGTTGACAAACGGTCCAAAAATCTATCAATTACTCCGATGATATAAGAAGCTACTGAACCAACTGAACTAAAGCCAATTTTTACCTATATTTGATTCTTTTGGTTCTTTTGTTATACAGTAATCGTGCAGTGGTTCATATCCTCCTTTTTTACAGATAAATTCATTATTAGTATTTGTCTGTTTAAACAGAAAGCTATGAACCACTGTAAATGCAATGGCTTTGTTTTACTTGCATGCATACACCAATCCTTGTTGTTGTAAAATTACAATTTCAGCTGATCACAGATAACAAAAAAGATGTTTGGCTGCAAAGCAACCATAACACATTGGCATTTTGATAACAAGAAGAAGACTGGCGCCGTAGTACATGAGGTCAGACAGCCAGCGTGTAAAGCAGTGAACCCAGAACATTTTTCTACTTTCCATAAGCGCAAACAATCAGCCAGTTTTTGTCCTCAACCAAACGCATACAGTAATACAAGGGGCAGAAATGATAGTATAAAATAATTCAGTCAGTGTTTACACAAGGCTGAAAATAGGGCTCAAGTCAGAAGAAATGAGTCTCTCAGCAGATGGAGGAAGTGAAATAGTAAATGCAGTAAGACTCAAAAATGCACCTGAGACATTTTCTGCATCAGTTGTTCAGTTACATGACAAAGATTAAGGCATCAGTTGATCTCGAGGTCAGCACATTGAACAGGATCCAACACTGATACAGCACCAACTGCACACGTAAGACGAAGGACAAGATCTCCATCGTGCATCAGATACACCTGCACTGAGATGATTTGGTTTGGTGCAGTACACGTATCCTCATTCCGTTCATACAATGCTAATTGGTTAATTTTAATATAAGTGATGGTATTGGTTGACCTTTCTGTTTATCTTTTCTCCAGAGGGTCTTCGTTCCGACACCAAACAGTTGTTAAACTCCACCTCTAAGAAGAAAGGGAAGGGTGGAGACAAAGGAAGCCCTGCAAATGAAGAGGAGCCTAAAGCTCATTCTCAGGCTGTTGGCATTCACTTGCATTTCAAGCGTTATGTCTTTGATCCCCATAAAAAGATGGCTCAGTCTTGACCTGTGTTGCACACAGTTCAGCCTGAATCTGTGTCACAGTGCTGGAGACGTGCAGAGAGCAGATTCAAAAGTCTTACAGAGGTGGAGGCAATATATCAACCTCTGCATCAGGGACGTGACCTTCATCCTCTTCAGGGGACAGAGACAGTCTGTTGAAATGCAATGATTGTGGAACACACATGTGATGCAAAGATGTTTTATCTTCCTTTATGGAAATGCACTTAATTCAATTTGCTCCATCACAAGGGTGGAATCTGCTCATCTGTTCATGATGCTTTTGATTTATCGTAAAAAATATAACATTTTCTTTGTTGATAAGGTCTGACTCAGTTCTTTTGACTTGCAGGAGACATTCTTCTGTGTTTCTAATTCAGCTGAGCCTTAATTGGCATAAATAGATTAGCTAGCATTATAGAAATGCTGAACTGAGAGATTTCCACTCTCATCGCCGGCGTCTTTATTACTGGGATGAAGTTCAAGGTTTGATTCAATGGCAGCTGCTGCTGTATGATTTTGTCCGTTGCTTTTTTAAATTTACTGTATTGGTTGTTTGTCGAGCTTCATTGTAATCCTAAATAGTAATTAGATCTGAGGTTTCTTGAGTTGAATTGAATTCTAATCACAGACAAAATAAACAAACCCATTCTGTAACTCCTGTTCTTGTTATTTTATGTGTGATCATTGGTGGATAGCTATGGATCAGGAATTAATCAGTCAATGAACAGAACATTATTTACGCATTTATGTAATTAAATAAACCTTAGAAATTGAGCTGTGCATTTTAACATTTTTTAAATAAATGATTTATTCAGTACAAAAAGAAAAATCTGCATATATGAAAATGTTTGCAAGTTACAGCCCTGAATTGTTGCTTTAACATTTTTCTATAGCACTCCCCGTGTACAGTACTCTGTATACGGAGAGTGTACAGAGTACTCTGGACTGTAGCCGCAACTTGATCCATACAAGGTGCAAGTTACAGAATGTTTATGACTTAAGAGGTTATGTACTTGCTATGTAATTTTTTTTCTTTTTTGAAAATTTTTAAATTCTCTAATTGATGTTTTAATTATAAAGACGGTAAGCGAATCACACATTGGATAATTTGGAGATGGCCATCTACTGTGCCTGTAATCATGCTGCAACCTGAGTGTTATCACTCTCTAAACACAGGTTTTGTTTTCATGCAGTTTTTAGTTGTTTCTCTGTTGAATGTAAAATTCTTCATGTTTAATCTTGAATGAGTAAACGATGGAAAAAGTAGTAGGAACGAGTAGAAATTGAATTATTTATACAGTACGGGGTTGATTGTGCTATATTTTAACCAAGCATTAAGAGCTGACTGAAAATGGTTGAATCCGTTTATCCCCGCTGTCACAGACGTGTTGTGGGGCGTCGCAGTGAGAGTGCAAGATGCTCTGTATGAAGCGGATGATGTCAGCAAACCGTCCCTGTGAACAGAGACTCTTATCTCAGCGGGGATCTGTGGAAATTGGAGAGAGGAAGGGAGGAGCGAGGAGCAGCAGGAGCAAGGGGGGACACTGGAGGGATTGTTCCTCTGAGTGACAGCCCTTTTAGTCTTATCTCCTCTCGTTCCTCTTTCAGAAAACCAGAATGGGAAAAAAACTCAGCTTTTTACTCCAGTTTCTCTTTCTTGCTCCACTTCCTCTTTCGGTCTCCATCCATTCCAGTTTTCATTGAAAACCCTTTCATCCATCTCATCATGAGGCTGTAATGGAAATCATCTTTTAGGGTCTTAACTATTTGCCCAAATGTCGTAATTAACAAAGGCAGATCTTTACAGTGCACATTTGTGTGTCTTTGATGCAATATAGTCAGTTGGGGGTGGACTGGGGAGAGTATTTTTTAACTTAAAAACTATTAGTTGGATCTCTTATATATAAAATCTCTACTGTAAAATCTGTGTTTTCCAAGAATAAAAAGCATAGCCACTAATTTGGTGAACTATAAAAAAAATATAGCCTAATTGTAAAAATATTTTAAGCCTTATTATAATTGTAAACACTAAAACAATTTTCCAGTGTCATGTTAGAAGACATTTTTTTTCATCTCCTTCTCTTGATAAAGATCATCTTACGTTTTCTTAATGCAGACACGGGACTGTGGGTGAACAGTGTTTCCCTCAGTATTTTCTAACATGCGTGCTAATCCTGTTGTGTGTATGTGTGTGCGCAAGACAGCGAGAACGTATCCCCTGGAAGCTTAGGTGAGAGGGTTTGGGTGAAGTGAATAAGCTGCTTTTAGAGCTGCAGCTGATTGGCAGGCAGAAGGAGACAGAAAGGGAGGCTGTGGGAGTGGAGCTGGGAGTGTGTTCTCGCCTCAGCTCATCACACACACACACACACCATCACCAAGACATGACAGGAGTAGATACCTGGCGTGGGAAAGTGATCACATCTACTGTTCCTGATTAGAACATTTTGATGGGACCTGGTGCTGATGTTTTTAGAACTACAATTGTTCATAAATGTTTCTCTGCTCCGAAGAGATAGCACTTTCTGATTTCTCTTGGCCTTTTTGTTCGTGACCTTCGGGTCAGCCGGGAGTCAAGGGTCAACATCCAAGTTTTTTTAATGTTAAAAGGTGGGAAAGGCTCAGTGAAGAGTGGAGATAACACCCACGTAAGAGGAAGAAACATAGGGAGGAGTGCGGTGCCTGGATTATTGACAAGTCAGAGGAGGAGGGAAAGGACTTTAAAATGTGGTTCAAGGCAGAGATTGAAAAGACTAATTAGCAGCCATTTGAATGATAAATGGGTGCAGTAGTAATTAACAGTTTAACCAGTGGGGAGGTGGTTGGGCTTCTAATGTGCTGTCCTCTGCTCAAATATTTTCCCAGCTTACATCAAGACAATTAGTGTTGTACTTTATTTTTGGACTGTTTTCACACGTGATTCATGTGTTGGTCTTTATTATCTATTATCAGTTTTAACAGCATCGTCCTTCTGTGACAGAGATGATGTTTAATACTGATTATTTCATGACACAGCTGCACCGTTCTAATGAGCATGAGCACTGATACAATCACCCTCGGCCCCCTCGCTCCTCTTTATGCTCGCCTGCAAATATAATTAGCTATGATTAAAATGGGCATTGTTTAATTAATACCAGTGCAGCCTCCTCCAGTTAACTTCTCCATTTCCACCACTGCTTATCTCCCATCCCCCAACATCTGTCTTTTAGTTGTTTTACTTTTGACTTATGCAATTGTGGCCATAAAAAATTGTCTGTCTGTGGTTATAAATTCACTCCTAAAATACAACTATACTTTTCTCTATTTATAGAGATATTTTTTAATGATTTTTCAGTAGTAAAAAATGTTTCACAATGCTCAAGTGGTGCTGAAATGAAATAATATTTCCAGTGTGTTTTTTTCTCATCTATTGTAGGTAAAATGTCCACTGTTACCTAACAATAACTTATATTAAATTATTATTATTATTAAGATCACAAGTGACACAAAACTGAAAAGGAAAAAACAATTAGTGAACATTATTTTCTTTTATACCAAAAACAACATGGCCAGGAAGAACTGGGAATTAAAATACTCACCTTGTGTAGTTGTATGTGTATTTTCTGACTGTTTTTTTTTATTGGCATTAGTATTATAAAATAATGGTGACTAACAAGAACACGAAAACCGTCTATTATGATTTACTTTCAGGATTTCCTGTTTATTTCTAAGTCCGGGATAAAGCTGTTTTACCAGATTGTTGTAATGAGCTTTTTGCTTTAATCTCTTCTGCATGACCACTGTCAAGATATCTTAATGAAGGCATCTTACATTTTTAAAACAGATTTGTCCTGTGTTATTGATATTTGCTAGAAGTTACTTTGACACAAACTGTATGTGCCAACAGCCTTGATACCCTGTAAAATAACTTCTGTGTTTAGCAACTGCAGCTAAATTATTTATTCATTAAAGAGACTCCCTAATGAAAATCATTAGGACCACCATTGTTTTCACATCACTACAGAGTCATTTGCATAGCTATTCTTATCTACTCAGTTAAAAAAAACATTTACATAGAGCTGGCACCTCAATAAAGCGACATTGATATCCTGTTTCCATACACTGACACCAGTTACAGAAAACTGTTTGTTTTTGCTTCTGCCGTCATCCTCTGATCTTCCACTTTGTCCCCTCAGGATGAGAGGAAAGTCAGTGAAAGGCAGAGTCTGACAGCTGGATAATAACAGCCGATCATTACAGCTGAGCTCAGCAGTGTCCAGGTCACAGGTCACCTGCAGCGTCACCTTGAAAACTGCCAGCCAATATTGTGTGCTGTCATTCACCTTCACATACAGAGTAGAGGGTGGGATTCACAGATACATAAATAACAACAGAATAAACACAAGTTGACTCAGAGATTGGGGTGACAAGATCTAGTTGTCAAAGAAAGACATCAACACATTATAGAATTTTTCTTTCATAGCATCCGTTCACTATTTAGGATTAATGATCAACCAATAAATGAACTGGATCTGACCTACTGTTTGATATCGGCTGATTAGACGTGTTACAATTGACAGACAAGTAGCAAGAAAGATAAGAATTTTGTGGGAGCTGAAGAACAGTGTTACCATTACACAGTTTAGGCACCAGAACACTGTGATAATTAAGTTGGCCTCGATTAAAGTCCTGTACCCTTATGGAGAAAAAAAACCCCTAATTTGTTATTAAAACAATTTTCAAGCTAACCCTTATTAAATATGCTCACCACTGTTGCCAGGAGCTCACTATAGTGACAAATAACTCTTATTAAATTACAGCATCTTGGTTGGAAGTCCTGAGTAGGCACAAAAATGTTCACAATAATTATGTTGAAATAACACTGTAATGAAATTAAAGGAAAGGCCTGAAGCTGTTCCTTTTAAAGCATTGTGTTACTGCTGAGGAGACTGCAGGTTTCAGGTAGAATGGTTTAAAATGTACACCCATTTATACTAAAATTGCTGCTGGTGTATTCGTGATGTTGTGGGTCATGTGAAAAGTCACCTCTCTATGGATAACCTTATAAAAGATGTCAACTGGTCTTAGATTTCTATTATTGTTTTACTATCTAATGAAGTGTCTTCAGGAAGCCTTGCCCTGCTGCAAATAATTGGATGTTATGTTTAAATTAATTATCAGGCCCCAACAGTCTCACATGAAGAAGATAGCGATCACATAAAATAATTTTAGAAAAACATTAAAATTTAAACTAGAAAATTCGGGGAAACTTTGAAGGTGCCTGCCACCTTGTGCCGCTGAACCTTAGACCGATCTCCCCAACCAGAAAGCAGGATTTACCGAGCAAAGTTGTAATTATGAATATTACGTGTGGTAGGAAACTACAGTCGGTCCTGTGAGCTCCTCCTGTGTGGTTTTTGGCAATTTACATTGCCATGGTAACACAACATGCCAACAAATCTTAAGAGTGGATAAGTCATGACTGAGTTGATTATTCTGATGTATAAAATGTCTTATAGGAATTCACAGATTGTCCTGGGAAGCATCTAGTGTATGGTTGATGGCTCTTTATGTTTCTATGGTAACTCAAAATGCCAACAAATCTTAAAAGTGGATAAGCCATGAATGAGCTGATCGACTTAATGTATAACATGTGTGGTTGAAATCCACTATCTGTTCTGTGAGCTCATACTGAGTGGTTTTTGGCACTTTACGTTGCCATGGTAACTCAAAATGCCATCCAACCACTACTGGGGACATGCCATGACCAAGACGGTCGTCTTGGTCATAACATTCCTGATAGAAATCCAGTCTGACCTGTGAAGCATCTCGTGTGTGGTTTTTGGCAATGTACGTTGCCATGGTAACCTCAAATAAACAGGATTGAATAGGAAGCACGGACATCGAGGTGTCAACTCCTGGCCACAATGTTTAAACTCCGTACATCCTATTACTATAAAAATTACACGTGTCAACACAGGACAAGTTTTCCTACCTTTTGAAAATTAATTTGTCAGTAAAAGATAAAAATTGACTGAAGGAGAGAAGAAATACACAAAAAAAACTTGATAAAGAGCTGAGCTGAACTTCTGCAGAGTGAGAGTGACATCAACACTGGTGAGGTGCCAAAATTCCATCTATTAAAATGAATGGAGAAATTTCCATTTTTAATACATTTTGAAAAAGATATAAAGACATAAATAAAGAAGTCAGTTGAGAGGTGGAGAATAATAGGTGCCACCATTAATATTAATTTTTAAAGGCAGGCACCTATAAACAATCTATAAACTATGCATTGCGCAAGTACTGTGTATAATCTGCAGTCGAGTGTAGTTTAAAAATCTCTCTCTCTCGTTCACTGTGATATTTTCCTGTTCACTTTGGGGCTCAAATACCATATTCCTACGCTATACCTGGTGCATGTGCACTGGAAGTTAAAATTATCGTATTTTGAGAAAAATTATAAAATTATTAATAGTGGCTGGGCGGGTTAGTTTTAATAAAGCAGTATCATAGACTGTGTATAAAAAAGTCTTTAATTACTATCTTACCTTGTAGCGGTCATAAACCCAACTCTGACCAGACTAATGTTTCTAGCTGTGTGGACTAAACAATGTATACCCCAGGCTAAAACGGCAGCGTCATCACTTATTACATTATCTGCTGATTGGTTGTAAAGGCACTCGATTGCGCATAAAAAAAAAATGTGTCTGGCAGGATGAAAAAAATGTCTGGAAGTAAAGTAAAGTAAAAGTTAAGTAAAGTAACATGAAAGGGTCAAGTTATAGTACATAATGAGATTTGTGGAATTATTGGTCGTACAAAGGGCAAAATTATCATACAAATACAATAATTAATACAATAACTTCTGGCAACACTGAATACAAAGAAGAAGGAGAACATTTGTGCCCAAGGACCAACCACAAGACCGAGGTGACAGTTCCAGACCAGGAAATTCAACTGGAAACTTACCGTGATGCTGGTGTTTTGTTTGCAGCAGTTTTTGCGTCATAGTTAAAGCTAATTCAGAAGCTAAATACGAAACCAGAGGAAATAATTGCTTTGTCTTTCCGGCCTCCTCTGTCAGCTGTTGGAAGAAAATAAGTCTGGATTCAGACAGGTAATACGGATTTTCATACATTTCCTGGTAAAGTAAGTAAACACGAACAGACTAGCTTCTACAAAAAAAATGCTAACTGCTATGTGTCTTACAATGATTAGTGTAACTGCTGTTAGGAACCAATTATACAATTTCAGTTCCTTTGATTATCTGACAAATATGTTTTATTGTTGTGTTTTGAAGAATAAAGAGTTTTTGGAGTAAAGACTAATTCAGTTTTTTACCCTCCCACAAGCTAAAGCAGCCAATTAGCTACTTTATAGTTACACCAGCTACTGATTATTAGCGGACTTGCTAATTAATTTAGTAGTGACTGAATGTTCTCAGTTGAAGGAGAAACAGGCAAAATGTACTTACAGTAAATAGTAAATGAAAAAGGCATAATTGTCAGTGTGATGCATGATGGTGCTTTGGTTAATAATAATATTTATATTAATATTAATAATACCCTAACCCTAACCCTATTGTGCGCAGGTTGTTTTCACTGAAGCTAACCCTAACCCCTAACCCTAACTCTACACCTAACCCCTAACCCTCTGTGTAAGATAGAACTGGTCCTCCTTTACTCTTCCCCTTCTCCTGCCCTCGCTCTGTTATCCGGGACTCTAAGCAGCTCCTGAACTCTAGTTAGGCAAGCTTTAGGATTGGAGCATATATTAGTTTTTGTGGTTACAATGTCTGTGCAGAAATTGCATGACGGGACTGTGTTGGTGTGGCAGTCAGAGTCCAGATGTCCAGAGAGTGCCCACTCAGTGTGTTCAAAACAGTCTTCCAGTGCTGAAGAAGCCTCATCACACTAAATCTGCACAGACTTGATGTATGTTTTTGTTCTAATAAAGAGGGGCTTTTAAGATGGAATTATTAACAGGGACAGATGATGCGATTGTCCAAGATGGGGTGTGGGATGGGATTTGTAGACTCCGGGTACATTTGTGGAGCGTTTTTGTCTAGGGTTTAGTTTTTCCTTGTTTAGATGTCCTTACTCTTGTGGAGCTGAGAGGAACTGTGGTCAGGTCATAAATATGTCATATGCGCAGGCCGATTATTATGAGCAACCCTCTCAAAACCAGAAAGTTGTTTGATTTGACTCACTGATGCACAAGTGCTTTGAAAACAGTTAATGGGTGTATTTATATGGTACGGTTACTGGAGGGCTTTCTGGTGCAAAAATAAAAATAAAAACACACTGTTTTGTAGCTTCAGGAAACCACAAATGGTGCTTTAACTATCAGTGAAAACTGTTTGCAGATTTTGAGGTTCTTTTGAGAATAATACATAACGGTAATACATAGCACGTTTAACCCACTAAGAGCAAACATGGAGGTTATCAGATTAAAGAATATTTATTGTGGCTTGTGGTCTACGTTGCATGTATTGTAATAGAGTCAATCTTGGACTGACAGGGGTCAGTGGGATTCTGATGGGCTGTGGGGCTGCAGGGGGACCCAAACAGGGCTGTGGTTCTGTCTAGGACTCGTCTTAACCCCGTTCAGTACTGTCAGGCTGGCCTAAACACTGCCTGATGAGGCTTTTAGAAGAACAGAGTGAGTGACTAGGGTTTAGAGGAGATCTGACACTGCAGCCTGTGGTGCTGCTGTTTATGTATGTATTCTAGTACTGCAAAACCTGTGTTTATGAAAACAGTGGCCAGATGCCCATCAGATAGGAGCTGCAGGGATGGGACAAGGATCGCTCCTCTGAGTGAAAGAAAAGGAGACAGAAAAACAGACAGAAAAGGACCAGAAAATGGGAAGAAGAAGAAAAACTAAACCTGTGAAAAAAATCAGTTTTAGCAAATATCTATTTTTTTTGTTTTCCATTTAAAAAAGCAGTTTGTCTTGTCTTCTCTTGTTTCACTGTTTCATGTGTTTGAGCTAAACTCTAGCAAAAGTAGAAAGTACTTTGCTTCTTCCACTAATCCTCTTCTGACTTTAATTTGATTTCTTCCATGTTTTGCCCCTTCGGTTGTCTTCCTCCTTAATTAGCTCATATCCCTCTGGTTTGCCAGATTGAGGGTGTTGACATGGCACAGCCCCAAATCAAATATATAGTATTAAGCCCTCCCAACCTACTAACATCACATTCACACTTTCTTACATCTTCTACTTCTTTCAAGGAGCCTGAATTGCATTTTTTTGCCCCTTGTTTTTGGTGCTTACCCATCGGCTGCTGCAGTTATTTGTTGTTTTCTGTTTTAAGTGGCAGACCAGAGAAACCTGACATTTTTATTATATTGTGATTTGAGGTGATTTGCTATATTTGAAATGACAATTTAATTGGTTTTGCGCTGCATGGTTTCATCACGAAAACCTAATCCAAACCCTTTGATTTAATATTTTACACATTTTCACACTTTTTTTGTTGCCATCAATGCAGCGAGAGCATCTACATTGTACAATGGTGCACTCACTCTTTTGCTCAAAGTTTATTTCATTTTGTTCTTGATCATTTTAGTGTTATCAAAGCAAAGCGGAGAGAGAAACGTGCTTCTCAAAGTTCACATTTCAAATATTTTAATTGTTTTATGCAGCTTTCATTTATTTTTCTAATAATCCCTTGAGGCAGCTGGAAGACTGTTTACTGTCTTTGATTCGCAGTCCTGTAGCTTTCACTCCAAGCATTAATTAACCTTCAAATGGAGAAATTATAGCAGGCACACAAATATGCAAGCACACTCGACAACCACACACACACACACACACACACACTTAAAGACAGACTTCAACAATAGAGGAGAGTTTCTTCTGCTTTTCGTCTGAGATCTCTCTTCCTGTGTCTTTCTCTCTCTCTGACGCACAGACACACACACACACACACACACACACACACGCACACACACACACACACACGCACACACACATGCACCAGACTTAGAACATGCAAGTCAACATTTATTCTCTCTCTCTTTCTCCTCCTCGTTCCTTTTATGCACCAAAGTCTAATTCAATCTCGGCCTACGGATTCTTTGAACTTCAGTCAGTGCAGAAATAACATTACAGGTTCAAAGACAACAGATATCTGTTTTCTGTTCAGAACCAGCTAATCTCCTTGCCTTTCAGTCCGCTTGTCTATCTTCAGCTCTTTTTTGTCCTATATATCATCTTTGTGGGTTCTTTTTTGTTCATTTCTTTCGTAGCTGGTAAAACATTCTATTATTTTGATATAGGCTCTCATTAGTTGCTCATTTTAATTAAAAGGCCTCATTCATATGAAAATGGGCCACTGATAGTAATTTCCTTCCTTAGCAACAATCGCTAACCTTGCACCGCAACTCTTAATTAGAAACCAGTTTGACTGACGTTGATGTGCACCACAGTAGTAACACATGCTTGCATAGGCATTCTGTAAAACAATACGATGCTCCTATGGCTTGTGTCATTTCCATTAATCACCTGCAGTTAACGTAATGCATGATATTTATTAGAGAAATCAATAATTCTGGAAACAAACAAACTCTCAAAAGCTCTGTTGCTCCAACATGGCTGTAATATTGTACATTGTACTCGCTCCTCTGAGGCTCGCTTCATTTGTTTTCTGCTCATGCTTCTCATTGTCAAAGCTCTGATAGGTTAATTCATGCAGTGTTTACTGTCCCGAAAAGATTCCCATCAGGCCTTTCTCCGCTTTGTTTTTCTTCGTTCCTTCTCCTTCACTGCTTCATTGCTGAATATTAATCATCAGGTGTGTGTACATAGCAGCAGGCACAAAGGGGAGATGAGGAGCTGAAACTATCAAAGGGCGACACACAACGACTGATTTAGGGAATGATTGATTATGTTTCATCTTTATTCTGGATGAAATGCACTTGTCCAAATTTCTGCAGATTGATTAAAAATATATATTCTTAAGCATTTCTGTATCATAAACTGTAATGCAACCACATCATAATTCATGTGTAATTTATTGGTTCATTTTCCCTGCCTCAAAAACAAACATGAGTAAGCATACCAACATCCAAGTTGAAGTTTGTTCTGGTACTTTCACCTGCCGTGCAACCAGCATTTCCGGTTGTCTGTGTGCTATTTGGAGAGAAGAACCAAACGGAAAAATCTGATTAGACATACCCCTGACTCTTATTCCCACACAGAGCGTGCAGCTTTAATGGAAGAATGGAGGTGGAGGGGTTGTCTCTTTACTGATGTCAGGCCCAAGGCTTAAGGGTAGTGTCCCACGGAAATGAGCCATTAAAATTGAGGATTTATTTATTTTTCTCCTTCTCTGCATTTGGCATGGGGTGCAGAAGTCAGGCAGAATGTTTGGGAATGATTTAGGGGGACGGGACAGGCAGCTCCCCATAGCCGCCGCATCTGTGAGTGTGTGTTGGATTTCATAAATGGAAATGTTGCTTCGATTATTATGGCTGTATTATTTAATCAGCCATATCTCAAAGGGCGTTGGGTGTCTTGGATGCTTCCGATTTGCAGAGACAGTAGTTGAAGACTGTAACTGGATATCTTCTTGTCACAAACTGGCGTTGCAGTAAAATGTGCACGTGTTGACCCTTTTACTCAGCCTCCATTTTTTGCTGGAGTTTTCCACTTTCCAGCAAGTTTATGCTATTGTATTTATGCTTATTGTGGAAATAAGCCCCGGCTTTACATGTGCAGGCAGGTTGCAACCAGATTTACTATGATATCAAAGTGAGAGTGAGGGATGTGGTGGAAGTTATGGCTGATGTGTTGCTTTATCAGCCAGCACGATGCCAGGTTGGAGTGCTTAGCAGACCTTTGATGCGAGTTGTGATTTAGAGCATATGATAAGGGATGATGACGAAGAGAAGAGAGGGCGCCTTGTTAGGACGCTGATGAGCAACACAGACAAATCAAAACAAACTGTAACCACAACAAACATTCTACCCCATCTCACGTCACAAAACATGTGGAATGAGAGGGCATTTTCTGTTTTTGTTTCTTTTTACTTATGGGTTTTGGCTCATTAGTGTGACAAAAGAGAGAGGAAGAGTTTTCAGGACAAAGAAGTAACGTGACCTCTAACAAATACACAATTTTGGATGGGGCTCATGAAGCAGTATAACAGAACCACGTGTCCAGGCAGGCACGGCGACCTTTGTCAGTACAAAACTACTCTCAATAGACGGTGAAAGTGACGACTGCTATTTGTCACAGTAGATGAACCACTGTGTTACAGTGTTGCTCACTGCTGTTCAAAAGTTTACAAAAAATACTAATAAGCTTAATGTTGGCTTTAGTAGATTTAGATAATGTGTTAACAGAAAATATAGAAAATCTAAAACAATTGAAGACATTCTTAAAGCAATAAAGTTTCGCCCTCTTGCTGTACATAATGTAACCATTGCTGTTATTCTACAGCTCAGTCTTCATCATATGCAGAGTAAAGCACACAGAGTTGTGTTGTTTCCACTTTTTACACCAACGTTTTGTGTAGTTTTATGTCTCGTCTTTGTGATTCAGATAGTTTTTTGTATCAAACTTTAAAGCTCACATAACTCAGCTCTACTTTTATGACTTCTATCTCTCACGCTCTGTCTTACTCTGTAGGATCCTGCTCAAACACTTCACATACATTTCTACCACTTCTTCATCCTTACCATACCCCTTTCATGACAGCTATAGTGTTGGACAGTTTTTTTTACATTTGTTTTGCATAAACCTAAATGAAGCACAACAGCTCCTCTTTTGTACTTGTGTTATTTTATTTATTTTTATTATAATATTTGCATATGCATACATTGGCATGTTATAATAACATAAGTGCTATCACAGGAGCAGGTACAGATGTAGTCAGGCTTTCCTACTTTGATCCTTTGGTTTAAGTGTCCATGTTTTTTGCCCAGACCAAATAGTTAATTGTGGTTAGTTTGAGAGTAACATTGAGGCTGAATAGCAGATGTCACTTCCACCGGAGACACAGGCTTCACAGCCATTAAGCCTGCTGCAGAGATAAGGCAGCCATTAGACAAAGTTGGTCACTGCAGCAGTGACAGCTCCTTAATGTTAACTGTGCTCAGTGGAATACACTGCTTTCTCTTTTTTCAGGCAAGTCTGGGGGGCTGTGGATGAAGGGTATTGTGTGCTAGGAGCCATTTTAAATAAGCAATAAATGTTAAATCTACCCGACATCTTCAGTATCCATTACTGCAAAGAGCATGGTGGGGAGGAGACGGAGATGAAAAAGCGGGACAGAAACTGGTAGACAGAGGAGATGAGATCAGTAGAGGATTGATTCAGGCTCTTAGATGTTTCAGATTAGTGGCTCAATTAGAGACAAATATGGAGGCTTATTCATGTGACCTTAGCAGTGACAGCCTGAACTAAGTGTCGTACAGTAATTACTTTAAATCCCCAACATCTCACTGATGCTGGAGATTTGGAGATGATTGCTGAGCTGGATCTTCCAGTATCCTTCAGCACAAAAATCTTTTTATGGCCCACTTTTAGACAAGGCTGTTGCCACAAACGTCGCCCTGCATGGAAAGAAGTTTGACCTTCTATTGGTGCGTGAGACATCATCTTGGATTTTACTTCTAACTGATCTCTCACTGTGATTTTATCTTATAAAACACTCGGGGACGGGTGTGAGTGTTTTGGAACAAAATGTGTTTCCAGGAGGCCTGAGTTTAAGGGAGCAGTTATGAACAATGAGGGCTTCTTCTGATCTGGGTGTCCCAGTTCAGAAATAGGTCCTATTCAAATTTAAGCAAATGCACCACGTGTGCAAGTCCTTGTGTTTCTGTAGGTTTTTGTATGTAATCAAAGCAGGTCTGACTTGCATCAAACACCAAGCGTATCATGATCCAAACTTTAAGCCTCCGGGTGTTTCCAGTGGCAGCAGGTGACTGACGTGGCTTCACTGAGTCGAGCACCTAATTGGCAAGTGGACAAACGCCGACCACACTTTTGGCAGCCAGCTATTAGTGATTTAGACTCTCGGACTTACAGCAATTAATTTTGAAAAAGCTATACTATGCATTTTGGGTTTCTATCTTCACAGCGGTTCCATTCTGTTCCTGTTGGCCAGCTCGCAGAAACCCGCTGGTGTGCTGAACAGAGATGGAAAAACTTCCCATCTAACACGAGCGGCTGGGCTCTGTACGTTGTATGTGTGTGGACCTAAAATGGAGGTCTGTTTTGGACTAACAATGTTGCATAGGCGGTCAGTAACCTTTGCAAAGGTTGCTAAGTCTCTGCATGAGGGCAACGGGAAATCTCATGACAGAGCAGACACAACATTAGATTTTATTTTGCGTGATTACTTCTTCTGCTGATCAGTGATAGAGTTACCTTTGTTTATCTGCATTATACCCCGAGATTCAAATAATCACATTGGGACTGTTCAAATTACAGATGGGACTATTTACTAAGTAACCCTCACTATTTGTGTGGGCAGTAGAAATGTTTTAGGAACAGTTTTTAGTGGCTGACCACACAGATATTGCTGCAAATAAATGACAGCACCTCACTTTCACTGAAACACTACAGAACAGTATTTTGGAAAATACTATATTGATCAAATATGTACACAAGACAAAACTGACAGCAGTGATACATATGGATTTCTTTAACAAGCACGACTTCAAATGTGTAGTATTTCATATATATTATAGGAATACTGTGGTGATTTTAGCTGATGGGCTTTTCATGATTGACATGTGAAGCTTCTGTTGTCCCCGTTGATACAGCTGTGAGAGATATGAAAATAAACACTTTAAGGCAAGAATTAGTGTGAGGAAACCCCTTTCTACCATGCACAGAACTTCTGTGCGGACGGCCTTTTTTAAATTAGATGAATAAATTTGAAAGCTTAATTATTTTCGGTGCTTTGAGCGATTATTTTTCTCTATGGAAAAGTGAGTAATGAGAGAAGAGGAGGGGATATATGATCCCTAGAAGACAAATGCAGACGCATTAGCTCAAAAATCTCCTTTCTTTGACTACTTCTGTCTCTCTTCTTAAGTCCCCAACAGGCATAGCCTTATTTCTTTCAATCACCATTAGATTTGCTCCAAACAAAACAAACCCAATTAACCTTATTTCTAGCCCCACATTCTGTCTAGAAGACTCTATCCAGTACATATAAACACAGAGACACAGAACTGTGTCATATATACTGGTACTACGGTAATCATGTAGCTTTAATGTTGAGTAAGCAGTCATAAGAACTGTCCTAATCAGTGTGTGAGGTAAACTTATTAATTGCAGCCTGTCAGTCTCCCCTTTCAGCCCACATGGTGTTTTTGGCCGAGTGTAATTCAATCAATTCACACTGACTCTCTCCTCCTCCCTTCTTTTCCTGCTGAACTTGCCAGGTCATGTTCTGCAGCTCATGTGTTTGATTGAGGCCTCCCTCTCGTGTCTCGAAGAGAGGGGTGGTGGGTTCCTCAGGGACAAACAGCCCAGTTGTGTCGGGACTGAACTTCTCAGAGCTGGGAAACAATTACAACTCCCCCCGTCCTCGCCCTCCTCCTCCTCCTCCTCTTCGTTTTTCCTCCTTCTGTCCACCACTATTCTTTACTTCTTCTTCCTTGCTTTAACACTCTGTCTCTCCCATCACTGTCCTGGGGCACTATATACCCCTTTATTTATTTATGTATCAGGAGACGGAAATGGACTCCCACCCAGGGAACAGGGGTGAAAGGGAGGTGAATTGTGAGTGCATGTACATAGATATGTGTGTGTGTGTGTGTTTGTGTGTGTGCACACATGCAGCCATACTGTAAATACAGTATATGTTGTCTTATACAGTCAAATGCAGTATTTAAGGGTAAAGCTTCTGACTGACAGTAGTACTGTACTACAAAACAATACTTTAGTTTATGAGTTTTGTTTATATCCAGCATGTAAATGAATACACATAGTGATGGTCATGGCGAAGGTGAAGAATGGTTGCAGGTAAATGTGGATGCAAATGATGCAGGATTTAAAATATATATATTTATTATGTTTTCTAGAATTCGGGGATGATCATCATTGTAATGAGAAACACTGAGACCAAATGTAATTGTAGTTAATGTGTGATGTGCATTTTGTAACTGTAAGGGAACAAACGTCATAGACGATGTTGCCATGGCAGCAGAGCAGATTGTCTGCCTCCTCTCATGCTGTCTCATTTAGTCGTTGATCTTTATTTTACGTACATACTGTTTAATTTAAATCCTGCTCTTTGTAATAGATAATTCTTTACGGATCTCCTCTTTGAATGAAACCCAGATGTAGTTCTCATACTGCAAAGTTTTCTTTTACCAAGGGTGACTTACTGTGCAGTACATGCCTGTATGCAAAACCTCTGCCAAAGTATCTCAGCCACAAAAAACACAGAAAAATAAACGAAAATGAAAAAGCCCCCCCCCAAACACACACACACCCACAAAAGTGGACTTACCATTTGATGAGAAGTCCTGATTACGTTGTGTACTTCCCAGCCACTTTCCTGTACGTGACCTTCGTCTGACCTGTGGACGACCCCTTTGAAAGGAGTCAAGGACTTCTGGTCTGCTTCTTCGGGCTCCAAGTGGAGAACGACGGGGTGAGTTGAGGTTCAGACTGCTAGCTTTCTGTTCACCCCAGTGTGCTCCTTATCACCTCCATCATTGCAACACGCTGTTGTAATTGCAGCCTGTGATCTCTTTCTGGACGTGCTTTCATTTTCTTCAGTAGAGATTTTTGAAGGTCTTTCAAATGTTCTTTCTCACCCTGGTATCACCCTTCAACCCGTTCACATCACATACTTGAAGAGAAAGTTGTGAGAACACTAACTGAATTTTGTCAGGTCTGTGTTTAGACTACGTAAGCACTCTGCTGTGACTGACGTTTCATTATTCTGATGATTTTTGCTCAATCTAAGTTATGAAAATGCTGAACTAGAAGTTCTGGCGTCATGCGGTGGCATGCAAAATGTATGTTCACAAAGTTTTGCTAATGGTTATTTCCATCAGGAAATATTATATTTAGCATTTTCAATCCTGTCTGTTTCTTAACGACACACACTGAGCACTTTAATCTGACTTTAAAATGAAACACAACTAACGTCTATTATAACACTGATTCTTTTCATAATACGATACTGATGTGAGATTATTGTTTAGGTTCCCTAATAATAAAAAAAACTTTTGAATATTTTTTATAAAGTAGTATCTTTTAAACTCCAGTTTACAGTTTACACACATATTCTACTTTACTCTGTTTAGCAGAGGCTTTTAACCAAAGTGAATTACAAGGAGTAGACACCAGCAGTTACCATTCGGTTTCTGTAAATTATGAGTTACTACAAAATAATAGCCCTGATAAGACCCAAATTTGTCAAGAAGAAAAACATATTTTACTTCAGAAACATAACAAAATGTCTCTTGGTATGTTTTGATACTATGAAAACGTCAAAAAATTTATATTTACTCTACGTCTATTGTATGTAGACGGATATCACTAAGACATTTATTTATTTTTTTATTTAAAAAATATAGGAAAAGATCACATGAGATTAGAGATAATAAATAAAAACTTCAACTATAGTATTATGCATAATAGAAAAAATGGGAATACGATACACTGCATGATTGTGTGTGTGTGTGTGTGTGCGCACATGTGTGTGCGCACGCGCATGAGAGTGTGTGTGTCTTTGCATGTGAATTGTATGGTCGAGGCTGCAGTTCCTCACCTGCAGGGCCAGGTCTGCTTTCTTATCGCTGTGTAACTCACTGATTCGCTTTTATCGGCCCTCTGAGCTCTGATTGGCCTTTATCTCTGAGCCCAGCTCTGATTGGGAGGTCATAACGCCTTACTGCAACGGAGCATAAAAAAGCAGATAAGGCACTGATAGCAGAGTTCAACCTCACAACTCTGAAAATACTCAACATTATATCCTGACCCTCATCCTGCATCCCTCAGTTCCTCACTCTCTACATTCATGCAGTTTTCTGTGGGTAAATCAAGGAGTGCGGGCAGTTCAGTATATTTCTAAATATGTATATATATATATCTTTTAGTATGGAAAGGTGACTTCTCAAAAGTATTATCCTTCATTTTGGGTCCTGATTTTTTTCCTGATTATTTGCTGATATGTGATGAAAAGTAAATGCAAGTTAGTAAAATAATTTCCAAATGTGATCTTGTGAATTGTGCCTATGATTTACATTTGATACATATTAAATTACAGTTGTAACGTAACACAGATTCAGGACTGTAAATCCCAACCCAACAAATTTTTAATGTTTCTGTTCAGAACCATTTTTTCTGTGAATCCACATGGTGTTAAATTACCTTGCAGTTCCTAATTTTTATGTTCAAAATATTCCTGTACTGAACTATGTACCTCTAGGGGGTAGTAGTAATCAAGAATGGTTAGCCGAGTCACACACTGATTAGTGTGTGTGCAAAAAACACAGACGTGAATATATTTTAATAAATCTTAACTTATTTTTTCTTTTTCTTTCTTGTAAAGAACAGAGAAAGAAAGGTGAATAGAAAGATTGATTCAAACGTTCAGTCACTCACAATTTTATATTCCAGTTTACTAATAGATTTTACTATAAAATAATATTTTTCTGTGATTTGCTCCCTTATTGTAGTGAAACTACAATAACAGAACGCACAAATAACAGTTAAAATAAGTTGTTCTAGTCACTTTTGTTTGCAGATAACTTTTTATTCGTTATTACAAACTTATATTGTCATCCTGTGTACTAGAGCAGCAAATGTTGGACAAAGTTGAACTCAACTCTGTGATAGACATACTCAAGAGGTTTTCCACATTGGAAAAATTCCTTTGGCCTGAATTTGACTATTCTCTCCCTCAGTAACCAGCTCAGACCTTTAGTTTAATGGTGTATATCAAACACATCCAGATCTCAATTATCATTCTTAATGAGGGAACGACTCTAGAGGAATCCCTTTTCCATCTGCAACCTTCAAAGATCCTTAAAAGAACATCTGAGGGTCTTTATCAGACAAAGTTCCTCCTTCATTTGAATAATTCTCTAAATCGGCCAGAGGGAGATGAGACTGAAGAGTAAGGTCCTAAAGTCCTGGAACTGAAATTAGATCTGAATATCGTAGAGAGGGAGACGTTGTAGACTGTGATACGGATTACAGTTTAGGGACCTGTATTGTTTTCACCCCCTCTTTTTCACTTCTTCTTTCCTTCTCTTTCCACTTTATGCTTTTCTGGTGTTTTATAGCCTTAAGTATACGTACATGTATGTTCACTCACACAGACACATTAACATACACACTTGATCAGAGGTAAAAGGAGGGTCAGGAGGTGTTGGAAAGGAAGGGAAAACGTCAAAGTGTGTGTGTGTGTGTGTGTTCGGAGGGCCTGTATCTCATTACATAGGAGTGTGATAGCCATCAGAGTCAGAATAATATTTAGCACATGCTGCCTGCTAATGAAGCGGTAATGTCCACGGGCTGGAAATGAGAACCAGAGGTGGCTCTCTTTTTCTTTTATCCCCTCGTCTTTATAGCGCCCTCATTCCATTCCTGCTTTGTGTTGATCCATCATCAAATAACTTTATGCTACCTGTTATTTACTTTATATGTCACTTTATTCCTTTAGGTTTACATTAAGAAGGCAGATGATCTTAAGGTAAAGGGTAGAACACATCTGTCGAAGGCAAAAGGTCTTGTATCAAATTAGGAGCAACTATATAATCTATGAAATTTAGCGTTACGAGATATGATTTGGTCACATATCCAGCTTCCTGCTGACTTTTTTCTTCCTTTACTTTTTCTGTTAAAGTTAATTGTTTGTATGTACAAATAGAAAAACAAACACAAATGCAGCTCTGTATTCATACCATATATTGACTTTAATATGACAACCCTTTTTGCATCTGGGGTTTTTTGTGTTAAATTTTCTGCATATTCAGACGAGTCGAAACAAAGAAGTTTCTATATCAATATGTGCTATTTAAAGATAATTTGTCAATGCAAATCAGGCTATGACAACGGTACATCTGTTACAGGCAAATCAGTTGTAGACGGTATGTGCACAGCTGTCTTCTTTTGCTTGTAAGTTTTTACAGATTGTTAATGTGTTTGGTTCTAGCGTGAAACCAGAGCGGCGTGTTCATGTTTTATTTTTACATAGCAATGAAATACAAAACAAAACAAAAAATAAATTAATGGTTGATAATCAGAGCGAAGACAGACACACAATACAATGAAACTGTCATTAACTACAGTTAAATGTGCTTTGAAGACTCTGGGACCACACTCGTGGCTTCGATGGTGGATTAGGTTTATAGTCAAAGCGTAAATTAGGTTTTATAGTTCCACAATAAAACACACTCTGTAGTCACTTGATTGGGGTTTTATTATAGTACATTTTTTTCCTTTGTGGGCTCATGTGACATTTTTATTGAGATGACTTTAAATACAGTGTTATTTTATCAAACATCAAACAAAACACAGATCAGGTATTACAAAAAATGCAAATCTGAGGTTCATACCATGATAAAATGCTACGTTATAAAGATAAAAACATTTCACTGATACATTTACAATTTTTGCATAGAAAACATCAGTAAACTCTCTTTAGTCTATGTCCATGAAAGTTTCACCTGGCTTATTTTATCCTTTCTTTAGTTATACCTACATTGAGGGTTTGTCGCTAAAGGGCAAATTCAAATCATCTGAAGTTAAAGCAGAGGAGAACTCAGCTTATTTGGCTAATGCCATTAAGCCTGTCAGTGTCATTCACTGTGCACACAACACATCTTTTATCTCTCTCTCTGTTTAACATACATGCACACACAAAAACAC
Source organism: Microctenopoma steveboyesi (assembly GCA_032359275.1). Taxonomy (NCBI): domain Eukaryota; kingdom Metazoa; phylum Chordata; class Actinopteri; order Anabantiformes; family Anabantidae; genus Microctenopoma; species Microctenopoma steveboyesi. Next base: position 10,194,723 of record JAUMHF010000021.1, read on the forward strand.
CTGCACAATAAAAAAGTGATTGTTTCAAATTTCACCCGCAGCCCCCCTTTTCTCTGTCTCCAGCTCTGTTCGTTGTCGAAAAGATTTACATCCTCTTTTCTTTCTGGACCTCTACACAGCAATTGTCCAACTCTGTCCTACCCCCCCCCCCTCCAACTAGTCGCTGCACAAACACAGCTGACGGGATGTAAAGGTGCTGCCATGATACAGTCGCGTGGCTTCCAACAAATCCCTCTTAATTCACCAGCATGCAGGCCCTGAGCAGGCTTGTGTGTGTGTCTTGTCCTACTTTGGAGTGTATGTTTCTGTGTCTTTTTGAGGCATCTGACTGTATTTAGGTCTTTTGTGATTTCTGTGGCTGTTTTTTATTCCTTCATAGCTTCTACTATATAGGCTTCTGTGATTATTTTAATGGTGCTTGTCCTCTGGACTAAGATTAGAATCAATTGATCACTGTTTTTAAAAAGAGAAAAGAGCTGGACACTCGATTGATTGACTTCGAAAGCTACTTAATGTATTGGACATCAGATACAAGTTTGTTTTGAGCCAGCTTGTTGCATTCATCAATCCTCTGTCTGATCAGTTTGCCACTCTTCATTAATCAATATGTCTATTTGGTGCCCTAGTTTTCCCATACATCCATCTAATCTCTTATTGTAATTTTCAAAAAAGTTTCCCCAAAGACCTACGTTTACTTTACTAATTAGGTTCAAATCCTCCCTTTGGAAAATCCAATATCCTCGTGCGTCTATGCTAACCCAACTAGAAAACAAGACTCCGCAGTTACACCAGCAGATGTGTGACAACCGCGATCCTTTTTTCACCCTATAGGAACGTAATTTTTTGGAGACAGGTTTGTGTGTGAAACTTAACAGTGACAAAGTGGTGCATTAAACATAACGCTAATGTCAGCGTGCTAACATTTTTATAATGAGAAGGCTAACTTGCTTATGCCTTGCAGGAATCAATGTTTACCATCATTAGGATACTAATTTAGGATGATTACATACTTTGTATATTTTATTGTAATAAATAGTGGAAAATGTCCACTAATCAAAGTCAGAAGAGTTCATATGTATGTAAAAGATTAATGGAAATGTATTCAGTAGAAAGTAGTGGACTGAAAACAAACAAACAAGAAAAACCAAAAACAGGAAACTTAACAGGATATTAATAGATATTAGAGCCTGTATTTCTTTCAGTCAGGGGCAGGGCTGTTTCTGGGTCTGTGGGGGCCCTATGCAAGAATATTTTGGGGGCCCCTGTTTGAAATCAATATAACAAATTGAAACCATTTAATTATCTGTTGCAATGCATCATCGTAGGTTCTCAAACTTGAAATTAAAAAGATGATTTACGATTCAAACAAGAATCAAATCCATTCACTGTTTCTATTTTTTTATTTTATGAGATTCAACAATTTGGTTTATTGCATAATTAACATAATTATGTAAATAGCGGAAGTGCCCAAACTTTTTAAAAAACTGATCAATTTGATGATGCGAAGATACCTGTAGAAAAGATTGGCAGCAAAGGTGACTTACAAATGCAGTTTTAAGAGATAATATAATTTGGACTGAATGAACTCACACAGAAATAATTTACTTAATTTTTTCAGCTTGATCATGAACCCAGGTCTCCAATATTCTATCACGAGAAATTACCAGTTGAGCTAACTAAGACATACCAAAGTGATGAAGATGTCTGGAAAAGAGCAAACCAAAGTTAATACTTTAATATTAATTCTAATAATATAAGCGATAGTTGGGGGGCCCCCTAGTGGCCAAGGTGCCCCATGCCTCTGCATAATCGGCATAGCGCAAGAATCGGTACTGGTCAGAGGTGCCTAAAATATATGGATTATAAATGTATTTTTATCAGGTCTATTTATGCATGACCTTTTTCCTTTCACATTATATTAAGTGGTTGCTGTTTGTCTTTACTGTTGTTAGGATTGTATAAAATCATATTGACAGAATAGTTCTATGTAAATACAGGCAAATGGCAAAATCCTAATTTTCATGTCTTCGTAGTCATACATGTTTAAATCAACAATGTTAAGTATCAGAAGTTCAGATCTCCTCGTACACACGACGAGTTTGTCTTTTGTTGCTGCTTACATTAGATATTTGTATGTGTGTATATGTATGTCCTCTTCATACATTATGTCTCAGGAGACGGAAGTGATACAGTCCGTGATTGATGTGCTTTGCTGTGTGGCATTTTAACCAGGTCTTTAGAAACAACTCTGCAGCTGCCTTCTTCTACATGGCACGCACACACACACACACACGCCCACTGCAACCCTCCAGCTCTCCTCAGTCCAGGGGGCAGTAAAGTGGTTATCTCTCTCTTTCAGATTCTAATCTGACAGCAGCTCCTGCCTGTTGCCAGGTTACCCCTGGGGCGTCAATCTCCATTTAAATCCTTGCTGCCTCCCCGCCCACCCATCAACACCAGCTCCACACACCCACCATCACCCTCTGCTGTTGTCCACTCCCTCTTCTCCTGAGGGTCCTCTCTCTTCTCCTTCACCCTCCCACCACCCGCTGGTCTGACTGTGATGGTGGCATGAGGCTGAATTCACACAGGGCAGCAGGTGACATATACATGCTTTGGAATCAGCTGCTATTCAGGAAAAAGATAGATGGTGTGTTTTCAATGATGCAAGGGCGCATTGGAGTTTATTCGACATGCTCTGTGCTGCAGGCTTTTCCCAGTGTACTTTGGCACCGGTTCACACACAGTGTCCAACTTGGTCTTGTAGAGCAGGGGGATGTGGGCTAAGTGGGTTTGTTTGAGAGAAGGGCGGCAGACAGGGGGTCTCAGAGTTGTAGGAGGATGTGGGCTGAGTCTGTACAGCCTGCTTTGCTCAGACAGATGAGGGGAAACGATTGAGAGATAACATGATAGTCTGAGAGAACGCTCGTCTTTTTCTTCTCCTCTCTCTGTCCTCCTGTGGCATATGAATGGAGGTCCATTGTGTATGTTGGACAGAGACATCTTGCACACTGACCCTCACCCAGAGGTCATGGGTTGCGTAGATGAGAGGGAGCACATAACTGCAGCACAAACACGACCCCGCTGAGAGGCCTTGCCGTTGTGCCAGCTCAACGTCAAAGAAGCTGCCAGGCTGAACTGAGAACTGCTGGTGAGCAGAATATATTTCCCTAAGCTGGAGATATGCAGTACTGTGTTTATCCATCTTGTCCAAACGTTTGTTACATCCACTGTATACCTGATCTGCAGGGGAAGAAATTTGTTGCACTGTTTCTCTAGAAGGAAGCATAAAGCACAAATACCTGTTGGAACCTGTACAGATGTGAACCCTGGTGAGACAGCGCTGCCCTTTGTATAGCCAACATCTAAACCAGTCCTTTCCTGACATTTATAGACAAAATTTCCTCATTTTAATTTAAGAGACAGGGTTGTAGAGGCACACTGGCGAGGACTATCATGTTTCAAGAAAGTATCTTTGAAGGGATGGAAGTGAGAGAATTGAGGAGGATATCATAAAGACTGAAGTTCGCTTTAGAGGCCTCCAAGAAATGTTTGCATTTTAATTGCGCGTATCCACAATTTTTCACTAAACCATACCTTAGCCATGTTTTCCACAACCATTATCTTTTTTCTGACCTTAACTATGTTATAGTTGTAGTAGAAATTCACATAACAACAACAAATATGATGGAATTGCATGTGGTATGGATGCTGCTGACTAAATTAAACATTACTGAAAAACTAGAGAAGAGATGAGGGAGAGTTAACTTGACAACGATCCAGCCTTGGACCGAACAAGCTGGTCTGGGGGCTAGGATCCCAGAGGACCTGAGGTTTTGGGCATATGTGTGTGTGATACTCTCTCTGTGTGCCTGCAGTCCACTTGGCTCACTCCTGGTCAGTGTGTCAGTCAGTCTGTCGTGTGAGAGGGCATGCTCAGTGCATCTGAAACCTTTGGGCTGACGGCCGGCGGGCATGGCTCAGCCACCGGTGCTCCACCTGGCTGATTGATGCGGGCTTGTTTGAAGTCTTCTCAGGGAAAAAGAGCACCATTCATAAGTCGCTGCACCCTCCACACATGTGGCCCCACCTTTCACTGCCGTCCCTCCACTCTGTTAACAGCTGAAATGCTACACTGCTTAGAGCTCACGGTGGTATGAAACTGCAGCGTAAAGACAGCAAAGTGACAGGTAGCTTCAGGATATTCTCCCTCCGCAGCTTCAGTTCCCTTCTCTTCTGATTTGAATATATGTACTGTGTTTAAAGATATGACCATGGTGACATTTAACATGACATTTACAATATTATTACTGTAAACATGTTAGCTGGTCAAAATACTTACATACAGAGAGAATGTTAATTACTAAAAAAACATAATTATTTTAGCTGTAAAATGCTCCATACATGTGATGTTCTGTTCACATTATGTAAGACTTAGGCAGTTGTCCTGTATAAATGTATAAATTACATGCTGTGCACCTTTGAATAGAGTTAGGATACCTTTTCACTATGTTCAGTGTTTATGCTTAGCTATGCAAATCTGCTGCTAATCCTACCTACATATTTATCATAGAGTCATAGGAATTATATTAAAAGCAAATTTAAATGTTTGCTAAACTATGTAGTAAATTGTTATGTGTGTGTGTGTGTGTGTGTTGTCTTTGTGCTGTGTGCACCTGCACACATCTGGTCATAATGTTTTTCTTGTGTCTTCTTGTATCATGCACATGTGAGTATGGGCTATCAGAGAGATCAGCTGTTGACAGGCAGAGCCAAGGTCAGTTCCTGACCCTCTCACCATGCTTTGTTTGTGGGATCCAAGGAATGTGCAGGAATGTTGACTTCGGCAGGTGGAGAGGTTCTCTTTTGGAAAGGATACCTAGATACAACCCAAAACCCCCTTCTCCCCTTCTCTTCCCCTTCTCTCTCTCCCAGTCTGCCCTCCTCCACACTGAACCTTGCCTGGTCCTTTTCTTTCAAGTTTCCTTCTGTTCTACGCATAAATAATGAATTTCAGAAAATCACTCTGCTCTTTTCTTCCTGGACACATTGTGAATTAAAGAGATGGACAGGGAGACAAACAAGACTTAACATAAGAACAGGGCATTTACTTTCATGTCTTTCCTCATGGCAATTTTCTTCAGTTTAAAAAAAAAACATTTTATATTTACTTGGATTATCATTGTGTAATATTAAAATATGTTTGATGATTTGAATCACATAAGTGAGACAAATATGCAAATAAAATAAGGAAAATACTTTTTAATAGCACTGTAGATATTCCCGTTCTCCTGCTTGTGAACTGTCGGGATGTGTCAGGAAAAACTAGGCCAGGTACTAGTATGTCACCAGATTAAACTGCTGAGAAATTACCTGCTTGAAGTGGAACTAGTTAAAACAAAACAAAAGCAAAACCTTTACTGTCAGCTTCCTTCATGCCTCATCCCCCATCCTCCCACCACCCTCTTCCTTCATTCAGATTGTTATCATCAGATAGATTATTGCTTCCTGTAGAAACCCAGAGCTGTGTCTGCTCTCAGTTGTGTCTTCCTGACAGTCCCGAATATAATGTGCAGTTAAATTATTACCAGCAAAACACTAAAGACTATTTCTAAATGATTATTAAAAATAAATTGTGAATATAATAATCATGCCTTTCACGTTAGTTTGAACTCATATGTGGGAATGTTGGTGGAGAAATATAACAAAGCAGCAGTACCAATCTGTATATTAGACACTGATAGTGTGTGTGTGTGTGATATATATGGCCTAAAGCCTCAGTTGAACATATTTGCATTGAGATTTTCCTACACACAGCTAGATACATTATTCAAATATCCCTGTTTCTACATCCTCATCTCCTTCCTCGCTCTCCTAACAGTGCACCAGCGTCACAGTCTCATAACTTTTATCACTTTTGGGGTAACCAGAGCCACCCAGGCCTCTGTGACACCCACTTCAACACACTGTGTTCTGTAGGACGCTTGTGTCCTCTGATTAGATTTGACTCCTCAAATTGAATCTCCCTCTGAAACAAAGACCCTTTAATGGACATGATTAAACACACAAACTGGACATCGAAACCCTACTTACCTGATTGTTTACGTTGTGGCTCTTATTCTCAGTAAAAGCTGTTAATAGGAGCAAATTACTGCCAGCAACTTCAAAATATCAAGTGCCTGACTGCATGGCAGTAATGGAGTTAACTGCTGACCAATCCAATTATTGTCCTGCAAGGGGCTCAGTGGAGCCTGGGGAGGGAGGAATAGGATGGAGAGAAGGCTGTGTCAGCCGCAGGGGACAGGAGAGTGGAGGGTACCTGGATCATTGGCTGCTAACTATCACTGTTTGGTTGTAATTGGATTTGAAGTGGACTATGGGGTAGAGTTGCCTCTGCCTGCCATATCTGAGCAGGTGATATGATTTGGTCCGTCTTTATTAGCAAACAGAAAACAGCTCAGGGCGAAGCAGGGGCTCGTTTTTTCAAGTCTGTCTCAAAATTATTCTTCCTTTGTCTCATTTAGGCTCTTTAATAATTACCATAAAAGCACATTCTAAACAGCCGGTACAACAATTTACCCAAGAGGACCAATAAAGTATTCGTTATGATTATTTCCCTTTAAAGATTTGAGAAGATTTTTTCTAAACGTGATGCTTAAGATGATTGAAGTATTTATTGAGCACTTCTAAGACAGAGGACATGTAACGCCCCTTAGAGCTGGAGCAGTTTCAACCATGGAGGACTGCTCCGTGTTTGTTTTTGTTCTGCTTTATGAGAGACATTAGGCTGGCAGTGACCCTGGAGGTCAGTGAGAACACAGCTCTCAGCTTGCTGGGTCAACTTTGTTTGACGTCTGGAAATGTTAGAGCAGTAACTCAAACCAGACCTGTTAATCAAAGCTAATGCATGTTTGATGCAGTCGTATTTCTCCGTCTATCTCCACTTTATTTAACCTCCATTACCTCGGCCTCGCTTCCTCATTCCACCTCCCTGTCCTCTCACCTCCCCCAACCCACTTCTGTCTCCCTGTAGTGCTCTCTTTAACTGGCTCCATTACTAGGACCCCCCTGTCCAACTCTCCAATCCACTACCCTCAGGCATCCCAAACCTCATTTACACAGATATGTTTAGCCAGCACAGGAAGCAACCCGTGCCCTTTAACAAAATTACAGTCCAGCCAGCGAATGAGCCGCGGGGCTGGTCTGTAGGGACCAATCATAGAGGGCCGTGGCTCTACCACTTCCTCCTTTGAAAGGACTGGAAGTTCTAAAGTATTGACCCTTTTTTGTATTCCCCCTTTCGGTGAGACAACTTTGGACCCTACCAAGAGCTTACCTTGCGCAACGTGAACTAATGTACTCCATTACTGCAGTTATATGGGCTTCATTTGTAACTCTGAATGATTTAAATGATAAGGATGGTAATGATGGTGATGTAAATGCACTCAGTGCTGTGTTAACAGACCCAGGCTGCACGGACGCACTCTGATCACTATCACTGCGGCGCCTTAGTAATTTGGCTCCGAAATTCACTCTATTAATGTGACTCTGCTTTTTCTTTTTCCTCCTATATCCTTTAATTCTTCTTGTCACTGCATTCCTCCCTCAGTCTGGTAAAACTCTCTTTTTCTTGCAGGCACAGTCTTTAACCTATCACACTGTTTATATTACAGTTGGCTGTAACAAATGCGTCAGAAATATTTTATATATTTCAAAGTATTAAAAAAGTCTATTCAAGTGTAAAAAGTGCATCTCTTTTGCATTGCAGCAGGCCTACACAAGCTTGACTTAAAACATTCCTTCATGCTTTTTATTGCTGCTGGGCTGTAAGTCTGCAGTGCTGTGGGAGATCGCCTGAAGATGAGTGTCTCCCTTTGATTCCTGTTTAATATTCCACTGTTGTCTGTGGTCTTGGAGGGACCATGAGGCCACTTAAATAAGCCCTCTTCCCTCTCCTCCCCCTTTCAGTATGGGCTAGTGATTCTGGAGGGTACCCATGTGAGATATCTCCCGTTCCCCTATTCCAGTCACCTCTCCCTCCATGCCCTCTGCTCAGGTAATTAACTTCTCCCTCCCATCTCGATCCCCTGCACATCCAGCCTCTCTCTGCTCCTTATCTGGGCTTTTTTCAGGCTGTTAAAACTATCAGCCTTCTTCCCCGTCCCCCTGTCTAATTCCTCTGGATCAAGGTGAAGAATAGGTAGAAACCAATCCAGACTAGCCCTCCACCACCACCACCACCTCCCCTTCATCCATTCTGTACTCACCAGCTCTCACCAGCCAAATCACTCTCATTCACTCTAATTGTTTGGTTCAAGAAGCAGGGTTTTCAAAGATTCATCTTTCACACCTCAGCTTCAGTGTGAATGAAGATTCAAGAGCAAGAGATTGGATTAATTAGACATGTTATCCTAACAAGTGAAAGAGAGACTTGATCCCTGTTCGTATGTCCTGATTAGGACTAGCGCGAACACATAGACACACGTTGAGAAGGGGAGGTGGGCTAGGACAGGCTAAATCTTTGACTTTTGAAACAGCTAGGGATTAAAAGGAGATTGTAATTGCTTTTTTACCCCCTCTCTCTCTCTCAGTTAATTTGTATTGACAATTTGTTACTCCTCTGTCCGAGCAGAGAGCAGCGAGTTCGCAGCTATGTGAAAAGAGTTGGGACAACGGTTAACAAAGACAGAGACAGGGCATGTATGAGAGGACAAAAAAGAACTTTCATCTCTCTTCTAGTGAGACTTCTTAGACACTAATACCAATGTATTATCTGATTCATAACGTCTCGAAAAGGTAATATGGTGTATATGCACTTGGCTCGCGTGGCTAGTACAAAGAGAAGTATGATCTTCAGCAGATAATCATGTCATAATTACCATAATGGGGAGAGATCTCTGATTGAACATGAGAAGATTTAGATGGAAGGGCATGTACATTACTCTCTTCCTTATTTCTCTTCTTTCATTCTTGCCTCTCACTATTTATATCCCTCTCCAATAGCCCGTGACTCGAAGTGTGTGGTACTGCTTGCTGAGTTAAAGGTCAAGTGTTAAGTGTTTGGTGTGCTGGGAGGATTTATTCCAGATTGTGTGTGGTTAACCAAGACGAGGTGAAGTGCACTGTTAAAAATGAGGTTGACTCATATGTACGCATTATCCAGCCGAAGCAGGACGTGTGGGGTAAGTAATGCCAGCTCGCTAAAAATGAAATCTGTGATTAATATTCGAAGCATCAACAACTTAAGATGATTATTTCTGCCGTTGTTGAATGAGAAATGAATCAGTCAATTTAATTATTTTTTCTCAATGTAAATAACAAATATTATTTAAAATGATCATTGTTCCAATCATTGTTTTTACTTAGAAGTTAAAGACTGCTTTAATATCAGTTGACTGTCCAACTGCTTAGTATCAGCAATTTATATCAGCTAACCATTAATTTATTATCGAAAAACTGTTAATACAGTTTTTTACAAAAATAGCGAAAGTTATATTGTAATGATTAAAACATGTTAATTGTAATTCATTTCTGTGAACAAACCTTTTCTTTCTTACTCTGGCTTCTACTAACTAAGGAATGCTTCAACGTGGCTGTTGAGCTTTTATCAACAAAGACTGATGCACATTTATACAGATCATCATATTTGTCAGTACCTTTTTTACTACTCCGAAAAGATAAACTTTAATTAAATTAAAGATTAATTATAGTAAAAGAGTGAAAATAAACATTTTGGAGGACACTTTTTATAGTGTGCAGTGGCTCTGTCAGGCCTCTGTGGTGGGCGTCCATGAAGGGGAACCTCAGACCTCCACCTGGGCTTTTAACATCAGCTGATCAAAGGTGCTCTGTTGATAAACACAAAACCTGAGTCTACAGTTTCACTCTCTCCATTGTCCTTTTGCTTCCACTTAAACCGCCTCAAAAACAATTGGTGAGAGTTTCAAATTAAATTATTTCTGTCATGAAAACTTCCGTCACGGCCTCAGCACATACATACTAGACGGTATAAATTTCTGAAGTGAGGCCTCTTTCTTTTTTGCTCTGCTGGCTGTATCATATTGCTCCGTGCAGGACAAAGCCATGCAGATCCCTCCTCCTTTTACACCTCTGTCTATAGCCAGGGACAAAGACCTGATTCACACACCCTCTATACACTCTTCTCTCTCTCTTTGACTGTTTATTCATTTCTATTCTACACCCAGTAGCACAGCCAAGGCCGGCCTCTCACTCAGGCATCTTAGACTGTTTGGTGAAAAGGTGGTGGGTTGAGTGGGTCAGAGACGTAAGATGGACAACAAAAAACAAAAAAGAAGGTGCAATAGGAGAAAGGAAAGCAGGGGGTTACTCAGTACCTATCTCACTGTGTACGACGGTTACAGAGTGGTGTAGTGTTTTGAGTTGGTTGGCTCCATATAAGACCTGGACCGTTACTGGTCGCTCATCTGCTTGCTCAGTGATACTGCATGAAGATGATGTACAGTAAAACTGCCTTTTATCTGTTCCCACCTCATCAACTCCTCAACCTGAAAGCGAGACTGTTAGTAATAACACAGCGGAGTAAAAAGGGTCAATAATTGAAGCTGTCTGTTTGTTAAGCCGAGGGGTTTGCCTGATAGTTTGCATCTCTCAGTGTGATCTACTAGCACATGCGTTACTAAGCATTTGCGAGGGTAACGTGGCGCATGCCCTCAACCCAGTAGAACAGATAGAATACGTAGAAAGTAAAGCACAGGTATAAACCATATCAATCAAAGATGGCTACACTGAGTTTGGTTATTTTAGAAACCAGTGAATTATCACTAATAACCTCACTCCATACAAGCTGGTTTTTTTTATTGTGTTACAACAACACCAGACAGAGGTACTGGATATCTTGTGCTTTTGATATTTTCCATGTGCAGGACATAACTTGCTGGTTTTTTCACTGATTTATTTTTGGAAGCCAAGAAAATATAAGTATGTAGAAAGTGGACTGTACTCTAGAAGTCAACATAATACAGTTGATAACTTTAAAGATGTTAGTGAGTGGAGTTTTAATATATGACCATTTTCTAGCAGGAGTTATCCCTGCATTCACTCTCTCAGAAAACCATCACCTCTTCAAAACATAAGCATAGAGTCAGGGAGTCACGCAACGCACCCAATAAGGTTTTCTGTTTTGCTCTGTTTACCACCTAATTCTGGACCGAAGTCTTCGGAGTTTTTTATATGCAGCCACCATCGGTCATCCACAATGTGACAGATGCTATAAAGTGGCATTACAAGCAGATCCCAGGGGAGCCAACAGATAAGAGTGCAGGATTCAGCAGGAAGGGGGAGTAATGGGATGCACAGGGTCAGTGGAAGATTTGATTTACATGTCAGTCAACCACCAGCTGTGCAGAAAATATGACATGTTGTCTGGCACAATCACTGTCGAACATTGTAATGCCCACTTAGTACATAGCATACAAAGTAGAAAGAGTGTAGTTGCAGAGACAGGAGTTCCTGTAGTCAGGAGTTCTGGAGGTGTCCTCAGCTGTGCTGCTCTGGACCTGTTTCATTGTGTCTAACTGAATTAGGATGTGCAGATAGAGATGGAACCAGGGGGAAATAATAGCATTAGTACCTGCACACGGAGCACTAGGGATCCTTCATCAATCCAAACTCACTTGGCCATGATTGACTGATTATTGATAAGACTTTAAAATGAAGATGTGCTAAAGACTTTGAAATGAAGAGCACTTTGCCCTCCACGTGATAAACATACATTTTAAGATGGGGCATTCATAACACAAAGAGGTCACTCTGCAAACAGCCAATATATTAGCATTGGCTGTTTGTAATGGGTTCCGTCATTGTAAATCAATCAGAGGAAATCTCATGGTAAAGCAGCTTTCCATTGAACGTCTTCTTTGTGTGCAACACAATAAGAAGGCACCGGACTGAAATGTGTTCAATGAGAAGCATGCTTTGTAGCTTTGTTCCCAGAATAATCTGCGTTTCCTCTAAGACAGGCAGAAATCCTCTTGGAAAAAGTTGAAATACCACAGACAAGAAAAGATAGCAAAATGTAAGAGTAATAGTGAATTTGTGAGACGCAATCTGCTGCAATCTCCAATAAGTGGCAGTGAGCAGGGAGTCGGTCTGATAACCTTGCTGTCTGGGAGCCTGCACTATCTGTTAAACGAAGACATCATTGGATTAAGTATACCCTCCCACAACAAAACATCTGATCTCTGACTGATACAGTACATGATATTATTAATTACTTAGTGCAATCACAGCTGAGCAGATGATAAAACAATGATCACACTGAAACCCTGGCAAAGTCTTACAGTAACCTGCGCTACTGTAGCTCTAGATCTTTACAAATACTTTTAAACTACTCAGGGCATTATTTAATGAAAAACTGTGGTATGTCATTGTTAACTTCTGTTCGCAGCCACACTGAGTGTTCTCTGATAAAAAAAGCTCTGAGTGCTCGCTGTTTTTTTCAGTGTGCTCTGTCAACTAATACAATTTCTTTTTCATTTTAACACTTTAAAAGCAGTTGATTTTATTTCCAGGTGGGACGACAACGCCAGCACATACACAGATCTGCACCCATGAAGTCTGAACATCTTTTGTCCTACACTTTAGAATATGAGGGTGGCGCTGACAGCTAAATGCAAACAGTGTGCTAATTATGTTTCTAAAATCCGTGACTGATGTGAATGTGTATATTGTTATGAACCAATTTATGGTATGACAAAAATATACCTGATTGTCATAAACATGTGTGTACCAACTTTTGTGACCGTGAATATAGATGTTTAGATACAACATTTCTCCAGATTAATATAACACTTATAAAGGCAGCTGATGTGAGCACAGGGGTAGCTGTATGGTTCAGGTACAGAGCCTCAGCAACTTATTTTTTGTAGATAAACAAATAGATGAAGGAAGCATTCAAACATTAAAGGCCAACTATTGTTGTAAGAAGTATTTAGCTTATTGTTTGACTTTAGCAGCTCTGAATCAAATCTTGTAATGTTGACAGCAGCGCTAAAATGTTGTGTTTTGTAGGATTGCTGATTAGCTTTTATCCTGTGCTGTCAGTGACAGAGGCAGTTAACAGACTCAACTGATCAAACATAAGAAGAAGAAGAAGACTTACCACTGCAATCTCCCACTGAGGTGTGAGCAATAGCACACCAAGTCTATTAAATAGCAAATATGATCTGGCAGATTTGTTTACATTCCTGACATTATGAGCCAGAAATGTGATTGATATTAGTGCAAGTGAGATAATGTGCTGCTTGTATCGAAGCTGTAGCTTCAGTGTTGTTGGAAGGGAAGCATGCTGGCATGAATGAAGTTGTTTGAATGCAGGGAGGGAGAAAGTGAGCATTAACACAGTGGATGAGGCGCTGTTCATTTGTCAGGAGATGGATTGCAGCCATTGAGAGGAAAAGCTTTTAATTTGGCTCTGGTGTGGTAATTAGGTTTCAATTCGCTGCGCTCACTAAGAGGAATGGCGAGGGTAATGAAGTTAGTCATCTTACTGTGTGTGTTTAGAGAGGAAGAGAGAAGGGGGGTTAAGTATGCACAGTCTACATTTTTCAGTGGCCCTTTGCCTCTCATACTCTAATTCATTGTGTAATGCTGTTTATTGCGGGTATCACAGTGCTTTTTATGCATTAGTTAAGTGGCTCTGGCACATTACTCTAATGGGAAGAGAACATGAAAACAAGCTGAAACTGGATCCACTGTCACTCTGTTGCTCTCTCCTCTCTATCTTTATACTGTCTCTCCTCACTCTGTAGAAAATATTTTTCCTCTGTCTGGCTCGTTGGCCATCATTTCCCCGGTGCCTCTTTTCCCTGATGTCCATGTGCCTGCTGAGCGGAGTTGACGTCACTAATGGCTCGGAGTAGAAGGCAGTAGGGACAGAACTGGGGAATACTGGGTTACATGACCTGGGGAAATATGTGTGCTGGGGGTAAAGGAAACATGAAAAAATTAATTGATTGAATAAAGACTAGTGAAGCAAGAAATGGTAATGATATTACTATTACATGTAATGGTAATAAAAAGACACGTCTCATAAATAAAATATACACTTGGGGTCATAAGAAAATTAGCCCTGGTTGGATACATTTCCTCTCGTGCAAGTTTGTTGACCGTCAATGCTGATGTGTCTCTGTGCACACACACTGTGCTGTGTGTGTGTGTGTGTGTGCGCGCATATGTATATATTTGGCAGTGGGCACAGTAGCCACATGATGACCCCTGCGTGACCCCTAAGAAGCGTGTAGGCGCCGGGTTCAGTCTGACTCTTGTCACATGATCCCCTGCTGCCTTCCCTCTCCATTCACAATGGAGTATTAATCTGAACAAAACAGACACACACACACACACACGCCACACACATAACAATCACACACAAGTAAATGCTTTTTTTGTCTACACATGCAGGGCCTAAGTTACTAGTCGGTATTTGAATGAATGTCATTTTATTTAATGATTGATCTGTCTCTTATTTTCAGGCTTTGCCAGGTGCCTCACAACACTGCAGGGACATTTCTAGGTTTTCTGTCCCTGTTGTCGTCACTCCTTTGTCTCTCCTTCTGTTTGCTGACTTTGACACTCAGTGGTTTGTCAGATTAAGGATTAGCAGAGTGAGAGACACATGTGTTGGCCTCAGGTGTAGTTACGTTTTGTGTAAACAGAAGACGTGTGCCCTAAGTCAATCATGTCACTTCTCCTTTATCCCCAACTTGAATCAGAACCTTCTGTAGCTGCAGTCTTTTGGTTTTGAAATAGTTATTTCCGTGCCTGTTCAATATAATTTAATGCCCTGTAATGTAATGTTAGTTAAGCTTACTTCCTCTCACCTTTGCCGTCTCTGCGGTGGTTGAGGCCCAGTCTCAGCATCCTTGGTGTGTGGGCAGACTCCAGCCTGGCTTCCTGTTATAGAAATTTGCGGAACGACATTCCCCTCACAGACACACACACCCCTCAGCAGTCTTGGAGCCATCTGTAGGTGAGTGTTTGTGTGTGTTTGTGTGCTGCTTGCTCACACGCAACAAAGAACTTTACCAGCTAAAAAGCAGAACGAAAGGTTGAAATGGGTGGTGTAATGACACAATGAGGAAAGAATATCATAATCAGAAAAACAATCTCTTATAGGTTTATTTAATTATTCCACATCAGTGGTGGGCCATGTATTTCATGACTAGGCCTTTAGTGCTATGCTGCTAAAATTAAAGGGCCCTAGCATAACCCCAGCATGACAGTGGATACTACACCTGTGAGAGTTACTGTACATTTATTGAAAAGATAAATATGATATGTAATATCAAGAACATATCACAAATATCCAGTGTGACAGGAGGCTCCAGCCCATCAACAACTAGTCACGTCTACTCATGCCCAACAAGCAAATACATTTTCATGTTGGCTTGATTCATTTTGGTTAATCTCCCAACTCACCAGGTCCCCATTGTACGGAAGAGGATTAGGGCCACCATGAAAATTTTATTTGAGTTCTGACTTTAATCTCAGAATTCTGAGATTAAAGTCAGAATTCTAAGAATAAAGTCAGAATTCTGAGATTAAAGTCAGAACTCAAAAGAAATTTCATGGTGGCCCTAATCCTCTTCCGTACCATTGTCTTGGGTTCACGCAACGTGTTTTGGTTTACTCTCAGAACTATCAGTGGGTGTTGTAATCGAAACCCTATTAAGCACTGATGATAAGTGACTAGCTGTTCAATAAAGGGTTGCATTAAGTAGCAAAAGAAGTAGATACTGGAATTAATTGGAGCCAATAAACTCCTGGGCATAGAGCAATTTCAGACATTGTCACTGTGCATAAAAACAGCCTGAGAGAACTAACAGGTGAAGTGTGTGCATCTGCACACAGCTGTCTGCCCTCCAACAGAGCACAAATTAAGTAATGCATTTACTTCTCTTAATGTAGTCATTTGTGCTCACTGTTATGTGAGGGTTGTGCTCATTGGGACCCAGAAAATCAATAATGTGTCATGTGCGGGAGGTTGTGTACCACCAAGATACACAAATTATACCTGCACCTTGTTCAGATCAGTCCCAACACCTGTGAAATGTGCATCGCTGCTAAAGCACTAAACAGACATGAAAGTACTAGAAGTAGAACAGAGTTTTCAAAAATCGTATCCCCCTTCTCTTATTGGCAGACATGAGCAGAGGGTGTTAATAAAGTCAGTGTTCTTAGCTTTTTTTTACTGAGTTGGGTCATTTGTGCCAGGGTGCTTTGACCATGGCTACTAAGTTTAAGAGTTGTCTAGATTAGTCACAGTTTCTTGGATTATTGCCCCCCACTGGTCTAGTATTGTAATCACTTCCTTTGTTGCTATTCTACTTTCAATAGCATCCATTGTAATTTAGCGTGATTTAAAATGTGAAATTGTTTTGCT
The DNA here is from genome assembly GCA_032359275.1 of Microctenopoma steveboyesi. Lineage (NCBI taxonomy): Eukaryota > Metazoa > Chordata > Actinopteri > Anabantiformes > Anabantidae > Microctenopoma > Microctenopoma steveboyesi. The sequence goes on from JAUMHF010000021.1 coordinate 10,211,146, forward strand.
TTGCTATTGTTGCCGAGTGAAGGTAACTAATTTATGTAAGTAAGGACAGCTTTAGGATTTTGCAGTGCTCCTGTCCAACTCATGTGATTCTCAGGCAGTGGACACTGAATGTATATGAGAGAACGCAGGATTATTAAAACATATAATCTTATAAATGGTAAGCAGCAAGTCATACATGTTTCTCAGCGAATGGGACATTTGCAGGGTTTTTGTTTTTCAAATGTTAAACCTGCTCATGTGGATGTTATGTTATTCTGTCAGTGTTAGCTTGATGGATGGCTGGTTATTCTGAAAATGAAAGTTCACACAGGTGAAAATACACACTATTCCGTCCATCCATCTTATCCACTTATCCAAGATCGGGTCGGGAGGGGGGAGCAGCAACTTAAGCAGGGATCCTCAGATTTCCATTTCCCGGCCACTTTCTCCGGCTTCTTAATTATATTCTGTAATTTTTTAATTTTAAATTCTGTAATTTATAGGCAGAGTGAAGCAGAAGAGTTGAGCAGTGTGAGGTTTCCGAACAAGGACCTCACAGCGTCATTCAATCTACGTTGATTATGTAGGAGCTACTCAGCTGCGTTGTCACAGCAATCTGAATGGCATCGTGTCCTCATATGTGACCAAACTCAATGGTTCATAAAGAAAAATATTTTCTTAAATCACTGTAAAAAGCACAGTTACTCAAGTGAGCAGTTTGATGTGGTTGGGTGGCAGGTGGATTTCTTTAGCTGCATGAAGAGATTGAGCTGCATGAAGAGATTGATTGAGGTTGATATAGTTCCCCTCTCCAGTCTATCTCCTAGAAATCACAATCCGCAGACAAAATTTCTCTGTAAACCACGAATTTTGCTGTTACCACCACAACTTACACCATCAATGAAGGTTAGTGAGCAGCCATGCAAAACCATGCATGATAATACGTCTGCTGTGGTTTGGATCATGCTTCTGCTTTTACTTTTCCATCACATGTCATTGGTAAAAGTTTCTCTTGATCTCATCAGTTCCGAACATTTTCTTCCAGAACTTTTGTGGCGCATTTTTCTGTGAATTTCAGCATGGCTTTATAATTCTTACAGGCATCAGGATAATTTACTACCTTTTTGTATCATTTAGGGCAAAAATGTCCTAGTACAAACCTAGTACAAAGATTTTTTTTGCAGGAATCTTTTAAACAAGTTCAGCCCTGCTTTAACCCATCAGATGCCAGTTTGATTACCTGAAGCACAAAAAATTTTATATTTTCCATAAAAAACCTAATGTTAAATGGAATTTTCTTTAAATCAGCCATGGATAAGTAAACAAACAACCAAAATATTGACTCTTTTGCATTAGTTTTTGTGTAACATCAGATTAAAAATGTATTCCCCTCTTCAGTCATTCTTTGTCTTAATGATACAAGAAGAAAAACATTTTCACAGTGTTCCAGTGATAAAAGTCTAGTAAAAGTTTTTATTTAAATTCTGAACTGTGTTTAGTTTGCAGCTCTTACAACGCTTCTTTCATTAACTGTTTTGAGTTGTTTTTTTATTATCTCAATACCATAAAATAAATTCAGAAATTATGAACTTTTGTCTCATAAGACTTTTTGCTCTGAAGTCAAATGGCTTCAGAGCACAGACACAAGCACAAATACTAACCTTTTGTACAAAAATAGTTGAGACAATTATTTATTGCAGAGTGGAATTAAATTGTTTAGGAAACACATTATCTATGGGCTCACTGAAATGTAGCAGATGCCTGAAATATTTTGTGTGTCTGCAAAATGGCTTTTGTGCAGGTGACAAAACAGTCTCTTTATATCAGGGCTGCATAAAGAACAATACAACAGGTTTTTATGGCCACTGCAACAATAGCAGTGCAATGAAAGATGTGAAGAAGCTGGTGGAGGCCATGTGGAAATGGTTACAGAGGGTTGTGCTGGGATAATGCAGAGGGGTGGAGAGGATGTCTGCTGGATTATAGGCACACAAGCTGCAGGAGAAGCCACAGGTGAGGTATGTCCATGTCCCCTTTCTTTGTCCAGTGGCCTTGTTTCTCTCAGTACTCAAATCTGTGTCTCCAGTTTCTCTTGGCCAGACAACTGCATCTACATATAAAAAAGTAGCGCTGCGCAGTAAAAAAAAATTATTGTGATTAATCGCATGACTATCTGCGATTAATCGCACGGTTACAGGCAAAACGTAATAATGGATTCAAAAGGTGTTTATTGCACATGTTAAGTTTAAAGGTATGAACTATAGTACAATAACATTTGGTTTGCACTTTACATAGATACAGCAGTATTTACTTTACACAGTAACAGTTCAATATTCTATGTTTATATCAATTTAAATATAAGTGCAACAGTGGCAACTGGCATGCAGCCTTTTTTTGTTCTTTTTTCATACTTTTTACCTTTTTTATTTTAGTCATGCTTGATTTGCACAGTTGGGCTTGTGTCCCCTCAAACATGTGGGTTGAGAGAGTTTTTATCACCGTTTGCCGTGGAGCTGTTACTCTCAGGGAGGATTGGGACAGCAACTATAAAACAATGTAATACCGCTACACTCCCATATATGAATGTTGACATGTAACGTCAGATATTTGAACCCACAGAAAACCAGTTGTAGATTGTATATTTACCTTGCGTCACAACGTCGGTTCAGGAGAAATCAGCGAAACAGCGCCCCTAGGGTCACAGAAAACAGTGTAACACCTGCTTGTCGGCCAGAGATATGGAAAAACATTATGGTCGTGGAACGTTTACTATTCTCCTCTGATCGCTGTATCACTGTGTCATTAAAAGAAACACATGAACGCCATGATTCCTTAAGTGTTTCAGTTGCTGTCCATTGTTTGGGTGATTTGCTGCAGCAGTATTAGTCCCACCACCAAATAATAAGATTAAGTAATTAAGTTAATAAAGTGATGCGTTAATGCGCGCAGCCCTGGAAGAAAGTTGCTCCTCTTGTAAGGAACATTTCGTGTGTCACTTCTACAATGTTAAACAAATCAAATGAATTGATCCATGTGAAATATCGTGGTGAAGGGTTAAAAAGACACACCACACAAATTCAGGAAAAAACTGTAAAGCAATCAAAAGCAGAGGAAATGTAAAGCAGCTTGATGGTGAAGGGTGATAAGGAGGTGCACTCCTCAAAAAGGCAATCAGCTCGATTTTAAGAAGTGAAGAAATGAAATGAGAAGAAATAGAGATGTGAGGTACACCAGAGAGATAGCGACATACGTGTCACATCAGGATACCATTGCGATCAAAGTCTTATGACGACAAAAAATAAAAGCTTTATGAATTTATGTGTGTAATCCTGTGTACGTGTGTGAGTGCATGAATGTCCGGTTTTGCATATTTAACTCATTATCAGTTCTGACTGCAGTCATTTCCAGTGTACTGAGTGAGATATCAGAGCTGTGATCTGCCTGGGGGAGGTGAGCGCTGTAAAAACTGCTGGAGTTGCATCATATGAGCTGTATGCTATGGCTGAGTTTAGTGCTGCCGCCTCTAATGCTTTTCAGCTCTGTTCAAGACAACCCGATCACTTAAATCAACAAACACAATCCCCAACACACTCTTGCCGTTTCTACAAAGTGACGATTATTTTCCCCTCACAGCCTCTCTTGTTCATCTTTCATCACACTTTCTGTTTTGTCTGTTTTGTTATTTTGCTCTCTTTTTAGTAAATTTCCCCCTTTGTCTTGTTCTCTCATTCTGCGTTTGTTTCTCTTCAGTGTTTGGTCTCTGGCCAAGGGGGCCTCTGCTCTGTGCCTTGTGCTCTGCAGGTCACTGGTAGGTCAGCTGAGAGTCAACATTAACAGCAGAGACATTTGGCCTCCAACATAAACCCTTAGAAATTATTATCTCCACTCTCTCAAGCATCCTTGCTCGTGGCCATCACATGACTGTGTGTGATTTGTTCAAGATACAAGACACCAGTCACAGAACCTGTCACTTGCATGCTGCTAAATGAACACGTGGCATTTTTGTGACACTGTGGCCAAAGAGAGTGTGCAAATAGTGAGCAGTTAAAGGGTGGAGACAGGAGTGCACGCTCCACCGACAGATGCTGTGATTAAACAGAAAAATAGTTTAGGAATTTAAGTAGAAGTTTCGAAAGGAATGAGAGAGAGAGAGAGAGAGAACTGATGAGATTTACGATTTGTCCGGAGTCTGGAGTAAGTTCATTGTTGGTATGTACACGTGTACGGCAACAGAGAAACTCAACAACTCGAGTGTCCTTTAGCAGCAGGCATTGATCCTGCCAGTTGAATTGTTTCTCTTAGAAGGTGTTAAAAGGCCAACAGCAGCAGTTTGTATCAGCTCAATGAGTCTGTGTCACCTGAGATTCTGACAGCACCTCTCCAAAATAGGTTATATTTTCAGGAAATTCAGGCAAGATTTGGGCCCAACTTAAATGGAAACAGCAGACCTTTGACTGCAGACTGTCCCGCCCCTGAGTGTGACCACTTGGAACATTTACAGACATTTTAGCCATGCTTGAATAACACATTGTGCAAGCTAGTCCATTTGAAGCTTCCCCTTTAGACATATGGGCCACCGTAGGTGCACCATACCTGGATATTTTGTCTCTCCGTTCCTTATTCTGACCCTGCCGGCCTAGATACCCCGCCTCTCAGATTTCCTGCCGGCTGAGCCTTGGGCTTTTTGTCAACTGTTATAAGATAGCGGGGCCCAGACGCCCAGTCCCAGGGGCCCTAACACACAGGACATTAGCCTAGTGCCTACAGTGTAGCTCTGTGGGGCAGATGTATTTCTCCCTCCCTCTCACTCTCCTGGACCCTCCTGTCTTCTTTCATTGGTGCATCAGGCAGAAGAAAAGAGCTAATTGTTTGAAGACAAGAGGGATGAATTTGTCTGCCTCAGACAGGAGAAGAAAAGCAGTTTGAAAGGACCTTGTCAGTCGGTGTGGATCAGGTGGTTGGAGGGTGTCCCACTTTTCAGGGAGAAGGCACCGTGTATCAGCATATTTTACCTTTTCTGCAGAGCGAGGTCGGCAGCAACAGTTTGTCTCCTGTGTGAGGAAATACATTACCAACTGTCATCATTGAGTCATTTCTAATAACTGTGTCTTTCAAGTCTCTCTCTGTCTGGTAACATTAAACACGGCTCATGAATTCGTGACACAATGCACACTTCTACGTTAGCTGGGTAACTTTGCCCAGTAAAACACTGATAACAGAATATTTATTTTATCACAGAATAATCAATTATAATAATCTAAATAAAGATTGATTATCTCCTGTCACTACATACTCATTAGGAATAGAAAGAAATCATCTGACCTTACGTTCGCACTTAGCAATCACAGAAGCTCCACAAACATTTAAAAAACAGATTTCAAAATGTTTAGCTAATGATTTATTGTGTAAGCTTGTATATATCACAGCAGTCCCCAGTGTGTTAAATTTGTGATACACCACCACCACCCATAACCTCTGACATACTGTAACTAACAGTGGTTGTAAAATAATCGTTGGTGCAACAGCCTGCACTGAAACTGATTTATTACATTTTCACAGTACATAACTGAACACGATCTTTTTGTTGCACAACTATCAACAAGTAATAATTAATCAAAACACAGAGAAGGCGATTGTCCTTTCAAATTACTGCTATGATTTACTGTACAATTGTCTCAAGGGATCTCTGCAATATGAACAACTTTCAGTATCACATTTACATGACTTTTTCTAAACCTCTGTTTCTTTCTGTGAGACCAGCCAAAATATCTGTAGCGAGCTAAAACATCATATTTTCATAATCTTGCTGCGTGTTATCTTTGAGTATGCTAGATGCTCTTTGACGTGCCTGACTTTAACTTTGGTATCCAATGATGATGAATAGTTTGTTAGATTCTCCCTCCCTTTTATCCTTTTAAAGCCTCTGAAGGGGACGAAACGCTTCTCATTTTCTGCCCTTTCCATTTCCTTTATCCCGATCTCTTTACTACCTCCTGAGAACCTACACAGATATTTACAACCTCCTTTTAAGTTCAATCAGGCCTTGTTTTTGATTCCTTTAATTGAGTTTGGTAGGAAAACAAATAGTCTAAGTAGGGGTGGGGGGGGGGGCGCTTGTGCAAAAGCGGGACCTGTAAATCTCATGTGGTGGATGATTGAGGATTCTCAGTCCTCAGACATATCCTCCACAGAGGTCTTTGGAGGGGATCGCATGGTGACTCTCAGCACTACTGCCTTTTATATGCTCTTTATACTCTTGCTCTGTCATTGTTTAGGGAGAGAACGTGGCATTTTAAAAGGGTGAATAACTGTGAGAGAGCGTCTGAAAAACTGACAGAGTAAGTGTTTCCAGGGTGAGGGTTCAAGGAAGCCTTGAGTAGAGACTGCAGGCTGAACTTGGGCCGACCCTGAGCTCTGTGTCATCCCGAGGCTCGCTGCTGCAGCCTCAGGGCAGAGTCATCTTTTTTCTTTCATATTCTCACAGAGAAACCCTTCACAGCTCCGTTTTTAGTCAGATACTAGACTATGTTTAAGCATGTTTATGCTACTACTGATCATTTTCCAAACAATCTTATCCTAGAGAGGTTTGTAAAATGTTATTATTGTTGTTAAATTTTCCAAATGATATCACGTAAGATTGCCTACCCTGCAGTTTCCAGATACTAGCTTCAAACTTGTTGTGGTAGTTAATATTTCACTATGTTAGTTAAAGTAATAAATCATCTCAGGTTTTTAATCAAAATTTAAAGTGTTTGTAAGTTGATTTTTGTAACTTTGACCTGTGACTGAAAAGCAGTAAGAGATGAGAAACAAGGTCGAACATACTGAAAATGCAGTTCAGTCATAAAATTACGTTTATACAACTGTGTGAGAAAAATGGTTTAGTTTTTAAGAAAGGTCTTATGTCACTGTTGCATTTGAGCCATGTAACAGACAGAAATCAAGAAGGTCAATTTCATAAGAGTATTATCTGATGAACAGATGCACTCGGTTAAGTAACTGTGGGAACATATGGCTCAACCTGCTCATTTTCTGTCAACAGTACTAATCTCTGCTGCCCAGTGAAGTAACCCGTTTATTATAACACGGTGCATCATGTTAACAAGGGTGAGAGGAGTTACATGAAGACACCGATCGCCCTGAAAAGAGGAGTTTATATTTACTATATAACCAACGGTGTGTGTGGTTTAAACAAGTACCGGGACATCTGGTCAGATAATGAACATGATTTGTGATTAATACTTTGAAAGGCTACTCTCGTCAAAGCTTACTTTGACAGGAGCATAACTTCCTCTCTTTCGAATGTTGCAGTGCAGTGTAGTTTGTCTCATCAAAGCTGTCATATCTTGTTTTTGCACTGACCCATATTGTCACCAGCTGCGTGTTTATACATCCAGCAGTCATGGAGCAACATTCACATTTATTTGTGTTCCTCATCACCTGATGAGTAATTTTAGGAACGGCTGCAGATGAAATATACTGAAATGCTGAGAAATTGCGAGAGAACACGCATATTCATGTGATCTATTGTTAATAAAAAAGTATTGACTAGTACAGCTGTAGAAACAGAAAGGAAATAATTTTTCTGACTCATCTCATTTGGTTTTCTTTATTAACAGGGCTGCACTGTGCACCAGGTTTTCAGCTTTACTGATAGGTAACAGAGAGCAAGCATTGGCTCTTTGACTCTGGTGAAACAGTGAAATTGTTAGGTGGATATAAGACACAGGCTGTAGTAGAAGGAGATGTTCTGATAACATCAGCACTGGTTGTGTAGCAACTTATGTAGATAAAATGGCGGACACACAAAAACCGCCAATCTATCAATGCAGAGTAAAACAGAAAACAGATACGAAGCATCTGAGGCATATATGATTTATATAAGGTAGTTCCTATAATAGTGCAAAGAAACAAATATTGTTACTGCGTAGCTTTGATTTGAGTTATTGTTTTAATTCATGAATGTTGTTTGTTTGTCACAGTATGCAACACGATCGTCACTATGACTTTCTGTAACTGTTCTGTTCTCATGTCGCAGACTTACATATTAGATATTAAATAGACCGAGCAGATGGGTTAATGAATTTCATCTCTTTATTTCTTATTAGTATAAATGACCAGCTCAGAGAGAGCTCCTCAGCTAAAATAAAAATATATTCATAACTGGAATAACAGTATCCAAATTACCATTCAAGTGATATAAACAAAGGAAAAAGGCAGTGAAAATAAATTATCTGAATAATAATTATAACAACAATAATTATAATAAACAGTGTCAAATTAGTATTCATAAACCTTTTTTGCTTGCTTTTGTGGGGAAAAAACTGTCCATGAGCGAAGAAATCCAGCATACGTTCGTTTAATGTTGTGAAGAGGGTTGCTCTGTCTGGGACGTCCCCTTCAGTTTCACACATTTACAATATTCACAGTTATATAAACCTGCTTAGCTCAAACCCGACCACACAACTAAAGAGTCAGGCTGTCAGTGGGGACCACTGGAGCAACACTGAGGTCCGATGACATTTCTGTGTTTAGGCGTGTGCCAGGCCAACAGGAAGCAGAACCTTCCTCCATCAAAATAGGCACCTAAACAAAAGGTCCTACAGCTATTCTCCAACATATCACTGGCAAAATCAGTAAAGCGACAATCAAGGTGAAGGCATACAAACTGTATGTCTGTAGCATTGTACACATCGTCCTTTAGGCAGGTCCCTCCTTCATGAAACCGTCTCAGGTTCCTGAAGTAGCTCTGTCTCCCATCCTCTCAGCCCATGGCCGTCACCATGTTAGAGTGGTGCGGGTGGCCAAATGATGGGTGTATTGGGGTGGGCGTGGGCAGCATGTGTCCAGGATGACTGAAATGCGGCAAATGGCCCATGGACATGTGTCCGGCCAGTGAGGCGGCACTGAATGGGGAGCTCTTGTCGTGCAGGCTTTTGGTAAACTCCTCATAGCTGTCGTTGCTTCGCTTGCCCTTTTTGGATTTGTTGGACATTTTCCGGTTGCGTGTCTGTATTCCCTCCTTTTTCATGGTCAGAGGTCGATTCACCTGTGAGGAGAGAGAGGTGTGAGGACGTTAATGACGGGACAGATGTTTGAGGGTAAGCCCAGAAATTGATCAACATGGTATTGGTACAGTCATATTTTAGTCGATTCTTACCTAAAGGTTAAGACCATAAATATTAATTTCACTATAAAAAACTAAGTAACAACTTGTTAGTCTCTTTATATGTTTTTATTTTAGCAAATACTCATCCCCACAGGTTCTAACTAGGAAACAATACTCAAACAGAAATAGATATTGCACTAATTTACAATTTTCTGCTGCTGATCGATCGGTGCTCTACTGAGGGTGTAGGGCACCAGAAGGCTCAGTTCTATTTAAAAATAGCCCATGTTCCCCATAATGAAGGAACTTGTCAAGCAAAAGTGCAGCTCACTGATATGTTATTAATGGTTTCAGGACAACAAAGGTGCTCTGTGGCACAGAGCTCTAAGTTACATCAGGCTCTAATTACACAGACAACACTCTTTAGTATGTTCAGTTCACCGTTGGTTTTAGTCTTTTCACTGTGGTAATTGACTATAAGAAAAACCACAAGTCTTAATTTTAACATGTACTTTTCTAGTGTGTTGATGCCTCCTGTGTTAATTCTAGTCATATGGAGCCTGGCCTTGTGGCAGTCCCACAATTGTGACTCTCAAGGGGATTACGCCTACCGTGGAAACAATAAAGCACAAAGAAAGAAAACACCAAAGAGTCCAACACTGTCTCCTCTGACTCTTTTCTGTCTCTTAACAATTAGTGTAACCTGTCTACCTACTTTCAAACTACTTGACCCTGCCAGCTCTGTACAGACACAGTACTGGTGACCGGCAGTCAAAGACTTACGTTATGTAGTTTATAGTAGAGGCCACAGGCGTTGCATACTGGGTCTCCATTTGCATTACGCCGCCAAAGTGTGGTGGTGGTCGTCTGGCAGTTAGCACAACAGGTGCCTGCTCGTCTGGCAGCCGACTGTGGAAAAATATGTGTGTCAATGAGAGGTCAAAAACACAAGCAGGCAGCAAAATAAATTTATATTTATAATCCTGTATAGTTTAATTTCCTATAATCGATCAAACATGGGTGAACATTTTTTAACAATCACAAGTACAGAGCCCCTTGTCTTTCTATATCTATTTATTTTTAAAAGTTACTTACATGATTAAATCAAAGCAGTTATTTAGATAACGGCTCAGCTCTTTCTGGAGTTACCTCTACAATATACTGACAACAAACTGCAGTTTTATGAACTATATGTCTCCCCGTATCAAAAAGCACATTTTTTATTTCAAATGCTTAATTGGAAAAACTCAGTCCAGGCAGTTTTATGTCAACCCTGAGGGGTTTTTCACATGTGTTTAAAAAAAACTGTGTTAAATTCACTTAAACTATTTTTCAATACAGGAAATTGATATAAGAATTTGCACCCATTCAATATGTTTCAATAATTGTGTTATTTTAATAAACATAAATGGATTGTTTTTATAGGCTACTTAATAGTTTTCCCAATGTTTTCCTTTGGATGGCGTGAAGTTAAGAAAACACTTTCTGATATTAAATAGTCATTCATCAGCTTCCATAACTTTCCCAGTGCTGTTTTTTCACTGCGCTTGCTCCGCCGTGGACGCAGGGCTTGACCACTACAACACCGGGTCTGGGTCTATAGTTAGGAGGCCGCGGGAGGAAGCAGGCGCTGGCCCCGCTGCTTTATCTGGACCGGTCAGGTATCCGGATAGGAAACAACTGGGTGGCTGCTGCAGCTGAGCACAAGGCGCTGTGGAGCGAGCCCAGGCCGAGCCACACGGAAACCAGGCTGATATATGGCTGCGCATGCATTAATACGCGCACAAATAGATGCTCGTATATTCTGCATGGCGCCGACAGCTGCATGTTAATGTCGAGCAGATTTAGGTCTGTTTGACGCCGCGACGTAAACTCACGCTTCGCACGCAGACCATAGAAATGGTATTTAAACTAAACTTACTCTGAATTGTCGATCGTAAATGTTTAGTTTTCCATCACTGCGTTGTAGGTGCGCACTGTTGTATGCGCATAATAAAATATCGTTTCTTTGATTTCAGAAATGTATATTATTAATATTAAGAGAATTAAGATTTATTCTCTGTTTTTTTTAACTATCTCCTGATTGGGCCTTTAGTGATTCCGCGAGGTTTGTGTTGCATCCTTTCTTCCTGCTGCAGGAAACAGCAAACACACCTGCTGCAGTGGCTTCATTCACCACATTCAGCATGCACAGATAAAGATCTTATTTAACATTTTATTACGTAAGATGTTGCTTCTATGAAAATGTCAAAATGATCATGCAATTACATTTTAACTAGTTTTAGTTTTCCTTTTCTAACGTGCTGAGTGTGACAGGAGGTTGGAGCATCCAGGGAAGCACTGATGTTAAAAAGCTGTGCCTTGCTCCAATCATAAACACTAAAAGAGATTTTGTTCTCCTTTGAAAAGCATGTACAGTATTATAACCTCATCTCTACTGTTTGCAGCTTTTTGACAATGCACGATCCCACAGTCCAATTACAGTAAGAAAATTTGTCTAACATCAAAAGAAACCATTACAGATTGTAAGCTTTCATTTTCGTTATTTGAGCTGGTGATGCTCTGCTGCCCATATGTCCAGATGCTAATAAGTCACTTCCAGCACAAACTTCACTCCCCGTGGCACACTGCAGCAGCATTATGAAGGTTGTTATGAGGGATGGCGTACTGGCCTCTATCAATGACAATATCAGAAGTAGCAGTAATAATGATAACAGAAGCAGCACAGATAGTCCTGCTCTGCTTTAAGCCTGAACCCAAGGAGCAAGAGGTGAGTGAGAAACACAATTCCTGGAAACTGATTGGGAAAATATGACTTTCCTGGCATTGTACCTCCTCCCTCTTCTCCCTCCATCTTACTCCTTTTATTTATCGCCACTTCGAAACACACACACACACACACACACACATTCACACACACATGGGCCTTACCAGCCTGCGTTTAGGTTTGATGAGTGGTCTGTTCTGGCCGTTCATTTTGTGGTACAGCCCGCAGGCGTTGCAGAGATAGTGTCCAGTACTGTCGCGTCTCCACAGAGGTGTGGACGTGGCCCCACAGTTTACACACTCCCGGCCCTCTGCAGAAAAACACATCCATGTGTATCACATCAAACCTGAAAACTTTTTAAACACGACCACATACAGCGGCTCTCAGTGTGTGTATAATACCACCGTGTCACCTTTATTATTTACTGTTTTGGCTTGAACGTGTTTCTCTATACACCTTTTTGAGCTGATTACACATGTGTGTGTGTGGATGTTACATTTCCACAAACTCTTTTGAATCTTTAACGTACATGAACGTTAGCAGATGCAAAAAAAAGTAGAATAAGTGTGTTGTGCCCTCAGCAGCAGCTTCCTCTGTCTGTACACCCACGTTTAAAGTCTTGTTCACCTTTTAACAAATGTACCACTACTCATAATTAAAACATTTATTTTATTAAATCAGCTGAATTCTACCGTACGTAGAATTATTATATAATAATGAGTTGAACTTTCAAAATGTACAAAGTAAACACACATCTAAGAAAGAAAATGAAAAATTTGTACAGTAGTTTTGGAAAATATTTTTGTTGTTAATTTATTTTCCGTATAATTTTGTTAAAGTCATAAAACATTTTACAGGCAGTGTTATCTCATATAAATAATAAAGTTGTTTAGGTTTAAGTTTCCCTTCCTGCTCAAAACCTGGTTAAACACAATCAGGCAGGTTTGAAGCTGGGAGTCTCCTGGTCAGTAATCAAATAACAATCAGGACAATGTATTAATGTCTAATGTAACAGAGGAGCCACTCTAGCCTAAATACTGAGGTTTTGGCTCTGTGCGCCTGTGGATCTACCTTTCACACCTCTGGGCTGCATCCAGCTCACTGTCCTGCTGCAGCCAATCTCAGGCGTAATTACAGAGTCACAGTTACCAGGAGAGGACTGTTTTAGTCTGCGCTGGAGATGAGTCCAGTGCAGGCTCGGGCCTCTCGAATCAGCAATTGGGCAAGAAATCACGTTTTTAATTGATATTTTCAAATTCCTTCTTTTAATATTAACAAAGCTAGATGGTGCTCAAGTCACAGCCTGCACACGCACACTGTCTGTGCAGGCTGATGCACAGTGACTGGGAAGAAATAAATCTGGTGGCACTACTTATTTGGAATATGGCTTTTTATGAGGCTCTTATAATTGACCTGGAGTTTTTTCCTGACTTGCTGCAATCGCTTTTATTAACGCTCTGGTTTTTTAATGATGAGAATAATTGAACGTAGTATAACCACCTCGCAGTGTGGATAATAAACTCTTCTTTGTAGCACAGATAAACATTAATAAAGACGTTTACGTAGTTTTTTAGTTCAACAGCCTCTGACTCCAAACAGCGCACTTTCAGATTCGTGGTAATATATTTTCAGTTTTGTGTTTCTGGGCTACTCACCGGTGCAGGACCGTGTCTTGCCTTTGTTCTTGGAGGTGAAGCTGGACGATGCTCCGAGCAGACTGCCTGGGTGAAACAGACTGCCGCTGTACTCGTGTGCCGCAGGCAGAGAATAGGCGGGATATGTCGGTATGGGATGGTGGGTGGAGGGGGTCTGAGCGCTCATGGAGGCCAGGCTGCTCCTCAGCGGACTGGACCCCTCCATCTTCATCCCCTCCGGTAGCGACACTTGGTACTTGATAGATTCCTTCTCGTCCATTCTGTTGGCGGAGGACGGGGATGACGCGACTCCCGGGTCCGGGGATACGTCCTTGGGCGGTGTAGGGGGGAACGGGTACAGATGTGGGCTGGAGTGGGACGGCGGAGTTAGCGGGGATGCTGAGACCGCGTTTGAATTGCTGCTGCACGGGTAGACGGCGGAGAGGCCGCCGGGGGACGCGGAGCCGTGGTGGTGCAGGCTGGGCTTGCTGAAGGGGCTGACGGCCCACGCGTTGTGGTGGTGGTGAGCCGACAGGGCTGTTTTCCCCCCGTCCAGCCATGAGATCCCCGGGCTGTGGATGAGATGAGGCCGGCAGACTTGAGTTCCCGTCAGACGAGCTGTAAAAACAGACGCAATTAGTTCCGGAGAGCAGCACAGGCCAGGGGAATGTTTCTGTGGCGCGCGGGTTAGGACGAACAAATACCCGAGACTTGTTGATTCTCTGGACACACGCACGCGTTTAAAACATGGAGCCGAACCCGTGTTTCCTCCAAAAAATATATACACTTAAAAATTTACATCTCCTGAATTTATGCCTATTTAAATCACAATATTTCAACCGAATTGTGTGAATGTTTTATAAGAGAAAAACTAAACCACACTAATTTAAATAGAGTAATGGAAATTTAGTTTGAACAAACCAGTTTACAACACACACATATTAATCTAATGCACACTTTAACGTGTTTATTTTTCTATAAAAAATATCATTTTATTTTACAGCTCCAACTTTTCCAACTATGTTGTCTGACCTGCGCCTACAGTGTTTCTGATGTGCTGCTCGCTCCATCTTACCGTGCGCTTGGCTGTAGGACACTCTGGCCCTCGCAGAGTTGTGGTAATAGGGGTTTCCTTGAGAGTCCAAGTGATTAAAGAAAACATCCACCTCGTCTGGTGGCAGAAGCTGAGCCGTCTCCATGTAGTTATGCCCCAGGCCGGGGTGGTGGGAGTCCGGGTGCTGTCCGTTCAGCACGGCGTGGTGGTGCATCCAGCGGGGCTGATCAGCCGCCACATCCATGTCTGTCACTCTTTGTAACGCGATTTAAAGTCACTGAATATCCGAGACGGGACGCAGAGTGGATTCAAATGTCTGCCCTTTACGAGGACATTTAGCTACAGGTTCCACTTACAGCACAAGACTAAAGCTGTGTTTTCCCCTTAAAGGAAAGTCCTCTCTTCTCCTGCGCGCCGAGTCCTCTGACACTGGAAACCTGCAGCAAGCAAACATCAGATGTTAATATTTTAAAGGGGAATGTGCTGTGCAGCCGGTGAGCATCAGTCCTGTGGACGGAGAGCTCGTGGGCTCCACAGTGCTCCTGTGACGTATGGAGGGATGCATTAGGATGATAAAATCAGATTCACTATCACCTCATCATTCACGCTCCTGCTCCACAGCGCACTGCGCTTTTTCAGTCCAACACTTTCACTCCGTTTAGCTGTGAAGGCATAAACATGTCGTACCTTTTGTTAGTTCATCCACTGTCCACGCCACTCTGGAAAACTGTCCCCTGCCCCCTGCACGCTGCTGCAAGTCTCTCAAGGTGGTAGGTGGTGTTTGTCAGAGTCAACTCTGCCCACTGGGACTTAAAGCAACACGTATAACTGTGGCTGACAGCGCGGGGCAGTCTTGTCAGGCTCGTGGGCGGAGTCTCCAATAAAGCTTTGACTCAGCCAATTGCGCGTCTCCTCTACAAAGCCTCACAGGCAATATGAGATCTTTCTATTTAGGCCAGGGCTTATTATTCTAGCTTTTATTGATTGAACTTAACCTTTTCGTCGTCTTTCCAATATTCACTGAAACATTGCTCACATCTTGAATGAGCAGGCGCCTTGACAACATCACTGCTGATCTTATTGTACAGCTCTGCTGCGATCAGGGGGCATGCCCCTGCAGCCACGCGCAGATTATGCAACACGGCAAAAAATCTTCTTTTTGTAGCTATTTATTTCCCAGCAGGTACTGTTCATCTCAGGATCAGTAAAACCAGAAAGTGATCAGTGAAGAAAGTTCAACACATGCTGAAAATCAAACACGTGTGTGTCCTCTGCCTTTTCTGGCTAATTGATTTACATGTAGTGGTAGAAAGAACAAACATTTCTGATGGGCTGCGTGTGTGATGCTTTATCATTTATCTGATGAGCTCATCATTTGGCCTCATTCCGTGGCCGTGTTGGTCGTTTAAAGCCTAAAAGTTCAGACTATTGCATCAATCCCTCTCTCTGTCTCCACTCGCGCATGATTGACAGGCAATAATTGGAGAGGGAGCGCGCGCAGCCCCGCACGGCACCGCCGCCTGCTCGACGCCGTTTCCTGACGTCAGTGCATCTAAGAGAAAAAAGGAAAGGAAAAAGATTCAGGACATGAACTTTCTCCAGCACAGAGGGAGACGGGGTTGCCCAGAGCCTGCTTCGGTCCCAGAGGATGAACTCGAGGAAGGACAGTGTTACTGATATTTACACTGTGGCAACATTAATAATATATCAAGTACATCTTCCTCACCCTGCTGTGATTGTGAAGAACATGGCAAGATTATCTATCTATCTATCTATCTATCTATCTATCTATCTATCTATCTATCTATCTATCTAACTATCTATCTATCTATCTATCTATCTATCTTGGAGGATATTTAACGCTATCAAAAATAATAATTCAATATTAGCTCACTTTAAAAAAATTTTTTTTTAATTCACGAAAATTACAGAATCAGCAGCATCTTAAGATGATTAACATAATTAGATCAATCTATTTTCCTTAGTGTAAAAAACGGACAATAATTCCTTCCATGCGGCATTAAGAGAAAATCTACGGCACAGAAAGCAGAACACACCGAGGGGACAAGTGTGGCAGTATTAGAGCTCATCAGCATGATAATGTGGAAATACACATGCTTTGAGTGTGAGCCCTTTTGATCTGGCGTGGCGATAAAACCTTATCGGCAGCGAACATCCAGTTCCATTTCAGCATTTGACATTAATTCAATCCGCTCTTTTTACTGCTCTTTTTCTCACACGAGCCCAGGAGAAAGAGAGAGGTCGCAGCCAGATTTAACAGTGAGAATCTCATTATAGGACAACCTGTGAAAAAGATCAATCTAAATGTTGTGTTATTTTAGAGCTATGATGTGCAATAAACGACCAGTTAGGACACCTTCTCAATTAAAATGAAAACTGTTTGTCTTTTAATGAAAAACATATTATCTTCTGCAGCAAGATCATTTGTGTGTCTGAGTTTAGCAGAAAGAGAAATTCACTGGTCGCATCCTTGGGTCCCCCTGATTATAACCCATCCCGAGGTAATTTCTCATCGGTGCTCGCTAATCTTTGTTCTTTGTGAAGATAATAAATAGCCTAATCGTTATCAGCGAGCTGCTGGAGGTGTCGGGGAGAATGGGGCTGATCGGCCCGGGAAATAGGCTCCAAAGTGCCGCGGAATAAATGGCATTTCTTATCTCTCTCTCCCAGATTATCGCTGCCGACTCAGACTTGCACAATAAATACATCTAATACAGGGAATGCATCATTTACTGGAGCAGATCTCTGTGAATGATTGATGGATATGTAGATGGATAGACTGATACTGGGAGAGAATGGTGCTGGATATTATTTACAAGTTTAATGTTTTTGCATGTGCAAAAGCTTTATTCGGTGTATTTAGAGAGCATAAATACAGCTGGCTTTCCATTATTTTCCGGTTATCTGCGACGCCATCTGAGATTCTTTGTTGTGGTATCTTATTTCGTCTTATATCTTATATTAGTGGATAAGAGTTATGCAGACAAAGATGCTTTCACCCATGATTATATTTAAATAATATTTTATGTGTTGTACTAACAAATAGGACAAAAAGAGAAAAAGCATAGAAAGGTTATGATTTGGCCTGACACATGAAATCCATAGGCCAGAAACGTTGGGTTGGTTTAAAATCATTTATTATGCTGGTAAATTCTGCAGGCTGATGCCTGAACATTTAAAAAATTAAAAGGTGATTTGATTGTTCATCGTGTGATGTTTTATTAGACTATAACTATAATAATTTCCTCCATACAGCTAGTAACCTAATTTCGAGTTTTCAAGTTAATGGAAAAAATAAATATTTTTATGTCTGGTTTGACTTGAGACACTTGATATGTTATGGTCAAAACAAACCCAAACCACGGTTTCCTCCATCACAACAGTTATAGTGCCATGTTTTACACGAATCATAAAGTCCTGCACAGGCACAAAAATATTTAGGGTTATGGTAAATAACATTGCTTGGCTAATGGCCAGCTATAGCAGAAAAGGTATTTTTAATATATACAAACTGGATGCTTAATAACTAGGCAGCTGCAGCAGCTCTGGGTGCTGCTGATGGTCTCCAGGGTAATAGAGATAACAGTGCAGTCATTTTCCATATCTTACAGTCTATTATATTCAAGGATTAGTTCTCCTTCCCGAAAAGGTCAAACATAAAGTCAAGCCATCCAGGAGTGCTTCTCCTTTCTCCTACAGTGACGGAGCATTTCTCATTTTTTTCATTTTATCTAGGTAAACCAGTGTGATGACCTTTGCTGACATGCTTTGATAGATGCAAACCTCCCACAGCTGATAACAATCCTCAGTGAATTTTCCTGTAATACACTCATAAGGAATTTAAACTGTTCAGCGATTTCATGCTCAAGTATAATTATATATATTCTTTTACTATATAACCATAATTTATCATCCATCTAAAATCAAAGTTCGTTTATCTGTTTATTTGTTGAGACCTAAATAAAGATAATGATGAAATCTACACCACTTTACACATGTAATGTGTACTAGTATACATTAGTGTACACTGATATGATACCTTAAACCTTTGGTCATGTTAGATATTTTTAAGGTTTTACTATTTCTGATCAGAGGACCTATTTACATAATATCTTAAAGTAGCTTTTTACTGGCTGACATAAAAGAAAATGTACAAGTCTTCATAATCAGTCACATGATGCAGGTGATGTGCCACATTGTCTCCATACAAAACAAATAAACACAAGAATTAAAGTATTTATATATATTTATATAATTGTGATTATTATTAGTTACTAATAATAATTGTGATAAACATTAGTTACTAGTACTAATCTAATACAGTAGGTTATTTTCATGCTCTGGTGTTCATTTATATTATATTTCCCAATCACTGATAACACCAACGTTATCTGTCAATCAAGTAAACTCGCTCAGAATATGATGTCTGGGACTCTGTGAGGCCATTTGTGGAGGACTCCTAATGTCCGCAATGCTGTATGAAGCCATAGTCAGGCACACAGCGACACCTAGGGGAGAGAAACGTTCCTCATCATTCTCCTAATGTAAAAGATGCAGATTCCTGCTCATCATTATTTCATGTAAAATCTCCAATTTTACACTAACCTTTTTGTTACAATGACCAGTCGTTGAAATTGGTTTTTAAAAAACAAACCTTCAGGAATTAACTTTTTACAGTTTCCATAGTGAAAAGAGATGGTTTGGTTTGATAAACATAAAAATTATGTTCACGATGATTACTACAGTCACTAGATGTGAACACCAGTGGGAGATGCTGGAGCGGCGTCTTTGGTGGTGTTCTCCACTACAATCACCAAAAAACAACAAATACCAAAAAACCCTTTCAGGAGAATGGAAAACATTAGGAACTCCTTTGTTTATTTGGACGGATTCATGTTTCCAGTGCTGGGTGTGTTTGATAATTGTAAGTCGGAGAACATAAAAACGACCAGTTGGAACATTAACGAGGTGTCCCCACATGTACATAACATATTAAACAACATATTCAAATAATATGTACAGTCCAATGACCAGGATAATGAATGAATCTGTGTTTGCTGCACACCAAAAATATTTGGGTTTTGAAAGTTTCAACCTTTATTTGATAGCATTTACATCTTGATGCCTTTAACAACACAGAAAAATCAGATTGTATCAGATTACCCAGATTTTAAATGTCAACTATTGTGGATTTATCGCCTGTTGCTCAGTACACCAGTGGTTTCTTTCTTTCTTGTGACGTTCCACATGTTGTTTGACATATCAAAGTGTA
This sequence comes from Microctenopoma steveboyesi, assembly GCA_032359275.1. NCBI lineage: Eukaryota > Metazoa > Chordata > Actinopteri > Anabantiformes > Anabantidae > Microctenopoma > Microctenopoma steveboyesi. Next base: position 10,230,982 of record JAUMHF010000021.1, read on the forward strand.
CTCAGTACTTTTAATTCTGCTACTTTAAGTACATGATTGTTCTGGTGTTTTTAGTTCTGGTCATAACCTTTACTTTGAAACTATACTCCACCTTTCCTTTTATAATTAACTGTCCTACAGGGTTATTGTAAAACGTAGCAGCAGACTTACACAGTACTGTCTTGCTACAGCTGATTTACACTCTCACTGAAACTACTATACTTGATCTCTAATGTCGCTGTGTGCAGTCCTGAGAAGGATCATTACTGAGTCATTAGAGGTCAGAGGTTCACTGCTTCACTTCCTGCTCATAGAGCAGCAGGAAGCGAAAGTTTACAACACCTTGTCACTAACAACCTGTCAATCAAACTGTGTTTCAGTGTTTTTGTTGTCCAGGGAGTTATAGAATTCAAAACACCTTTTTTCATCTCAGCGTGTGAGTGATCATCATTTTGGTCTTCATGTGAATCAAGTTCATGTGTGAGTGAGCATTTACTGTGATTACATTTACAGGACAGGGAATATTCACAGGGAATTTTATTTTAAAGCTTCAAGTATCATTTTGAGTATTTAACTGCAGAATGGCAATTTTACATTACAACATATTGGTATAAAAAATGCATTCAGTGTGGTAGTGTGTATTCAGTGTCTATGAGAAGCTTGTGGCACAGCTTTCAATTTAACTTTGCTGGCTTTAAGGAAATTGTGCTGTGTAGGTGAAGTGGATGGAGGGAGAATTTAGCTTTTAACAGAGGATGCCAAATCATGAAAACGTATGTGGAGAGTATTTATACAGCTATACACTTCTGATTATTTTAAATTATGTTGGAATTGTTTTCAGACGTAGGCTGTGCACTTTAAGTGCGTTCTTCTAAGTTGAACTGTATTCATGTTTAGAATGATTTTTGGTGAAGCAGGTAGATTATCCCCACAAAGATAATCCACCTGCTTCAACTTGTGACTGTTACAAAACTGTAGTTGTATGTAATATAAATATCAGTGAACCTTAAAATATTTTTTTAAAATTATTTTCTACTTTGGTTAATAATGGTTTATATCAGCCTCTAATTATGATCTTTGTTCTATGTTCATTTATAAACATAAGCTAACCACCTACAACCCTCTGACTTCAGCAGAGATGGCACCAGGGGGCCAAGGCTCTAGTCAGATTCATGAATGTCATGCCTCTGGAAACATACACATGTGTGCTAAACTTTTTGCCAGTTCATAAAACTGACAAATTACTGATTGATAAATTATGCTATATACAAAATAATTTATCTGCCAAGTCAGATAATCACTGAAACCAAGACTATTCATCCCAGGAGGATAAAAAGTCCGGAGGATTTTGTTCTTGAAAGTCTATAGCTGTAAATGGAGTCTCCCCAGTAGTCGTTGAGGCATTTCAGTCTGGACAAATGCCTAAAAATGTGTGTTTGCTAATGTTTTGTTGTTTTCTGTCAGTCAGGCAGTTTTCAAACTGAGCTACAGCCGTGAATTTTACCTCCAGAATCAGCTAAAGTGACGCTTCTACCTCTTAAATGTCTCAACCTTTCACACCAAATAAGATCAAGAATATATAAACATACTGTATGCTTAAACTGCCTTAGGTTTTTGTGCACCACCGAAGTATACGTATGTGTGTGTGCATGTTTTGTTTTGTGTTTTTGTGTGCGTCTCTCAGCTCATTCTCTCACTGATCCTCAGTGATTGTGAGGTGATAAATCCCCTCACTTTGCTTTTGTGCCTCTGAAGAAATATGTGCTGCTTTGCTTAAGCTGATTCCGTAGAGCTAACCATCCTGCCTGTCTCTCACACACACACACACACACACACACACACACACACACACACACACAGCAAATAAACAGAGTCTGATCCATGTCCTCCTCCACTGTGTTTCTTTGCCTTTGTCTCTAGTACTCTGTATTTAAAGATGTCTAATGTAACCTTACATGAGGTCATGGGGTTGCACTTATAATCAGTGTGTGTGTGTGTGTGTGTGTGTGTGTGACCCTGTCTATCAGTCTGACACAACTGGGAAAAGAAGAGAAACACAGCTGACCATTAGACTGCTTTACTCCACACTGCACCCCAGTTCTTCCTTAGCACGCTCACACACGCTTTCCTGTTTCATAATTGTATCTGCCGTGCGGGTTTATGTGTTAATCAATTGTCAAAGGTCTCTCAGGTATTTCATGTGGATTACGATGAGCTGCTTCTGACCTGCTGGAGGTTTCCTTTCATGTGTGTTTATGTCGGTGGGTATTATCAGATTAGATAATCCTTTGATTTTAGAAATAGAGTTTGCCTGATCAGCATTCTCAATCTTATCACCTTTCCTCTGTTTCCCTCAGAGTGACAGTGAGGTGGATTATGATGGAAACAGTCAACACCAGAGAACTACACAGAGAAATCTATGGGAAGCAGTATCACCAGATTCTGTCTGAGGCATGATGGTTTTTAGGTTGACACAAACATTTTCTAACACATGAGAAATAAAGCTGCAAAAACACACAAAATGACCGCAAAGGAGCACAGTACTACCTCTAGTGGCAACGCCGCATTATTATTATTTGTTTTTCCTCCCTTTCAGTTTGGCAGTCTTGCTCCAATGTTGGAGGAGCAAGAATCCAACAATCACTCTCAATACTCTCATCTGTTACCAATTAAAAGTTGGTAACAGACAAGGGTATGTGTGTAGGGGCTCACAATCCGTCTGTGCATATATATTGTATATATGAAGTAATGATGACAAACAGCCTCGAGCTGCTTCCTTAACACAAAAAGAGGCTGACCACTTCAACCACTTGGGGCATCAGAAACACAGTAGAAACCCAGTATCTCCTTTTGTATGTTATTTTGATCTCCACCGACTCCTGAGACACATAGAGTATCCGACATGTGAGCTATTTCACCGTGTTCACAAGCTATTCCACAACTTTGCCTGAGCAGGTAATGTACATTATGATTTTAAACACAGCTGCATACTTTGACCAAAAATGATGCAATGGGAGTTGTGAGAGTGATCCAAAACAGTAAAGCAAAACCATGAGCTATGAGATGATATGAAAAACTCCGCAACTCTGGGAACTTGAGAGTGGTGCGATAAGTCACCGTAGAGTCATCACAACAAGCAACTAGCAGCCCCACGATCTTCTGTTAACATAAAAAGATTTATTATTTGAGCAATATTTGAGGTCATACATCAAGTTGAGTTCTAATATAATACGAGAAGTCACTAGTAGACGAGGGTTTTTCTTTGCTGCACTTTTAACAGGATTGCATTAAGCACAATTGAACAAATGAGCATACATAACATACATTCGATATTATATAAACTAAATATTAGATATTCTATATTTATACTATTGAAAAAGTGTACAAATATACTTATCTGGATGTAACCCATGCCTTTGCAAAAAAAAATGAAGAGGTCTTTCTACAGGAAGTGCTGAGAGTGGTAGTCAACACTGATTTGGACTTGGTTTGGAGAATGGTTTATATTCTTTATAATAATAATAATGAATACTTTATTATTCTTTATTTTGGATTCTTTACAGTTTTAAATGCTCTGGTGTCTGTAGGAAAAGCTGTGAGACAAGGCTGGATTATAGCCACTGAAATCTTCTTTGACTTCTTTTGCCACCTGCGTCTGGTCTGCTGCTACACACAGACCTGGGCGAGGACTTAACATCCACTGCCATGACGTGATGACCGTACCAGTGCAAACATCATTCAATTAATCCAGCTTTACTTCTGCAGTGACACATGGATATTTCATAAACATTACAATGACATATAGAAAATGATTAAATCAGTCACACAAACAACAGATAGATGCTGAATATAGTTCATCACATGCTGTGTATCATGTGGATATTTTAGTTCATTACAATGTTATAAAATCAAACACACAGAGCAGCTTCATGTGCTTTCTCCACCTCTTTCTAAAACCTTTTCTGCTCAACTTTCATGTGCAGATATAGAAATTACAAAAGATGGAGTGAGGCCTGCCACATGGTGCCTTCTGTGTCTTCCCTCCCTCCCCTCCCTCCTCTCCCCTCCTCACCCCAGCTCCTCACCACATCAGGATACACTTGTTCTGGTGAATTCCGGTTTCAAACGGAACGCTGCCTTTCTCTGGTTTTCTGCAGGACCAGTATTAAAAGCAGACACGTGTTTCTCAGTGGCCCTGTGGTCAGGGAGGGGGAGCCTCCAACGGCCTGTTATACTCTCACACCTTTCAAACCTCACCCGCTGCCGCTTCCTCCCTTGACATCACCCATGACATCCCCCATGCACACCCTTATCACCCTGAAAGCAGGTTAAAGAATGGAAAGTTCCTTCCACTGCAAGCCACCAAAATCTTTACGTCCTTCTGCCTTTTTCACACTATTATATCATCAAATCCTTTTCTAATGTTGACAGACTGCTGTTGATCCTGAGGTATATTTTCTTAATATGCAACGTTAAACTAGTTTTGTAATGTTATAAGCACAGTCTGTATATTTCACAAACTGCTCTCATTGTAAATTGTTGTCCTTTGACCTCCAAGCTCAATTACAATGTCCCTAGTGTTTGAAAACCTACACTGCAATCTGATTATATCAATTGGCACTCTGATATTTTAACATTCTGAAGTCTGAGCCCACATGTTTGCTGTGGATCTGTAATGTTTCTTGAAGAAAAGTATAATGAAACATCAAAGTTTTTGTTTAAGATCACATTTGACTAAAACGCCTGTAATCCATACCCATATGATATAATATCTGTTCACATTCATCAGTTTTAACTTGAGCTTGACCCTGTTTGTCTTTGGGTGTTTGTTTTTATGTAAGGAACAATATTTATTGTTCTGTAATTGCCGGTTGGTTTGTGATTGAGGTGTATTTTGTCATTTGACCTCATGTCTCAGAGTTAAAGAGAGAATAATTTTCCAGATTACCTTTTTGCTAAGCAACATCGCCATCTGCTGTTAACTAGATAAACTGTCTTACATCCACAATGTCATTTACTAAGCTGTAAGTACTCAAATATCAGCTGCAGGGTTTTGAAGTCCAGTCTTGTACAGCTGGACAAACACTTTCACTGCATAAACCTGAACAGTAAAGCTGATCATTATTAAAGCTGAGAGAGATTGATGGATTTATATTGCCTGAATATCCTGCCTATTTGAGTAAAACAGAAGTAATTACAGTGGACATTTGGGGATCTGTTTCTTAATACTACCTTTTATATTCCTATGACCATTGTGCCATTCAATTAAATTGTTACGTGATCCTCCCAGATAAATCGTATAAAGTTTGGGGATGTAGAGGTTGGTGGCATGCTACATAAGGGTGTGTTTTCATTCTGATTATGTTCTTGTGGCACACAGAAATGCCACAAGTCACATTGGAACCTCCGTCAGATGAACCCAGTGGTTCTCAGAGAGACGCGCCTACTAACCGCTGTCCGGGCTGGGCATCCGGCCCTGGGGCATCAGAGCCTGCTGGTACCCCTCACACCCCTGCAGCACAGCCACTATCACCCCACTGCAGACACTGTGCCAGGATACTGTGGTGACACAACCCTGGGCCTCTGTTCCTCCCTTGTCATCAAGACTGATGGATGAAGAGAGGAGGAGAGAGGAGAAGAAGAGGACAGGTGGACTGTTTGATATTAAACTACAGGTCAGAGTGTGCAAAAGAATAAATAATTAAAACATGTTAGAACAAGAAGGAGAGAAAATCAGGAGCTTGTTGATTAATTGAAAGTGGCCATATGACGTTAATAGTGATGAAGGAAGTATTGATAAAAAGATGAAAGATGAAAACAGTATGTTAGATTACATAAGTAATGTGTTTTAGATATGTGGCTGTATTAAGGTTTAGCTTTAGCACATATAAGATCATGTTCTGCATGATCTATTCAATACTTAAACCGACAAGTCATTTGCATAAATTGTCTAGATTAGTATACTATATTAGAATATTTTAACAGCAACCTTCAGCTGAAATAAACTTGAGTCCCTGCACTATAAAGATAATCCACCAGGGGGCAGAGCCGATTCTTTTACCTTAAAGCCAACTGTTTTCTCCAGTACTACAACAAAACAGAGACAAGAACACACACAGGCAGAATCAATGAGAAAGCTGATATATGTGTAATGGCTCACATGGGCCATTACTCACCTATGGTTGATGGCCATATGTTTGCAGGCAAGTGTGTAACACAGAGACAAAGTAGGAAGAGCATGACGTTGCATAATGATAATTAAGGCAGTATGATCAAACTGTCTTCAGTGGAAGGCTTTTTTTCTAATGCACACTTGTTTTAATGAAGTCAAGCACATCACGCACCTCCCTATCTGCTGAGATAACCACACAGTCTGTGTGTGAGCAGAAATACTGGTGTCTTATTGTGCATATAAGTGATGTACATTGTCAGGAGTGTGAACACAAGGTTTCTGTGTGTGTAGGTCAGAGCTTGATGAGCCTTCACCCGTTAGTTTTTTGACTTTCATCTTGCTGGAGAGGCTGACAGCAGAACATGGTTAAAATAGTTAACACACCACCTTGACACACATTTACAGAAAAGCATCATGCATTTTCAAACTTGGCTCTCACACCCCAACTCTAAACTCCCAGAAAAGCTTTTGTGAAGCACAGCCAGAGAGCCAGACAGCGCCTGCCTGACGCCAACTCAAAAAAGCAGGTGAGGCTGAGTATGTGTGTTTGACCTTACGGCCAGAGGGAGTATTTTGATTATAACTGCAGGATAAACCCGCATCAGTGTGTCAGGCTTGTTCTCGGGAAAGTATGACCAATATTAGGTGAGGAAAATGGCTTCTCCATAACTGGTTTTCTCTCTGTTTACTGTCAAACCGTCATCTTTGGGTTTGGCTCTGTATTAATGCAGTTGGAGGCAGAACACAGGGGCTTGAATCCCCATCAGCTCTCTGTTGCATGAATGACATGGTGATGAAGTTTGAACTTGAGGACCTGTGTTTCACCCGACTGTTAGTGTCTCTCTCTGCAGGGACTTGATGACCTTTTGACTTTAGAAAGTTGGACATTTTCTCTTATGACATCACCTGACCTAGAATTACATCTGAGCTGTTACAGACACTTGGAGTTTTAGTGGGTCAGAGTGCTTGGGCAGTGGCACAAAGTTAATCTCCCAGGGTTAATCCATACTTTCTTGTAGGACCACTTTGGGTTGGGTTTCATCTTTCTCGTGTTGTATTTGCATGTGTGTCCTTAGAGTAAAGTAATCCTTTAGGTGTAAACATTGACTGGATGAGGACCCGTCCCTGCAGACATTCTAGGCATTCATTCAATTAGAGTTATTAGTAATATACAATATATATCTGTGAAGGTCATGGTCATATTTAAAAATATATATTTTGGAGAGAATGTACAATATAGTTTATGTAAATTTATTCATCAATCACATATACAAGTAATATGTTCAATATATATTTCTTAGTTTCAGTGGTAAACATTTCCAATTTAAAAGTGAGAGGCCTCACTATGAAGAAAGAACAGTATTTATGTACTGATGATTGAATCCATTAGCTGCCATCTCCGTGTGAGTGATAAGTAACAGGATATCAATAGAGTGATGTGCAAACAGTTACTCCATCATCTAACTTCTGTTCTTATCTGTGACTGGCATGATTATTGCAGCATATTTTCTATTGTAAATTGCCCTCATTATCTAGGATGCCACAACAAAGTTCCTGGGTCTTGTCTTCATCTCCACCCTCTTGAAGGAGTAGCGTTCTCCAGACCGTCCATCTGTCAGGATATACCATGTCCCCCAGTAGATACCGTCAGTCACCCCACTGTAGCGCCCACGGTAATACCGCCCATTCAGGTTAGCTGCCAGGCAGGCATCAAACCACCAGCCTGCACCATAGTACTGACCACAGTTTCCAGCTGCATAGCGGTCATGATCTCGGTCAGCTGTGCTAAAGGAACGGCCATCATGGTTGTAGCGTTTGCTGTAGCTCAAAGCATTACCTGCATCACCAGAGTACTCTCGTGCCGTCAGACGATACCTGGAAGAGAAGAGAAACCACACACGAGTGAGGGCTCCGTTGTGTGTGTGTGTGTGTCTACTGGGGAACCCAAACCTTACATGATACCCTGACCCTTGGCTCATCACAGCGGGCATCACTGTCTTTTTCTGTTACATTGAGAAAACGTTTACCATGCATGATGGAATCTTGCAAGAAACCAAGTTTGTTTATAGTACCAATACTATTGATTGAATTCAATAAACCTATAGCCACAAAGTCCCAGTAAAGCCAATTTCTTTAGCTTTTGGGTATTTAAATCTTAGCAGATACAAGAAAATACTTTATGACTGTTGTCAATTTAATTATGAATATTCCAGTGACTTGAAATTCCAGGAGTGTCTATCCACGGAAAGTATGTGTTCACCTCTGTGCCTCTGAGGCTACTTTGAAATTGTTGTAAGTAGCAAAGCGTCTCTGGTGGTGCCAGTCCTCCAGCTCGATTCGGAGTTGGTGTTGGCCAGTGGAGGTGAGGGCGTAGAGCGCTGCGTTCCCCAGCCAGTGCTCTCCCAGTGGACTGCCAAAGCCTTCCCGGTATTCCTGCCATGTCCTGTTGAAGTCGAGTATACCATCCTGTCGATTCTGAATCACAGTCCACCCACCACCTGCTGTCTCCATGTCACATTTAGCCTGAACCAAAAAAGAATAAAGCCCAGATTTTGCTGATCCACAGATAGCATACACAACTCTAGGGTAGGGGGGGTCTGTGCGTTTTATGTATGTGGTGGAGCTGAAATACCTCCAGCGGTGCCCTGTGCAAGTCAGGCTGGATGGTGTAGATGCCGTTCTCTTTGATCCCAAGCCTGTAAATCTCTGCACAGTCCTGAGGATGTAACCTCTCCGAGGGGGCAACTAACAACCACACAGTACATTTTTATTCAACTACTTTATCTACAACACGTGTATCTTGTGGTCGCTCCTAATGCCCTCACCTGTGGGTGGGTACTGTGTGATGCTCTTCAGGAAAAGCAGCAGGTCTTTTTCCCCTTCTCTTCCCACAGCTGCACTCTCTGTCAGCCCAGAGAAAGATTAAGTTATCACTGACACATCACACTATTGTCAGGGTCTGAAAATAGAAGCTTTGTCTTCATTTACCGCACAGAGAGGTTCGAGATTGTATGATAGGTCTTTAAAGCTTCTTCACATCTTGAGCCATACAGTATGCGTCTGTGTGTGCATGTACACAGAGTTTTTCTAATCCATGTCTGCGCAGTTAAATTCCTATGCACTCACCTATGACCGACGCTTAGCAGGCCTCATTGAGGTTTTGTTTACTGTGTGTGGGGGAGTAACTACACTGGCATTTGTGAGTGTGTATGTGTGCGTGTTTTGTCTGTGTGTTGCAGAGTTGGGGGATATAGTAAATGTGAACTACTCACCCAGTCGTTTGGCCATCGCCCCAAGGGCCTGGCTGTGACAATGGAGGTCACACTCTGTCAGCACAGCTGCCATTAGTGCCAGGATGGCCCCTAGAGAGTTGCCCTCCTGGCCTCCATGACTCCAGGAGCCTCCTGTTTCCTGGAGAGAGCGCATGCACTGCTGCAGCTGAACGAGACGTTCTTTGACACTTCCAGTCTGCAAATATGATGCCCACAGGTATTTCTTAGGACACTGTTCTACACAATAAGTTAGAGATCAAGCAGTGACCAAACAAGGAAAAAAACATCATTAAATTGTGCCAAAATCTCTTTATTCTACAAATGATCCTCATCATCCTTTAGTTTAGAAGATGACCCTAATCAAACCACAAAAGCTTTATGACATGTTTTGTGTAACTCTGCCTGTCTCTTACACTTACATCACCCATCACACACCTGTTGTTGCATGAGCTCAACACAACTATATGATGAGGACATTTTTAAAGCAGACCTAATTTTATCCTTCTTTCATTGCTGACCGTCATTGCCGCCATGACTGTTCGGTTGTGCCAAGTTTAGTGTGCCGACTGTCCCATGTGAATAGAGCTGACGTCCTGCACCTGATAGGGTGGTGCACAGGTTATTGGTGTACATTAAGGTACAGACAGATAATCAGCTCTTGTCACTCAGTGTTTTAAAACTACCTCACTGCCATGTGACTAACAAATAGCTGGTCAAAACTGATAAAGGTAAAAATTTTCACTTAGAAAACATCCACCTCATCCTAGAAAGTCCTGCACGTGACAGTGAGTGATGTCACTTACCTTATCGTGTCTGTGCTCCACCTTCTGAGGATCATCTGAGATGGCAGGAAGTGAAAATCCAATTTTGCAGGTTGTTGCCCCAGTTGGACCCTCACAGGCCCCAGAACCAGGTCCAGGCGGGATGGGTACAGCCACCAGACTCTCCCTGCAGGCAGGGTGTGTGCAGGCCAGTGATGCATCTGAGGACGTTAGCACTGCCACACACAGAGATAGCAGAGGAAACATAATGAGAGAACCAAAAGGAATTATGGGAAAATGCAGGCTTGTCCTAAACTCTTTGAAAACTCTTGAGCAGTGGTCCAGCCCTCCTTCCTTTGAGTTTGAAGTAGTTTGTCCTTTGGAAGTTGGTTAAAATCTAATATTTATCTTCTCTTTAAATGTCCAGAAATGCCTGCGCAGGTGGAAAGTGTTTTCCTCAGCCGTCCTCCTCAGTCATTCCATCGTTAATTTAATCTTTCTTGTTTTCTGCTGTGTTCTTCTTTCATCTTCTTCTTCTTGCCTTTTTTCTCAGTTCACCTCATGCCACGTTCTCCTCTTGCTCTTGCTCCCGTTCTGTTAGTGAGGTTGCTTTCACACAGACCAATGCACCCACCCCCTGAAACACAAACACACACACACACGCGCACACACACACATGCGCACACACGGTCTGCCCATCTCTTTAACTCATCTCATTCTCTCTCTGAGAGCCAAACACAGACTGTGCACAAATTAACACACCATCTAGACTGCAGTGTAGGACTTGCCTACCAAAACAGAAGTGCTATATTTTTACATTCTGTTCAGAAATTTAACGACTCTGTATGTATGCAGCTCCTTCCCTTCGGTGTACCATTTTCAAACTCACATCCTTTTGTACTGTAGTGTTTGTTTACAAACTGAGTTCCAAAGAAGCCATAAAAACTCAACATTCAATAGGTGCAAGAAGTCAGGAATTCCTCTATAAACACCAGAGTCATCCCAGTCATCAGGACCCTGCAGAGGCACACTCCCAGTAACGAGGAGAACAAACATCTATGAATAAGGTACAAAATAACACTACAGTTCTAACACTATCCAACAACTAGTTTATTTGTAAATCTCACTGTATAGTTATTTTCTAGCGGTATGTATATAGCGCAACTTTTGCCCCATTTGTTTGTTATTAGTTGTTTGTCTGCACTGAAGGAGTCATTGTACTTGTGTATATTAACAATAAAATTCGTTCTATTCTATTGTTTTATCATTTTATCAACAGAAAAAATAATTACAAAAAAGACATAGTGTTATATTGGACTAATTTCCATCTGTGATCTCAGACCATATGTTATGTATTGTATAAGACTGTAAGGACACAACAGCAGCATGTCTCATAAAGTGAATATATACAACACCATAAATATAATACACATTATACACATTTGCCAATAAATAAAATGACTGTGAAACCAATGTAAATAATATAAAATGTCACTGTTTGCTTTGGTTTAGCCTGAACGTAGCACTGTAGCACTCGCTTATGGAATTAGCACTTAGCAGGGCTACTTTATGTACCTTTGGCTCATTGTCATATAACTTAATGAGACGTCATATCACATACTCATCATTACAAAACTCTAGATCAATCTGTGTGTTGGTTCTGTATTTTTGCAACACTATTAGGGCCCCATTATGCTATAAATGCAATGTTTATAAGACAGTAGGGCTAAAGTTATATCTGCACACAAACATAAATACATTTTTGAACAACAGTCCAAAGACAGGCCTATTTCTGCTATCCCAGCATGTTTAAGCAACATGAAGTGACTTAGATTACACTTCCCTCTAGTGGTAGATCACCACAGCACTACCCGCGGTGTATACGCTCAGCACATCTTCAGCAATGTGTTGTGTGTTGCTGATTTAAAAAATAAGTTAGCGTGATGCTGTTTGGCTTCAGGACTTTGATTGTTCTTGAAGCTATGCTCACCTTCAGGCCTACTGCATTTTGTAAAAAATATTTGATGATAATGTGTAAAGCTTGACGTTAAGGTTGACATTCATACAGTTAAATCTTCTCATTTTTCTTTACCAACGGTGATGTGGCTCAGTCAGTCTTTAACAGAAAGTATATCTCAGGAATGTCTTCAGCAGCAAAGCAAAGCACTCCGACACCATTCCTGTGAACACTACACCTCTGGAACACCTAGATAGAATTTCTTCAAATTTGGCACAAACAAAAGTACCTGTTTGCCTGTCCAGCCTCTTCAGTTCCTCTCCGTGGATGATGACCATGACAGAGAGCCTACTGTTCGTTTGCCAATCCACCAAAAGGTGTCACAGCCCAGCTCTGTACGCCTCTGTAAATATAGTCTCTAAATTGTTTGCTTTTCTGAGTTGATGCGCCGATGTGAACTCGCTCGGATCTTTCTGATTCCCTGTGGCTGTGAAAGTACTTTTGGTGACTTTGTCGGGAAGCACGTGTTACCATAGATTCAGATTTTTTTTTACCTATGGTAACAACTAGATTGGGGTAGTAGAAGTATGGAAAACACAGGCCCCATCTTAGGAGAGAGAGCTGTCCATCAGGAGCCCAGAACTGTGGGTGGGAGGGATTGTTCCGATCTGAGAGGAGTGTATGCTGTAGAGTTCCGTTCCACAACCAGAACAGAACCTGACCCCCTGAATAACTTGTCCAACATGTTAGTGTCTATCACCTTCGTGCTGCTACCCCACCAGACCATAGTATAGCAGATGACACTGGCCACCAACAGACTCATAAAACACCCACAGCATGGTGTTGCGGATGTTGAAGGAGTTTAAGGACTTGATACCAAACACAACCTCCACCATCTTATCTAATATTTTGGTCAATTACTCATATATTAGCTACATGAGTGAGTCTGGACAACGGTTCAGGTAAAGTGCACCATGGTCTGTGATAAATATTAAATCAAACACGTCATAGGCGGGCTGGCGTTACAATCTGCTACGTGTGACGTAGGCCGCAGCCGCTGTTTCGGGAGAGGAAGTGAAAGGGGAAGAGAGCGACGCTGAGGTTAGCAGGCAGAAGGCAGTAGGATCGTTGGAGGCGAGCTTTCAAGCAAAGTGCCAAATTTACACACCAGTTGTAGTTGATCTGCCTCGCCAATTTAGACAGTATTTTGTTAAAATTGGCGCAAAGGAAACTAGAAGAAATTGAAGAGAGTCACTGCCAAACAAACCCCAGCTCAGGAATAGTGAGTTAGCTAACTAACGTAACGCCTAGTTAGCCTCTGACGCTAGCTGCCGTGAACAATAACAACTGGTTAGCCCGCAGACAGCTCTGGTACGCGAAGACGTCTCTGCTGTGCTTCAAGTTCAGAGTAAGTATATGAGACAACGGCAGTTTTTTAAAAATATGTTTAATGTTTGCTCACCGAAGTTACCCATACGCTCAGTAGCCTGGCTTGTTATGCTCACGCTGTAACGAGGATAATGGTGGTGCAGCGTTTTTTCGACAGGTTGGCTGGCAAAAACAAGGCCGGCCTGTGGCTCCTCTGGGTTGACTCCAGGAGGAAGGAAAGCGGGGTATAGGAGCTCGGTTAGATGAATAAATAAATACATTATTTCTGATGCACTATCAAATGTTCGGATATTGATTTAATCGTTTCCTTTTTTTATTTGGGATTCGTGTACAGCAGAAGGGGTGCGGGATAAACATAAGGGTCACACACTTATGGATGTATGGATTACTCAAACTCTGGGGTGGATTTTGATGGTATCACACATCCTCTATCTAGCTGAAAAAACTGTGAATGTTTCTGTCGTAGCTATGGAGATGGTCGTCTTCTTAGTAAACTGGTCTATGTTTCGTTTGTCGTTCATTGGGTTTGTGTGTTGGATCATAGGTGCTTAATTTTGTAATTTGATATGGTAACAACGCCCACTACTTGACTTAACAAGTGTGTTGTGATGATTTAGAGCTTGAAGTTTGTTGCTAGTGTATCATTAAATGGCCACGTACTAGTGTTGACAGATGTGGTGATGTTTTTTATTATACCAGTAAGTTTTAGATCAGTTTTATTATAAATGATCCAGATTATACTGACACAGATATCATCGTCATGTTCCGTGGTTCTTTTAATGATTATCAGTATCAAATATTCACACATTTCAAACAGCTCATCTCAAGATACTTTCTCAGGTTTGACTACGAAGTATTTCCCTGATGGTTTGGATAAGCTCTAATTAGAGACTTACTCCTATCACACGAGTTGTCATGAATTTGTTGATTCTTTGTCTGTAATTGTTCAGTACAATTTTTGTGCATGCAGACTTGATTAAAATGTCTGACTGACTTTGATTTTACATTGCAAGGTGTACCTGACAGTTTGTTTTGCTTAGCTGGAGTATTTCAGAATTTGTAGTTGCATGCTAAGTTTAGTTGGTAGAGCACAGGTACAGCAAACGTTTTCGGCTTGATGTCCCTTTGATAAACTACTACAAAATCATAGAGTTAAAATGTAGTACTGAGTGTGTAATCATAAGGGAAATAAACTGACAGTACTGATTCTTAATTTATTGTTTCATTACACTGGTGCACTGACTTTGTTTTTGATAACCTAGGGCTACTGAAGCATCTGTTTATCACATGATAAGTAGTTCATCAGGAAATATGAAGATGTGGTTTGAGCATCGAGAAACATCTGAACTGAGCCTCCAAATCTATATTTAGTTTTGTTTGTTTTTGTCTCTTGGTCCACATCAGAGGTGATCTGTGAATCCAACAGCTTGGGTCAGTGATTTCTAGAAGGCAAGAGAACTGTGTTGTGACACATTTCTCAATGAGGAACGGTTAAATTCTAATGTTAGCAAGTACACTGATAGGCAGTTGTGACTCTAAGAAAATCCAAATATTGCTTTTTTCCTTGTTATATCATGCTTGACCCAGCCATTCCATTTGAGATAGAAGGATCAATGATTAAAACACAGCTATCCAACTTAGATATACATCTAAATGATCAAGTTTTAGTAGCAAACCTTGTTTGTGAAAATGTCATGGTACTAAACTAAGGGCAGTTGTATGAACATGTATTTTTAGTCCATGTGTTAATACAATTATGCATCAAGCTCATTAAAAACACAGTAACTCAGTTTCTAAGGGGTAAAACACATCTGTGCAACAAATCTGACTTTTTGGGTATTCTCATGTGAAATTATGTAATAAAGTTTTGCAAAATTTTTTGACCTGGTGCAAACGGCAAGAAATTGAGAGAAGAAACTGCAGACCTCTGTTAACACAGAACAGCAGTAAACGTGACTGTCCGTGTGTTGATATGACTGCTATACATGCACAGATTTAAGGTACGGGGCTAAACACTTTTTTCTTTATTTGTGTCAAGATAGGGAAATTTGACAGTTAATGTTTTAAGTCCAGAATTAAATGAGATTGTCGGTTTGATGAGTGACATCCACCCAGTCAAAGACTTTCATCTGTGTTTAGGGATCAATGTCTAAACCTCTGCTCTTTGTCAGAGTTAAAGAAATGAGCTTTGTCTTCTGTAATCATGTGACTGTGGTCTAAGCATACATAGACAGGTAATGGGCTAATGCCCATGCGTCTGTCAGCTAATCTATGCTTCACAGTGTGGCAGTCACTGGAGTGCCATGCTCATTCCTTTCAGAAGGAATTCAAGTGTGCTTTCCAACTCTTAATGGAAACTGAGGTATTTGTGTTTTAGAGTTTAGATTTATTGCTAAGACTTGCGACTCAGTGAAAAAATTACCTTAATTATAACTAATAATAGCAAATGTTGTTTATGTTCTGTAATCATGTTGCATTAAAATATTGCTTAGGTTGGTGGATTGGTATGTCTAAAATGTCTTGTGCTTGGTTCGTTCTCATTTGACATTCATGATGAGCCGATGGGAGGTGTTTAGATCTCCTCTGAAACGGTTGTCTAACAGGTTATTGTCCTCTACTTTAAAAATAGAATTCTTTCCTGTACATGATGGTGGACTGAATCAAGAAAATAATTGGTAGCATAGTCTAGTAATAAATAAATAATCATTACAGCCATAGTATATTTCTTTATTGACACTTGCCACTAGTGCAAAGTTCCTGTCGCCTGCAGTATTGCCTAAGAAGCTACATATTCCCCTAACAGCTGGTACTTTGAGTGACAGTATGCAAGGTTTTCTTCTAGTCATTGGCTCAGCTGTTTACTTTGCACAGATAAGATTAATATGTGGGTTTCTTTTAGTGTGCTTGCCCCCCCCCCCCTTGATTTGGTTATGTGGCATTAGGAAATCTTATGGTAGGAAGAATACTTGTAGAGGCGTAGAAGGTTTAAGGAATAATAGAAGAGCTTCTAAAAATGTGTATCTACAGTAACATAGGAATTATGTTAACTGACCTTATGTCATAATTTTAACATCAACTTATCTTATTGCACCTCTCTCGCATTTCTAAATGTAACATTTCAACTTCCTTACTTTTGTGGCAATTTCAAAATTGCAAAATTTATCACATTACCTTATGTGTGCAGAACATTTTTTCCTCACTCATTTTTTAAAGGGGACATAAAATACGTATGTGTTCCAATCTTGCATAAATACTTTTGGGAAGTTGGATGTCCATGGATGTCGCGCGGTGGGATGTCTAAAGGTTGAGGGGAAACTGTGCTTACGTGCTGGCTGGTAATGAAATGCCTAAGTTTCAATTGGGCCAGTTCACTTAGTTCAAGAATTTACACTGTTTCAGGTCAGCTGCCATTGCTCTGCTCATGACTAGCACTAGTTAAAACATTTGCGCAGAGGTCAATATGTCTCACTGTCTGATTTTTGGCTGTGAAGGAACATTTGTTTACTTTTCCCAATGACAAGACATCAATGGCTACAGTTACAGGTCAGCCAGCAGACTTTGAGCCATGTTTTTATCTGTTCACGGCACTTCACAAACAACATTATCATGACGTGCCTGTTTTGTTAAGATATTGTTGAAAGGCCATGTTGTTACAACTGGGCATAGTTACGCCCACAGGAAAACTTCCACAAGGTGACAAATAAGAACAGAGTATAACAGAGGAAGGGGCAAGGGGATACCGCCTTAAAGCCACAGGATCTCAAAAGCCTTGTTACTCTCAAGGCCAGAGTAGCTGCTGCATCAAGAGACATTTTAACATGTATTTGCCCTTTTTTCAGAAAAAAACCTAAACTTAGGCATAACTTTCCACTTTAAACAGTTTACCAGTTACTTTATCTGCAGCAGTCATGACAACACATGAACATGCCAATATAGTATGCTTTAAATAAATGTGTACAATACCCCTCAGGCTGTGTTTTAAATGCTCTTTCCTTTTACATAATTATCCTATGTTAAATTTAAGATGTCCTGTGATATAAGTATTTAATAGTCGATAGGAATCAACCTGAAAATATCTGCCCAGAGATCAGCTGAAACTTTGTCAGGTTGGTTTGGACTCGTAGTAAGGAGAGCCTCTGACGTAACTTCCTGGTGGTGTGTCGGAGAAAAGGTATGATGAGTTCCTCGTGATTTGCCCAACAGATTATAAAGCACATGACTGGAATGAATGTTAGACAGATCTGATTGGTCTAGGGGCACAAAGCACTACATACAAATTTGTAGGCTTAGTTTTCCAATGGCCTTGTAGGAATAAAAGTTTAGTTTTTGTTTTGGTTTTATTGTCCCTGAACAGCAGACATTCTGTGGGTAATGTTGGGCAAGAACTGTCAAGTTCCCTGTGCATAGTGCACTTTCTAAAATTGTTTCCCTTTCTTTCTGCAGCTGAGAGAAAATGACATCCAGGAAGAAAGTGCTCTTGAAAGTCATCATCCTGGGAGATTCAGGGTAAGTCACGATATTTATATTTCACATCACATGCTGCAACACAGGTTAACAACTCATTATTCACTTATGTTCTAAAAATAGGTTAGTTGGAAATGTGTGTTTTTCTGTTATGAGCTGTGTCTTTTTAGTGTTGCTTCCTTGTTGGCATGACTATTTACTTTCATAATCTGTCTCCAGGCAGAGTAAGAACTGCAGCTTACATTTCAGTGCTGTGTTTTTGATTATTGCCATTATCTACACTGCTCAGTAATGCACTGGCTTATTATATTAAAAAATAAGAACTACTACATGTTATTTAAGTACTGTTTTGATTATATTAATAAGCATATTAAACATGTGGTGAGTTTTAATTTTCTCACTAGAAACATGTTTTTGTGACATGCCACAGTTTTTTTTAGTTGAATTAGATTCAATTTTGTATTGTGTCTGAGCTTGAAATAATTATCAGTTATGGAACTATGAAGGTAGAGCAGGGGGAAAGTCAGAAAATAGCTTCAGAGCAGGAAAGGGAACATTGCATTATATGTTCTGTTGTTCAAGTCTGTCTTTAATATGAAGAGGTGGGACGTTATTCCCAGAATTTACTTGTTTGACAGGTATTTTGATAATCTATTTTATATGGTTTTTCAGTCACTTCTATTGGGCTTCTTCTGTTCCCCTCCTTGTTATCTGCTCTGTGTGGAGGAACTGAGCTCTGCCCTCAGTCACAGACATGTTGCATCAAACCCCAGAACTGTATCTTATATCCGCTAATCCTGCTCAATACTCTCTTCAAGCGCTAATAAAATGTATCACAGGCGATAGCTGGTTCATTCTGAGCTCACGTGACAGAAGTTAAAGGGTCTGGTGGTGGGTCAGTGTTGGTCTGGGAGGCATATCCATGGAGGGATGCACAGACCTGTACTGGATAGATGATGACACCCTCACTGCCATTAGGTATCGGGATGAAGTCCTTAGAGCCATTGTTAGACCCTTCACCGGTGCAGTGGTTCCTGTGTTCCTCGCATGGCAAGAGAATACAGACAGTTCCTGGAGGATGAAGGAATCGATTGACTGTCCTCCACGGTTACCTGACCTAAATTCAATAGAACATCATGTCTAGGCCCATCTGACACCGTCAAGTTGTACCTCTCAGCTCTGTGATGCCCTGGTCAGGATCTGGGAGGAGATACCCCATAACACCCTCTGTCATCTCATGAAGAGCATTCCCCAAAGTTGTCAGGCAATTTATACAAGCATGTGGGGGCCATACAACTTTGAGTTGCAACGACATTTCACCAATTTGAATGGATCTAATTTTGAAAGTAGAAACCTCTTTGTTGTCCAATAAACATTTTATCACATTTTTGCTAAGTTCAAAGACTGAGGAAGCATCTTTTTGGAGCTAGTATTAAGGTGACGGTATTACCCAGATTTTCCAAATGTCACAGAACACAATCAGTAATGCTTCTTGGTTGCATTTATATTAGGCTCTTTTGATATCAGATTGCTATCTGAGCCATAGCCTAAGTGGTAAAAAGTGTAAATGGATTTCTGATTGCATTATTATATATCACATAGCTCTATATGAATAGAATTTCATCACTGTATATGTTATACTAGCTATCAGTCAGCTTTATGGTATTGGTCATTCAGTCGTCTCTTTTCTTCCTCCTCAGTGTTGGAAAAACCTCACTAATGAACCAGTATGTGAACAAGAAATTTAGTAACCAATACAAAGCTACAATAGGAGCAGACTTCTTGACCAAGGAGGTGATGGTGGACGATCGGCTCGTTACAATGCAGGTGCGGCACAATTATAAGGCTGATGCATCATGAGGAGGGTCAACCCTCAAGTATACAGTATATAAGACAATGTGGTGTTTTCTTCTTGATCTGTTTTTCCCCTAAATGTTTTCCAGGGCACCAGTCTTCTGCATTATTGCTGATCCAGGTTTACCAAACTTTCTTCTCCATTGGTTGTTTAGATCTGGGACACAGCTGGCCAGGAGCGGTTCCAGTCTCTGGGTGTTGCGTTCTACCGCGGTGCAGACTGCTGTGTGCTGGTGTTTGATGTGACCGCACCCAATACTTTCAAGACACTCGACAGCTGGAGGGATGAGTTTTTGATCCAGGCCAGCCCTCGAGATCCGGAGAACTTCCCCTTTGTGGTTCTAGGCAACAAGATTGACTTGGAGAATAGACAGGTTGGTATGAGTGGGATATTAATTAATATTAATATTACACTAAAATCAACCAATCAATACGTTTATTTCACTCTGCAATTTTTCATTCATCATTAATTCACAACACAAACTGAGTGATAAAGAAAAACATAAATCCTATGACCTGCCCCCTTCTACTGAGTACAAAGTAAATTACAAACAAACATTCTTTTTTTTATATATCACAATTAAAACATGTCAATATCACCCAATCATCATTAACTCATCAATTCATAAGGTTTTATCATTTTTTCTTTATAAAGTTTCTTAAATTGATCAATAGTCGAGCTTTTTTCAAATACATGTACTGAAATACACATCTGCTATAGTTTAATGTTGTTTGCACAATTATTCTTTTAAACTCCCACTAGTATTTCCGTCGAAACAAAGACATTCTGAAATATTGTGATATTCTAGCCCTGAACAACTTAAATCGGCATCACCTTCTTTACAAACACAAGCCTTGGTTTATTCATTTTATATATGTATTAATAAAGTTTCATGCACTGATTGTGGCTTAACAATATTATTACTACTGAAGTTGTCTGATCTGTCCCGAAGCCAAGAAATCACCACAACGCTTTCCTAGAACATTGTGCATTTAATTTTTTGATATCGTTGTGTTGACCATATGCTTATTTGTATATTGAGCCTAACATATCATCAAAAAAAGTACATTTTTCTTGAACACACTGTTATAAATGTATATTAACCATATTAATAAAAGCCTCCACTTCACAAACACAGGTAACAACCAAAAGGGCGCAGGCTTGGTGTCAGAGTAAGAACAACATCCCCTACTTTGAGACAAGCGCAAAAGAAGCCATAAATGTAGAACAGGCATTCCAGACAATTGCACGCAACGCCCTGAAACAGGTGAGTTACTGTTGCTTGACATGAGAAATGAAAGATGGGCTGTTGTGTTATTGCCATTATTTAAGCGCAGAACAATGTTAGATTAATTATGTCATATGTTAGTTTCACATTTGTCTATACAAACTTTTTTTTGCCTTTGGATGTTTTAGGAGACGGAGGTGGAGTTGTATAATGAATTCCCAGAACCCATAAAACTGGATAGGAATGACAGAGCTAAACCTTCAGCTGAAAGCTGCAGCTGCTAAAAGACAACTTGGACCATCTTCTCTCTTGGCTTTCAGAAACTCCCTGTGACCGGTTACATCACCTGCACCTCACTTCCAGGGAAAGGACTTCCCCCTCTGGTCGTCCTCCTTCACACCATTTTTCATTCCATTGACACAGCCCCTCACACACCGTTCCCCTCACCTAGTACACAAATCAATACGCTAGTGTACTCTCATAAAATATGCTGACAAATCCAGTGTCCAAAGATCACACGAGATAAGAATGATAGCTGTTCTGGTCATACAGTCCCTGACATGATAGTGAATGATCTTCTGTCCTGCCCACCTATTAGTCTGACTCTGCCACATGATTGTCACACCAAAGGAGCAAGATGGAGCCATGTTCAGAGAGTGCAATTGAGAGCTCTTGGCGGACTGGCTGATGCTCTGTAATGTGAGACGATATTGGCTAACGTTAGCATCCTAAGTATCTTATTCCTATTCTGTTTCACTTTCTTTTTGGTGTTTATTTGTCAAGAAGTAATCAATTTGAATTATATAGATATATATATATATATATATTAATAAATTGGCTAACGTTAGTTCTCAAGGCATTCTGTAACATGTTTATTTTCTTTTGCACTTTTCTATTATGTTTTTGCCTTGAAATGTTACAGGGATGACTGATTTTGGACCATGTCTGCTACCACATGCCTTTTGGTAATCTTTAGATTATACCCTCACATGCTTACCCAATTAAATATCACCTCAGAATTAGTTCAACAATTTAGTGATTGAATTGCCTTTTCCCTTCAAAAATTGTGTGTTAATGCCTCACACTGCAGAAGAAATGATCATTAGTAGACATTAAGTAAAAGCTGATAACACAGTTATGGGTCAAACAGGGATCAGTTCCTTGATATATTAATATTTGCCTTTTATGTAACATTACTTGTACTGATTGATACTATCACTGCTGTATGTTATGTCAAACATCTTTAAATACTATAGAATTACAATATGTGTCATCAACACACACACACAATTGTCTTCTGTCATGTCTGCGTTCTTGCTGTTCTCCCTCTCTGCTTGTAGCTCAGGTTGGCTAAGTACTGAATATTTTTAACAGATTGTGTATTATGGTGTATCGATGGTAATGATGAAAGGCTGATGGACTGAACTGAAATGGATGCGCTCTCTTTTCATTTGAAGATCCAACTTTTGCCCTGGTATTACTCTTTCTCCTTATAGAAAACAATTACTGCGATGCCAATGATGTTATCAAAGAAAATTTGGACATCAAGTAATAAAACTCTTGAATATATCGGTGGTCTAGCAGCATGTGTCTAGATATATATTTTGTTATTGTTCTTAATACATATATAAATGTTCTTTTCATAAAATCATTTACTATGAAGAAGACACCACGCCTATGGAAAAGGTATGTATTATCCACAGTACAAATATTTTTTACTTCACTTAATTTGCTACTTTGCACCTGGCACAAAATTAGAATTGCACACAACTGTGGTCGCAGCCATAATTATAGCCAGGTTTTTACTAAGATCACTTGTGCATTAAATAAATATATTTTGGGCACGGTGGAGAGTATTAAACATAAAAAGCTAAATTAATATTTTGCTTTATTAAAGTCTGTAACCACATCTGTAATATAATAATAAAAAGGCAATCAGCTAAACAAAGTGATGCAGTGTAAAAAAAGTTGTTATGTTATGTTGTTATGTTATTTCTTTGTCTCTTAGAATACAACTAGAAATATGTACATAGTTTTAAAAAACTAGAAGTTTAAGATCTGT
>JAUMHF010000021.1:10254220-10359214 GCA_032359275.1 Microctenopoma steveboyesi
TATGTTATTTCTTTGTCTCTTAGAATACAACTAGAAATATGTACATAGTTTTAAAAAACTAGAAGTTTAAGATCTGTTTGAATCTGAAAGTTTGTCAGAGTTTTTTCTTCGATACACCACAAGTCATGCAGCAAGAACCTGGCTCAGCATCTCAGCAGCTCCTCAGGATGCTGGGATGCCCCCAAAAGAATCAGATATGGTCTTTGCGAAAGCATAACAGCCAAGAAACCACTTGTTTTTCTAGTTCCAATGTAAAAACTGAGAAATAAATATATATGGACATAATAGCATTGCTAAAAAGCTAATCCAATAGTGACCCAAGACTGTACTATTATATGTTATTAGCAATCAGTTAACAATTATAATAATTAGTCGTACACTCGAAGAAATCTGAATCGGCACCATCTATGTAAAATGTGCGTAATCTTAAAGGGCACTGATGAGAAGACCTGCACAGTGCGTGTGCTCTTTCCAAGCTTCTCATTTTATGTTGAACAATACACCGTTTTTTTTCATTCTAGTCTAATGCCATTATTTGTATGGGTAAAATATTTACTGCTAAAATATTCTTTAGTAATTTCTGTTTTGCCCTCACTGCGGCTGCTTTACGCCAGAAGCCGCCTGGACGAGCGCGGTGGAGTTCCGGTGTCCGGTATGTTCACGGAAAAGAGCTATTTCCGCCTTTAGCAGCTTTTCCCGATATACAGAAATGGTAAGAGAATAGAAACACATGTTCTCGTATCCTGTCTCGGTTGAACAGTTATTTAACGTTAGAGCGCGTTGTTGGCAGGTTGTTACATCTGAGTGCGCGGTCGCATCTCGATGTTTCCCTAGGTCTCGTTCTATGCAGCTAGGCAGGTAGTTAGCTAACAGGCTAAGGCTAGGTGCTCGGTTCCCTGAGCTAAAGGTGAAATAACAGAATCCTTCTTCGCATAGAATGTTCTTTGTATGACGCGCAGCACTGGGGCAACGCTCTGTTGCTCAGTAACGTGGAATCCTGGCTACAGTTGTGGACGTGAAACGACAACATCTGGTGACCACTGCTGGCTGCTCGATGCCAGCTGTGGTCACACTGAGGAGAAACACTTCTGTAGCCTAGCTCAGAAATGTCCTAGTTAATAGCATGCTTGCTTAAACAGATCAGCACGAGTGGACAGTTCTGGTGGTTTTTCTGTCATTCTGGAGTGACCTGTGGTTGTGTAATGTTAGATATCACTGCGCTGTGCGCACAGCTAACTGAATCTGTTCTGCACCACTGATTGTGATAAGCAGATAACATCAGATGGGCGTCACCTTTGACATGGCCGGAATTTGTCTTCCCTTTTTTGATTGATGGGAGGCAATACTGTTCATATTGTAGTGGTTAACTTGGGCAATTGTTCCTTTTTTAGACATATCCTCAAAGACTGTCCATACTGAATGAGTTCAGTTTAATATTCTAATTATGTTGACCTCATGCAGACCAGTTCTGTGCAGGGCTCATTTGAAAAGTGCCACGGAGTTCTGGGTGATGAGGATAAATTGATATTTATGTGAGAGGAAGATTTGACAGAAAGAGCGCGAAGCACATTGGAAAACAGCTGAAGACCTTAACATTGTTACATGTTGTTATCAGGTGAAGGCCGAGATTCACTCTTTTTCACTGTTCTCTCTTGGAATAATTCTCACCTACTCACTTTCTGTCCTCAGACGGCAACGTTGCGTCCATATCTCAATGCGGTGCGTGCCACTCTGCAGGCCGCACTCTGCCTGGAGAACTTCTCCTCACAAGTGGTAGAGAGACACAACAAGCCAGAAGTGGAAGTACGGTGAGTGTGTTACTGCACCTCGAGCGCCACAGTGGAGAAATCCGAGTTAAGTCTAAATTTATAGTGTGTGTTTCTGGCTATTTCTAGGAGTAGTAAAGAGTTGCTCCTCCAACCTGTGATTATCAGCCGTAACGACAAGGAGAAGGTTCTGATCGAGGGCTCCATCAACTCTGTCAGAGTTAGCATCGCTGTCAAGCAGGTCAGCCAGGCTCAAAACACTTGGTAACTTAGCAACCCCCGTCAATATGGCTGATGTAAAAAGTGATCATTACTTATTTTTCTGCTGCAGGCAGATGAGATTGAGAAGATTCTGTGCCATAAATTCATGCGTTTTATGATGATGAGAGCAGAGAATTTCTTCATCCTGAGGAGGAAACCAGTGGAGGTAAACGGGTGTTTGTTAGTTGTTTAATCACATTTAAGCAATAAGTTGTTATAGAAACTTAGTTATATCAAAAACGTTATTAAACATTGAAAGGTTTGAGCTTGTTAGTGGAGATAGCTGAAACTACATTTTTCCTTATTATAAAATGAATTAAAATGATGGTTGATATTTTATATTTCATTTACAAATGTTTGCCTGTGTGATTGTCTCTAATAAAAGTTGCTATTGCTATTTAAAATGGAAAGGATTGGGCTTAAACAGTAAATATAAATATAAAATAAATATAAAAGATACAGTAAATATAACAGCACTTCACAACTTCTCCTGTCTTTTCTCTTTGCTTGTTTTTTTATTAAACCTTGATTCCTCAGTACCTCAGACCACTCTTCTTGTCATCCATTTTTTTGCAGGGCTATGACATCAGTTTTCTCATCACCAACTTCCACACAGAGCAGATGTACAAACATAAACTAGTGGACTTCGTCATTCATTTTATGGAGGAAATTGACAAGGAGATCAGTGAAATGAAGCTGTCTGTCAACGCCAGGGCTCGTATTGTCGCAGAAGAGTTCCTCAAAAATGTGAGCAGTGGTTTTCATTTTAGCAAACGCGTTTTATATTTTCCGTCTTGTACAGTTTAGTGCTAATTACTGAGATAGCTTTCAACATTACTCTAATATTATTATCCTTATATTGTGTAAGTAAAACTTGTGTTGTGCCTTACATTTACTTAATCTTGGACATTTGTTTTGCTGTACTCTCGCAGTTCTAAGGGAGAGAAACATTTGCGTTCTTGGTCGTCGCTGGAGGACGATCAACCGGGAGAAGCTGACAAACAGTAAAGATGGTCTGGCGGAGGGGTTTTGCCCTTTAACCTTAAAATACCCATGCTCAAAAATATTGACGTTTGTACATAATGAATATCCATATTTGATATTAACCTTTGCCTTAAGAACATCATGGCAGGTCCTTAAAAATATATATTTGTAACCAATATTAATGAGCACAGGGTAATACAGATTTTTTTTCCAGATACTTTAAATGTTTTTAATATATATATATATATGCACATACATTTCATTTGATGTTCTCTTACAACTGTAAACCACGAGGGCAATCAATTTGTGCACCTTTTGTTATACTCAGAGTGGACCCTATTATAGATGGAAATATTGAAATAAATATACTTGCTGGAAGTGAAGATTAATAAAGAACATTATCCTTTCTATTTTAATGACTTGTCTTTAAATCATTTGTTATAAAGCTCAAACTGCACTTTGTTCCCCCAAACACTGAAGGTTTATTAAGATTGACATACAAGGCATTTGAATTATCTTTTCAGTACAGTTAAATATAAAATCAAATGTATAATATTACACAGTTTTACAGTTAAAAAAAGGTTTGACAAAATATATTTTCATGTCGATTTACACACAAAACATACACCAAACAAATGTGCCTGTAGTTTGCACAGTACCTTATTTATACTCCCAATTAAAACTAGATATTTTAATGATGGGCCACACAGTTTCTTTTTAAGTGTCACACATGAGGCTGAAGTTTTCTCAAAGCATTTCAACTGAAACTCTACCTAGTTCTTTCACTGTAACTTTTGGATTCAGTAATACCCAACACAATGGATACTGTTACGACTGAAGGATATATATATACACCTCAACAACCAGGAAAATAAAACTGTTAAAAAAAAACGTAAAATTCAGCATTGCTATGTGGACTTTGATCAAGCATTTAAAGTGGAACAGTTGCCACTGCGTCACTATTTTTTAGGGGTATTACGATACCAAAAGAAGACTGGAGTGTTTTAATACAATAAACACATAATCAGAAACATTGGAAGCATATGGAAGAGTACCCAGTAGACAATGTACAGTATGTAATCATGAAAAAAGAAGTTAAGGAAATATTATTGCAATAATAACAGTACTGTAGACACAAATATCAAAAAAAGATTGGTGTTTCTTTAGTTTTCCTCACTGGGAGTTGAGCTACAGTAATATTCACACAACAGAAGAGAGATGTATAAAAATAAAACATTTAGTGAAAGTGCCTTACAGTTTGAGAAGATGCTTTTTTATCCGTGTCAGTGAAGAAGCCGCCACGGTGGGCAGCTGAACACCATCATTCCCATAATGCTGTTCAGAGGTCCTGACAGGAAGTTGGATGAGGTCTCACGTGCAGCAAGAGGCGAAGGAGATTCAGAAGTGAGCAGGAACGGTCTGCAGAGCGTCTTCTGTGCTGCGCTGAACATTCACATTCTGTGGAAGCGACAAGACGAGAGACTGAGTTAAGGTCCTATATTATTTATCTGATAGTCATCCCTTGTGATTTATATGACTTTCTAGGAAATAACAAATTTCAATGCCTGATATTCAGATACTTTTTATTTTATGTACACACCTCTGTGGGTGTGATTTTTCTCGATATTATCAAAACAGATCATATAAACCATGAAATATGATACGTTTGCTGTAATCATCTTCCTGTATCCTTCCTTCCTGTCTTAGCGAACATTACAGTCCCTTTAGTGTGACATGTTCAGTGGGGTGTTCACGTTGTGAGCTCCAATGTAACAAAAAAGGAATTCTATACTCTCTATTACTGCATAAAACAAGGACTGTAGGTTTTGTTCCCCATCACTTTCATAAAAAGGGCATTAGGAAAGCATCTGTTAATGTATCAACAATGCAGAAATGTACATAAGGACCATTTGTTTAATCAGTCATTAAAAGCCCAACTCAAATCCTCACTAAATGTTCTGTGAATGTGTGGAAAGTCTTTCTAGATGCAGTACATCTTAGAAAAATCAACAGATTACTGATGTAGTCATCGGAGGAAAAAGTAACAGGAGAATGACACTTTTTCAATTAGGAATTTTATATTTACAATAATACCTCTACAAATACAAAAGGAGAGGTGGAGGTAGGAGTGTCAGTGTAAGTCATAGTTGTCTTGGTTGTTGTCAGGGATCACTGGTACATTCTCTGTGCGATAAGAAGAAAAGGATGGATCAAGGCTGACTGCAGGTCCTGTTTCAGGAGAGGGAAGCATTGTGCCTCTCCTGATGGCATCATCACACTCTCTCTATGTAGATTTTTACAATATTATCTGCTATGTTAAGCGTTCTTCTCACAGTTGTAGGTGTGAGAGACGAGACTGAACACAAAACACAATGATGTCAATCCCCCCTGAACTGGATGAGAGCTGTCATGTCCACTGAAACCTACCTCTGGTTTGTCTCGGTGTGTGTTCACAGCATCAATGCCTAAAGAGATGGACTCCACTTTACATCCTGAGGAAAAGCGAACAGAAGTATGCTTTATAGTTAATAGAATTAAAGCAGGTGGAGATTACTACGTTTTCTGTGATTATAACATTTAACTGCAGGGGAGTTTAGATAAAATTGCAAACAAGAATCGAAAAACAAAAAGGTTCATGGATCCTTTTTTGTTTCAGACAACAAAGGTATTATATGAAAAAATATACATACATACATACATTTGTAAGTATAAAATACTTACAATTTATAAAATAAAATATACAGTAAGTATCCGTATATAGCCTTTAAAAAAAAAGTACATAACTCACCATAAGCAATGGGGGTCAACTTCAACACCGTGTGCAAAGGGCACTTAAGATAAGGCAACTCATCTGTGGTGACAGAGACAGAAGATGATGATCATTTGAGAGATGTTGATTCACTTTTAAATGTTTCCCGTTTTCTACTCTAAGTCCTTCATACCTGCAGTCTTGTCCAGGAAATACGCAAGAAGACATCGCATGATAGCCTGGTGACAAATGACCAGAACATTCTCCTGTCTCTCCAGCTCCATGATCACAGGCTCCAGCCGCTGCACCAGGTCTTCATAGGACTGAAGGACATTCACACATTTGTCCAAAACACAGTTCTCAAGACTCAGAGACCAAATAAAAAGGGAGAGAGACATCTGAATCACATTCTCACCTCTCCTTTAGGATAGCGATAGCGATACTTGTCTTGATCTCTCAGTGCAAACTCCAGAGGGTAATGCTCCTGGATCTCCTCGTACATCATTTCCTCACACACACCCTTTGGAAAAACGCGAGAGAATGTGTTTAGCTTGCTTGCTGAGAAAGTGTGCTGGAGCACTACTTCTGACAAACAGAAATCCACATACAGCATCGATTTCATTGAGAGACTTCCACTGTTCGTATGGCACTCCAAGGCACTCTGCTGTCTGGATGGTTCTCTTCATCTGGCTTGTCCACACCTTCAAATCTTTTATGTTCTGGTCCTGGATGAATTTCCTCAGATGTTTGGCAAACTGGTTAAGGTAGGAACAATATGCTTTAAATGCATCTAATGAAACCAGTGATCCCTGTTGTCCGCACAGACCCGTTAGACTACATTTATATACTACTTGTCACATGTATGCACACAAATACGCACCTCTTTTCCTCTGGCAGATAAGCCAGAATCTCCTCCAATGCATCCCTTGATGTTGAGGTCGCTCTCACCATGGCGACACAGATAGATCGAGCGTGGTGTGATATGGATGTTCATCAGATAATAAACAATTCGGCTCTGAATGTGGTCAAGGACACGGTTCACCAAATAGCGACGGCCCACGTCCATGATCTTTATGTAGGACAGATCACTGGAGGAAAAAAGACTTTCAGAAATCTGCAATATGGAGTGGTCATTTAATCTACTTTGATTTTGTGTCCTCACCTGTCCAGAACCTCATCCAGGGACTGGTAAGAGGACTCGTAGCACTTGATCCTCTTCATGAAGTCCTCAATAGCCTCATCTGTGTTGCAGTGACTGTAGTCTGGGCTGTCCAACTTAACTTGCTACCAGAGAGGAAACGCAGCAAAGGAGGTGAGCAGGGAAAAGAGGAAGTTATCTGCCTGTTTATTTTTTTAGCCACACCTTGGTTCTTAGGTTATCTGTTGAATGTGGACATGAACACACTGGAAGTGACAAACTTGCAATAAAATGTTACAGGACTAATCCAGTCTCCAGTGCCTAGCTTAGCACTGGAGACAGCTAGCCTGATTCTGCCAAAAGTTAAATAATCCACTAGTCAGTGTCTCTGATGCCTTCTAACTTGGTGCTAGTACTAACTGGCTCAATAAAAACAGACAAACCTTACCACTATATTTTGTGCAATGACATCAGCATCCTCACACACAGACTCCACGAAAAACACCTGCATTGATAAGACACGTAAACGTAAGAGAGTCGTCAAGTCAGGCTGCGGTTGAATTTAACACGAGCCTTGCTTTCCATACCTTGAACCCATTCTGCTCAGCAAACCTGACAATGGTCCCTCTTCTTTCTCTTGTTGTATTCGTGGCATCAAAGACCTGAAACAGCAGTATGAAAACATCATTATGGCACATTCTTATTCGACGCAACGGTATTTATCAAGCAGCCGTCCAGGACCATTTAAAGCACTCACCGCCACCTGTCCTCCTTCAACACTCAGGTACTGCCGCACATCATTAAGTGCTGACATCGCACACTGACTGTTGAAAGACAAAACAGAATTTTCGCCTTGAGATATATATTTATGAGCTGAAATAGTCTTGAAACATATTATCATGTTATGTGTGGAAAATAATGCACAATATTACAATGGTTTAAACAATTACAAGTTCTACAAGAAACTTGAGACTTGTAGCACTCAAAAAGAAAAGACGCTGATAGACATAAACAACACTTTAATACATTTATATGAAAAATATTAAGCTTTAAAGCCATTTCTATAATCTGATTTTTAGGGGTGAGAGCCAACAGATTGCCTCAGAGGACTTCATGAGTCCTTCGTCAGTGAGAGGAGTTTGGTTGGCTCACTTGCTCATGGTTGACCGTCCCTGCTAGAAAAAAGAAAAAAAAAAAAGATGCTAGACTTACCGTCTGATTTTTAAGCCTTCTTCATTATCTGGACGGAAAAACTCAAAGGACTTGTAGATCTTCAGACATTCCCTCCGGTACTGGCCAACATTGAACTCTGTTACAGACAGTGATATTTTTAACGATTAAATGTAAAAGAAGAAGAATCCACTTTGTCATTGATACATTTTTACATGTTACAACAGAATCCCTTCTCTGTATTTGACCCATCCCCCCTCGGGGGGAGCAGTGAGCAGCCACAGGCTTGGATGTCTCGCTCAGGGACACACCTGGTATGGGGGATGGGCTGGGTGCCACAGCTGGGAATCGATCCCGCTATTCCTGCATCCCAGGCCTCTGCCTTAACCACTGAGCTACCAGGCCGCAAGTATAGTTGGTGTCCTATGTAAATATGTGTGTTTACCTTTAGTCGGCACGCCTATCCAGTTCAGGTACCGAGTGAGCTTCTTTGAAATGTAAGTCTTCCCTCTGGCTGGAAGTCCTACAGTCACAATGAGGGTCGGACAGTTTGTCATACACACTGAAAATAATGGAAGACAGAAGCATAAACCTTTAGAGATTGAACTCAATGAACTCACAAGCAAATCTGTTGACTGCCGTTTGTCAACATTTTTTTTTATAAAGATTTTATTTAAGATGAAATGCTGCCCATAATTACACTACACAGTGAGAAGGATTGAAAGAGTTTAGTTCAACGTATCTTAGGAGAACAGGGACACAATTAATATAACAACTGAAACAGACTAAACAACAAGTCCCATTCTTCTCTGGACAAGACTAGAAATGTGCTCCAGACCCAGCGATCTTAAGGAGAAGGAGATGAGGTTAAGGATGTAAAATGAAACACATAAATAAGGCTGCACTTGAACCGATAGCAGGCAGGAGAAGGTGAAGACGTTTTGTGAACTCTGACATCCACCAGAAAAAGCTGACCAGAGACACACACTGGTTAATTATGGACACTAGAATAACAAAGTTAGGAATTTAATTTCAGACTTCCTTCTGCGTGTTATTGCACCTCAGACAATTATTTGTATTCAGTCTCTTCTAAACCAAGCATGTCACACACATATAGAAAGGAGCATTTGAGACAAATACCCCAAAAGACAGAAGCATTACCAGTGAAACTCTGAGCACTTATGACTACAGAACAGTGTCCTCCTCGTACGGTTAGACACCACCTCATATCACAGATGATGTGGATTCAAAGTTTTAACTGATGTCTAAGATAACCCTTTATTAGTCCCGCAAGTGGGAAATTTGCATCTTAGTTATGGTGCAGTTATGCACAAATCGAGCAGATGTATTTAGTTCCAGATTCTAGTGCAGCTTGTTGAGGAAGGCAGAGGTTGACTCAGCAAAACAAGCAGACCTGCAGAGAGCAACTGTGACATGTAAATATCCAATATGAGAGCAGCAGACAGGGGCATTATCAGTGGGGGCTCACTTCATTAATGTCGGAGGGGATGCAGTGTCTCCCCCTCCGTGCGCGTGATATCAAAATGTAGCAGACAAGCTGCGCATGATGCAACACTGCCAGGCACCAAAAGCAAAAACACTCAGCACTTTATCGACATGCAAGATTTTAAAAGGCCGGTTTTTTAAGGGAAGCTAAAAACAAGAAAAACAGAGAGACGGAGAATAGAATATACACACAATGAATATCGGCAGATGCCCCACATCACTTCCCAGTCACATCCTTTGGGCCACACTGCATCTTACCCCGTCTCTGAGCTATGTGCCCGTTTTTAATCGGCAACCAGATCTTCCTGAGCGGGTTCTGGGTGAGCTCCCGCGGAGACGTGTCCACATTAAACTCCTCGTTGTCTAACATCTCGGATGTTGGACCACTAACGTTACGCTCCTAACAGCAAACTGGTGGACGGCTCGAGCCCCGTCGGTGTTTTCAGCAGGCTGAAGGGGGGGTGGACGTCACATATGAGCTGAGGTACGGCCGTTACCGTAACGAGTGGAGATCGAGCGCAAACTGATTGAGTGGGCAAAACAAAGTCCCGTACAGGATGTACTGTACTTTACTTAAACCATGTTTTACACGTGTTATTATATCTCTTTGACCTAAGTTATGTTCTCAATTGTATTTGTTTAATCTATAGTTCATAATGTATTACACACTTGTTAATTATTTACCAGTATTTCACTTTTCTACCGTACAATACACGGAATTGTCTACAAGCATCATCAACAACAGCATTTCATCATTTTATTTCATCATAATTAAATAATAAAAATAATAATAGAAATATAGGTACTAATGCAGTAATTGAACAGTATTTTAAATATTATTTTAGATTATTTAACCTTTTTTGTAGATCAAGTTTCATGTTTCATGGTTCTTACCACACACTTGTTTAAACAAGTATGTCAGTATTTCAGTACAAAAACTAGTAATACCAGCAACAATACCAATACCAGCTAATACTAACTACAAGTAATGATAACCACTGTGCTATTGATGACAGATTTACCCAAATATTAAATTAATTACCAAATAAACCTGTCTCAAGGTCTCCACTAGCCTTTCCCGACAGGAAATTGTGTATCTCTGAAAAATGAACTATTAAATCATGAGAAATAATAATAATTAAAAAAATAATAATTACGTTTTTGTCAATTCACATTAACCTATTAACAAATGTACCATTACTGAAAATGTATTAGTTGGCAGGAAATAATAGTTCTTTATTTTCTCTTTATCTTCGAACTGCACTTTTGGTTCTATATGTTGTTAATTAGACCGTTTGGTATGCTTATTATTTTACTGCTCGGTATGTGCTGTGCCTGGGGCAAATACATTTCCATGAATCCTTTTCACAAACATTTCCAGAGCACAAGTAAAGTCCCTAATCCAGAAAACAGTGTGTAAACTGCTACCGTAATAACGCATAAAGTGTGCAGTTATATGAGGGAAACCTGAGTTTGGAAGAAAAACAAGTGCCATAAGGACCACATGCAGCACACATGGGCAGTGAATGCGGCTGAGTTCTCAACCAATCACAGAAGAGACCAGACAACCTGTAGCCAATAGGAGAGGCGGAACTGAGTTAGTGCTGACTGCGGGGACTGATAAACATAATCGTGAAAACTACTGTAGCTTCAATTTTGCACGACCCGACCACGGGCCCCCCCACAGTCAAGGCCACACATCCTTCTTGTGAAAAACAAGAAGGACCAACAACTCCAGGACCATACAAAACATCAGTATGTTATAGTGTTAATATACAGTATTATTCACCGATGTAGTATGGAAAACGACCATAGAGGGTTTTAACTCTGGCATAATAACTTTACAGTACTTTCTCGACTGTTGAATGGAAATGTAACAATGATCTGTAGTAAATGTAAAGATTTTTCTTTTCAACTTTTTACTTAACATCGTTGCACTTCCAATTAGAATAAAATAATTAACTGGTATGATAATTATCTCAAAAAAGGTTTATCCAATAGCAACTGGACTTAGTAGGTTTCTTGACAACGTTTCGCCCTTCTATCCAGAGGGCTTTCTCAAGTCAGACTTGTCCAGTTGGACTACTAAGTCCAGTTGCTATTGGATAAACCTTTTTTGAGATAACCATGACCTGGATGACTGAGAACCTTCACAGATAGGTATGATAATTATATAACTATACTTATTATTAGTTACTATTATACTATAATTATACTATACTATAAATATACTTTAATTATATTATTATGAAGTCAGTTAGTTGCAGAAAATTGAGAGAAAATGTTTTTCACATATATGCCAGAATTGTTTTTGTTGTCCTACAAACTGAAGTCTGAAAATAAAAAGTACTGAAATGCATTTGTTGTTGTTCAACCAACAGAGGATGGAGACCTGGGAAAACGCTTAGTAGCAAATTCTGCAACAAAAAAAGAGAAGCGCGATATTTAAGCAAGACATAAAAGTGAACAAAATTTATGGTTCACGTTTCACTTTCATGTACAGACTGAATCAAGTCAGTTCAACATAGTCATTACTGCTTTGACCTACATCTCTATGAGATTTAATGTAGTGTCAAGGTTTTAACACTAGGAGGCACCGCAAGCTCGTGTTGAAAAGGCCATAACGTTGGAATTCACTGAAATGCAACTAAAACAACCCATCTTAACAAAGAGAAATTACTCCATTCAGTCTTCTAACAACTCTGTTATTAACTCAGCATAAATGGTGACAATAAACACAGCTATAGATCAGAGGGAACAGCTACAGTCTAAATTCAGCATGTCAGCAGGACTAATCAGTAAGACACCATCCACCAATCAAGACTAAAACTGTCAGGTGTTTAAGACGGGGAAAATAGCCAAGTGTCTCAGATCGACTTCAACAATGGCTACATTTTGATGGACCTACCAAAAGTGTAGAGGAAAAGCAACTGTTGCAGATATTGCTGAAAAACTGACTGCCTGCTATGATTGATAGGTGTCAGACCACACAGAGCATCGACGCTTGTTTCCTATATGGGCTGCATAGCCATATAGGAATAGACTGCCCATGCTGGGAGTTGAAGGTGTTACCTTTGCCCAATGTCACACACACTGTTTTCATAGCACAGTAAAGACCTATGCTGAATAAGATTGTGGCTGGTTGTTGGTACTTCAGACCTTATGGTAATAATCTGAAACTCCCCACCCCCCAAACACAATTTTATGTGTCACAAATAATAATACAATAATAATAATAAATATGCCTGGCCCTGTTTAAAAAAGTAACTGCTCCTTTGCTTAATCCTGAGCGAACTGTGAACCAGATTTTTTTGGAAAGCTAAGTTCAGTTTAACTTGCCACACCCAGCAACACGGAACAACAGACCTGTTGAATCAAGAACGTATTTAAATTAAGTACAAGGTGAAACACACAAAAATAATCTCAAAAAGCAACACATAATGCCAGAGTCTAAAGCAATTCAAGAAAATAAGATAATGGACATATATCAGACTGGAGAGGGTTACAAAGCCATTTCTAGGGATTTGGGACTTCACTTTACTGTGAAGGAGGACACACAGACGTTTGTTTTGCTAGAACAGGAAGCTAGGAATAGGGTGAGATAGAGGAAGATGATCCGCTGTGGCGACCCGTAAAGTGAGCAGCCAAAAGACGAAAAAGTCACAACTATGCACAGATTTCTTAAAGCATGTTTATTCTCCTTGTTAATACCTCTACATCTAATGTGGGTTAGAGGTAACTGAAAACAAAACACAAACACTAAACTTATATAACACTGCAAACACCTTAATAGGGTGTTCCTGTATTGCATTAATCTACTGTGAGTACATGTATCCTCTCCTGTCACAAAGGGCACATAGTTCATTTTCAGTATATGTTTATTAGGCCTGAAGCTACATACTGTTTTTATTTATTTTCAAATAACATCTGGATTTTTTGAATTGAAACATGGACTAATCTC
Organism: Microctenopoma steveboyesi; assembly: GCA_032359275.1. NCBI lineage: Eukaryota > Metazoa > Chordata > Actinopteri > Anabantiformes > Anabantidae > Microctenopoma > Microctenopoma steveboyesi. The sequence goes on from JAUMHF010000021.1 coordinate 10,267,756, forward strand.
TCAGCATTAATTTGCATTCAGCATAATTTACAACCAGTCTGTAGGTTTCCATGTGTGTCACGTCCAACAGAGGAAGCCAAAAGAGGTTCATGTAAAAATGAACACACAAGGTTAATGTCTCTATTGTATAGAAATGCTGATAGAAACATACAAAACAACAGCCCTATCCTTGGATGCCCCCAAATGCAAACAGCAAGTCTGGACTCGGCAGGCATACAGTACTGCATAGGCGCATTACACCATTGCACATGTAGGCTAGAGCTCTGCCTGAAGCCTATAATGAGATTCAGAGTGAGCGGGTGAACTTTCCCCTAGATAGAGAGCAGACAGAGGGAGGGAGGGAGCTGCAGAGAGAGAGAGAGAGTGAGTGTGTCAGCGAGAAAGAGGAAGGACGGCGTTATTGTGAATATTCTACAAAAGGATTTGATAGAAATAAAAAAGAATAGAAAACTGAAAGAAGGATTTAGAAAAGGAGAATTCACTGCTGCAGGCGACGTCTGACACAGTCTTAGTAGTGCACGTAGGGATACAGTCTTTTTTAGGTCTCCTGCAGCCATTGAAGCATATTTCTCTCCGTTGTTGCAGCTATCAACACATATGGCTCTGTGGGCACAAAGCTAACCCGATGCTTTCGTAAACAGCCTCTTATTCACCTCTTATTAGCATTACATTGTAATACAGCAAGACAAACGTAATACACTCGCACCTGATATAAACATAGTGAATGTTAAAATACAAAGTAACTGTGTATAAGAAGTATGCCACTTTCTAGTTTGTTTTTCCGGTTTTTCTGCTCAGCCCTACCTCTTTGGGTGTAGGCAGACACAGGGCACGGCCAGCAGTACATCTCCTACTCACCGACAAAGCCGGAGCTCTGTTTATCCCTCTTACAGCTGCCACCACAGCTTGGCTGCAGATATATTAACCAATGTGACCATATTAGTACATAGAAAGTGAATCTCTTCCTGAGGACCCCAAATCTTTCACAGACCTAACAGGTCATCTCATCTCATTAATCAACATGACCCTCAACCCAGGCGACATGACTAATACCACAGAGTTACATAATAGTCTATCCTTACAATAACCGAGTCACTGAAACACGGAACCTGTTTTCACATGCACAAAATGCTGTTTTGTATGCCAAGTATAAATTAAACAACACCAATAACAGGTTAATATTAGAGTTGACAGCATACAAATGTAAACACACAGAAGTTCAGACAGGCCCCATTAGACCAGGACTACAATTAGGAATGAACCTGCATTATCACATCCACTGTTACACAAACGTTTTTGCAAAAGTATGTTTCTGAACAGTTGAACTTTGAGATTCACACCCTACCTAGCCCTGGATAAATTGATCTTGTGTATCATCTGGTCTCATACAGTGATGCTGTACAAGAGAACAGGTTGGCGTGGAAAAAAGGAAGGAAAACTAAAATAGGTCAAGTTTCACCATCTCCTCCAGAACCCTCTTCGGTGACAGATTCATCTGATATGACCTATTATGCTTTCTTTAAAACTACAGCAAAAATAATGATACGACTTTTGCAAATAGTGGCAAACACCCTGTGGCTTTCACAATCATAACTCAGTCCACCAGTTAGCTTACTGGCTAGCTAACGAGCAGCTGGAGCCAGGTTAAGCAGCAGATTAGATGACGCCTGATACCAAAGGGCATATCTGGTATTCATCAAGATACAAACTATTTCTTTGCTGCATGAATCCTGCAAACAGCAAGTTTTTCTCTCATATTTGTCCCGCCTATCACCTATGGAAAGCTCTGAAGCATGCGTACGTGACACAGACTTGTTTACTTCATCCGCCTACTAGCCCTGCTTTTCGTTGCACACCATGTCGACTCACAAGGGAGTCAAAACCTACAAGGAAAAGCAAAGTGGGGATTAAGCTGTAGTGGACACACTACCTGCCTTGTCCTGCGCGTTTCTCGGGGGGCAGGAACCCCTCATGGTCCCGGTTTAAAGCTCCTCGTTCCCAGCGTGGAGAGCAGTGTGTGTCTTCACAGCAGCAGCAGCACAGACAGCAATGAATGAAGTGAGTGAGAGAGGAGCAGCGAGCTCATTGTCGCCTCCGCACGCGCGGGCGCGCACGCGCACCTCTATCTTGCACTGTTTAACAGTGCACGTGTACCTCCATCGTCACCTCTACCTCTATCAGAAGTTGCGTTATCAGGTCAGGACGCACAGACAAATTGACTATTACAAATCTGACACCAAAGTTGTTTGTTTAATAGTTACATTTGCTGCACAGAAATTTACAGTTTTAACATTTTAACTACTTTATCGATTCCTGTAGGAAATTCAGGACTCATTCATGACGCTGTAGCTGGCAAACTGGGGATCAGGATGTTGTTAAGAGGCATAGCTGGAGATCAAACTGACAATCCTGTATGAATTTGACATTATTCCCACTTCAACTAAGATAACTATGGCCTATTAGAGAGGGAACCACATCAATAATGATGCCCAATAGTGCCCAACTGGGAACTTTTGCACTGGCATATCAGTTATATCACAGACCTTTAATGTATGTGTCATAGTTAAAGATTTTGGCCAGCAGCTCTCTTCAGTGTTCTGGCTCCATTTTACTTTCCTCTGCACTTGTGTTTTCCTGGTGCAACTGCCTTTGTCTGAATACTTCTTTCAGCGCATTAAGGATGAGGTCACTTCTTTCTGCAGATGCTGAGGAGCCGACCTAAGAAAAGTTCAAATTGTTCAGTCCACCCATTTTACATATTTAAATAGATTATTTATTTTATTATATATAATATAATAATTATATTATATATTCAGAACTGACACCACATGTAGGCTATCCCAGTCTCTTACATCTTTAAAACTTGCACTCTCCCCAATGCTTTCTGGAACAACTGGAACTGGAGCAGGGGGGGGAGGACTCTGGTCTACTCCCTCTTTGGCTTGAGGTTCCTTCTGGGATGCCATGCTACTTTTCATGGAGGGGACCGGTGGCAAAGGCCCTTTCTTCTGAGCAAGGGACATGGATGACCCTACAGCGGTTGGTAATGTCTGTGAGACAGCTATCTTAAAAGATTCATTTATGTGTTAAATTTTTTTCTTTAGATTTAAAAAAGAATGATTAAAGACGACATAAAATAAGCTGTCACTGCTCAACATTTGTCAAAGTACCTCTGTTCCTTAACTCTTCCTGCACAGCCCTTATTCCTCCAAATTTGTTGATGATGCAGTCAACAGCCTCAGCAATGTCTTTTTCTTCCCCAGTGAGTCCTGCCTGCATTAATAGACTCATCATAGCAGGATCCAGATCCTTAAACATCACAGAGCAGATACAGCACATCAATGAGAATCATTATAGACTACCTTTAGACTATCTTTGTAGTCGTGTGAACTTCAGTTTTGTGAAAGCATCTGTTAGACTCATAGTATTATACTATAACGGTACTGTAGTTTTATATGTGCATGTTTCCACTCACTGAATTGCTTGTTGGTGTAACTGTAGTGGAAAGTACATCCATAGGTAAATATTGCTCTGCATTCATGTAGTCCACTGGTTCCATTCTTCAGAGATCAGATATAAACATAAACCTTCACTTCAATGTTTTGCTCCTTCCAACTTGAAGTGCTTATATTGTTCTTACCCTTCATCCTGTTGCTCACTTGTGTTTTCAATTGTGTCGATCATATTTTCTGCAAGTGACAGGAGATTATTGAGAAAAGGCAGTGGTGAAGCAGTTTTCAGGTGTGTGTTGATACTTATCGACACGTATCGCCACACACTTATAGTATGTGAATAATCATGTGACTCATTTGTTGTGATTCTAACCTTGTTTTGTTTGAATAGCTTTCACTTCAAGATGAAATTCTTCTGCTTCTGTCTCATTAGCAAAGTTGAAACCTACTTGGTAGCCCTGTACAAACACAGTAAAACCACTTGAAACCAACAATTACACTGCACTACAATGCTGCATGCACTGATACTTTGATAACACTAAGGACTTAATCAGGGTGACTTACATCTGCAGGGAAAGTATGGAAAAATGTGCGAGCTGCACTATACTGGAATGGGACGTATAACTCCTGCTCCCACAGTAACTTGGTGCGCTGTAAGAAAGGACAAAGGGAATTCATGGGAATGTAAAAGAAGAAAAAAAGGGGTAATAAACAGCAAAACATTTTGAGGAAAAGAAGAGGCACACCCATCGAGATTAAAGCCTCTATTGTTACTAAAGGAAACTGCACATTTAAGAAAACACTAAGCAGTTTCATGCATGCAGCAAACTCATAAGCACAAGATGAAGGTCAACGTGATCTGTCAATTAATAGAGGGAAGTCATGTGCATGTTACAGTGTGTGTGCTGATATCAATGGGTGGACTATCTCTGGGCAGTTCTGCACTTCCTCTTACCTTGACACAGTAGAGACGCAGGAAGTGGGAGTGAACGGACGTATCCTCAAGGAGACACACCACGCCACAACCTAAACAACTCCACCCTAGCCTCCCACCCTCGATGTCTCTGGCCTCTAACACCTGTGCTACTGTAGTTTTAATAAGCTGAAAGACACCAGTATATCGCAGACGTTACAACAGCAGAAAACACATCCTCTCCTCTCTTAACTGGAATATGAAAATAAATTACTAGTGCACACATTTCGAAAGGTATGATCTAATTAAGAGACTTGGGATCTTTTAAAATATTGGCAGGTTCATTGTTGAATTAACTAAATGTTAATGACAGCTGTTGTCTAAGTTAAATAGTTAACTGTAAAGAGTAATTCAACTTTGTATCTGCCTGTGCAGGAACGCTCCAATGGTCCCAAAAATGTAGTTACCGTATCTTTTATTTTTATTTTACTCTATAGTTCTATCTTTAGTGGTATAAATACATTTAATAATAATCTATTTCCACTGCCTGGAAAAAAACCAACCAAAAACTGACCCTGAGTCAGTGAGACGCTGGTTTAGTTTCAGAGCACTACATATCAGAGAGGCTGCTCCTCAGAGAGACCAGTGGCCTCTTTTTAGTGGCTGCTGATGATCTTGTGTGAGTATCAGGAGATCAAACCATTTTGTATAACATCATTTGAGAAACTAGGTTGGTGTCAAGGCTGGGTGAAGTCATATGTTCCCTGGTTTTGGTCACTGCAGATATATCAACCTGATCTAAAATGCACAGAAGAGACTAGTTTTTAAAATTCTGGATTTATGCTTGGCCTACTTCGTTAAAAAGACTAGGACACTAAGGATACTTTCTTGATGCTCACAAGTTATGCAGTAATTATAGCCTTAAAAACAACACATGCTTTTAGTTTTTATTTTCTACTTATCCTCTTAGCTCTAGTATTTTATCATTTTCTTTTTTCATCACTTTAACATATGTATTATTTTGATAATTGGAGGTTGGGATATCTAATCTTAGATATTAGAATATTAGACATCCATGTAATACGGCTGTATACATACAGATAAACCTGAGGTAAATGATTGTTAAGGTGTATTTCACAGATGTTAATTTGAAACGAATGGAAAGAATTGAACTGACCTTACACTGAGGTTCAAGCAGAGAGAGGAGGACACTTTTCTCACGGATTGTCAGAAGATCACTCATTACTTGAGCCCTAGGAAGTAAACTAGAAGCCATCACAACACCCTCGTTTTCACTGACTCAGCCTAAAAAAAGCTGATCCTAACTACAACCAGTTTGAATGTCAATATGTCCGTGGCAGCAGGTAGTAATGCAAATTTATTTGAATTATCGTACACAGCGTGTGCACTGTGACTGTCAGTAACCAAATTAAGACTGGTGTGTAGTGGAACAAGCAGGAAGACATTTGTTAATCATATGTATAAGGTACAATATCACCTCTGGCAAACAAATATTATTTTACAAGAAAATATATATGTGTGAAAAAATGTTTTTGTGACATACCTGTGCTTTACCCTGTCACTGTTATGCTTCAGCATAAAAGTCTTAAACAGTCAAGAGCGGTACATTCGGTTCGACGGGTTCCATATACGTGATAAACATTAACACCATCTCAGACAATTACACTGACACGATATTTCTGTGTAAACGTATCAGTCATAATTCACTTCTAATAGAAATCAAAACACAATATGCATCTGTCTTCTCTATCAGTGTTTTTTGAACGCAAGCCTTTCATTTTCCTCAGGTTAGCAAACAGTCAGTCATGCAGTAATGAGTTCAATGCGTTGCTATTACACAGCTGGGGCCTTTACTAGTTTGGCAGAGCCTCACCGAGGCAGAAATTTACAAAGAGTGGAAATGCATTGTAGGGTTGATGGATGCTGCTGTGAACACCATAGTCTCTCACGATGTTAATATCCTTTTATTCTCCATGTTACAATTCCCACATAATTAACCATCATATCAGACTCCTACCTGACTCATGGTCAGATGTTATCTTGCCTAATAAATATATTTTATGGCTTTCACATACATTATGTCTTTTCTTTCTTCTGCCAACACATACTGTATTTCACCCAGACATCTCTGCATGACTTATTATTCAGTAATAATAAGTTCCCACATAGACTTGAACAAACAGGATAAAAATATATTTTTACGTACAAAAGTGACACATCTATAAAACATGAAAAACCAACATTTAAGTGTTAGACTAGTAACAATCAAAATAAATGACATTCATGGACTACTGAGTGCAGTGATTCTGAACAGGAGGAAGAGGTAAGTCAGCTACAATAGATGATGGGAAAATAGGGCGTACTCTGACTTTTGTACTATTTTTGTCCAATAATCATTTTGCTATGATCTTCAGAAAATGTCACGTCTTTGTGAGTGTTGCACACAACTCCTTCTTCAGCTACATCTTGGCTGCCAGCTCCTTCAGGCATGGGCCGCTTGCGTCTCTTGATCAGCAGAGGGTTGCTGGATGTATCCAGGTCTTTGATCTTTACCTGGTCGTAGTCCACTCTCATGGTGGCCAGGGCACTGGTCATTTCCTCCTGTCAGAAAAGAGCGATATTTAGTGAAGGGAATCTGGTGTTTTACTGCCCTCTCGTGGTCATATTCTGAAACTAAAGATTAAAATCAAATGACTTACTTTCACATCATCCCACAGCTCCCTGTCCTCTGTCAAAACACGAGATGTATGGAGGGGTGTTGGAGGGACCACCATTGACTGCTGCAATATGAAAAGCATGAACATTCATGACTACACAAGTAGACAATAACAGCTACAGACACATAGTTTACAGAGTGTTAACTTACGCTAATCCAAGGATGGTTCATAAACTGTCCTATGGTCATTCTCTCATTGGGATCTGTCTTCAATAACTGAATAATGAGCTGTTTGGCTGCAGAAGACATGAAATAAACACAATTAAATAAGTTTTTAGGCCAATGGGTCTTTAGTATAATGTGCATCTAAAACAAAAACTGCTTCTCCATTATTTTAATGCACCATTGGGGCAGTATTCAAGTTGTAAGAATAAATGTTTCCATTTCCAGAGCTTCAAGTAACGTTAAAATTCATCAAGCAATCTTTAAATTGGCAGTGAAACGTATAAAAAAAGAAAACCCTGTCTTTTTACTACTGCAGCCCACGTCCCTGTGCATCACATACTTGCACCAACTCTAATACTTTACTTGCCCAGTAGAACTTGCATCCAACCTTGGCACTTGAAGATTTGCTTTAATATAAACTGCAACTGAGTGGAGGTTGTTTTGTACAACTATATGCCACCTGTGGTTAGGGTAGTACAACATCCCAGAGTGTGTGCACCTGCCCCTAGTTCTACTTCATTTAGACTGTCTGTCGTCAATGCTGATGAACAATGACAACAGTTTCAACAGTTGTTAGGTCTCTTTGCTGTTAGATATCTTTTTTCTGTCCAAAGTCTGACCTTCCTCAGAAACATCTGCCCACTCAGGGTTAGGGAACTCATATTGGCCCAACCGGATCCTCTGCTTCATGCCGGGAGATATTGCCTGACCTGTGTTTGAGTAGAATGGAGGAAAACCGCAGAGACTAGAAAACAGAGAAAAGACTACATTACTTTGGTATTCTCCTTAACAAGTGTACAGAGATTAACTTAATTATGCAGTATAACACCAATAACTGCAAACAGAAATAAAGACCCACATCATACTCACAGAATGTACATAATCACGCCCAGTGACCACATGTCACACGACTTGTCATATTTCTCTGGCCCAAGCACTTCTGGCGCTGAATGCGCAAATAGATACAGAAAAAGCAACAGAGTGATGTGGACATGGATGACACACTGACATACAGAGACAATATGAAAATGAATGACATCTAAAACAATCACATGACAGCAAATACTCACCAACATAATACGGAGTGTAACAGGGAGTCTGGAGCGAGTTGATCAGTGTTGTCTCCTTGGCAAAGCCAAAGTCAGTCAGTTTTAGTGTGGCATTGCTCTCCTTGGTGGTGTAGAGCAGGTTTTCAGGCTGTTGTTTAAGTAAGTACAAAGACATTTGGGGATTTAAAACACTGTATTTAGCTAGAAATGTATTCTTAGGTTTCTCTTGTTATGACAGCAGCTGTACCTTTACATCTCTGTGAGCAATGTCCATGAGGTGGAGGTACTCGATGGCCATGCCGATGTCATGCATGATCTCTGATGCCTCTGGTGGTCAGAGATAACAACATGAACAGACACAAAAAAGACTTACAAATCTTAAACCTTCAGATGTGCAACAAAACATGTCCCCATATTCTTACCCCTTTCTGTGAAGGCCTGGTCACCTCTGGCCTGAATGCGACTGAAAAGCTCCCCTCCCTGCATGCTGAGTCAAAATGAACAAAGAGATCAAAACTGGGACAGCGAGAGGAGTGTTGACAAATATCCACATTTCACCAATACAATAACAATCTTTAAAAACAAAAACTAAACCATTAAGCCTCAGGATTTCCCACCCAGATGATTCCAGTCTCCTCAGTCAAAAATAACACAAAATGTAATTTAAATGTCAACACAAACACAGAGAGCTTTTCTCTCACAGGGCTGAAATGAATAGATCATAAATAACAGTAATACTCACCACTCCATTATAATGAGGAGGCATTTCTTCCCATGGTGCATGTTCTCATACAAGCTGAGTATCCGGACAATGTGGGGACCTCCAGACACTCTCCAGTGCAGCTCAACCTCCCGTCTGGCTTTAGGAGTATCATACAGAATCTGCTCAACACGCACACACACACACACACACACACACACACACACACACAAACACAGTCACAACAGAGGATCACAAAAAGTTCTACTGAGAACGTGGAGATTGGAGAGTGACTAGTTTAAGTACTACCATAGTATACTTTATCTTTAAAGACAGGCGTGAGAGGAGAATATTCTTTTTCCTACACTTACAGACCCCAGCTCTAATCTTCGTTGTCATTAAAATGCATTTAGAGCACTGGAGCAGGAAGGAGGCTGAGATATGAATGTTTATAAAGGCGTTCATCCAAAGCTTCTCTGCACAAATCACAGCCTTGCCTCCAAGAGTAGATTACTTACACAAACAGAACAAGCAGCTTTTTGTATATTTTCAACTGTGGCTTAACTTAGCTAAACATATTCCATATCCAAAACATGTGTGTGCACTCATGAAGGCGCTTTTCCTGTTTGTATTTTCTTAAGGCGTTGATGTGACCCTACAGTCAGCGGTTTATTGACCCAACAACTCTGAATTTCTTACGCATATTTGCACATAGGTTGTCTTGTAAAATCACTAAGAATAAAAAAAAGCTAATTCTTTATAACAGAACTTTTACTTTTGTTAATTGTCAGAGACACAGACTACACACTGCTTATGTAATATTATAACAGAGCAGACCATTGTCCACACAACAATCATTACATCAGAGTGGAAAATGCGTCAAAGCAGCCCAGACACTTCTTCTGCCCGTGAGACACATCCACTGTCTGTGCAGCACAGTAACCGAAATCACTTTCAAACTACTCCATCTATTCTGTATCATATAAAATAACAATTTGAAACAATTACTGGAAGTAAAACTTTAAGTAAGTATAAATTCTAAACAAGAAAGGAATGCCCTAATTCCCTCACAGTCTAAGTAGGGATCGCTCAGAAAACACAGAGACCAGAAGAGATGGATAATTAAAGGGTTCCGTCTTTCAGTGACAGTAGTCTTCATAGAATTGGTTACATCACGCCCCATGCAGAAACATACACACACACACACACCTTGAGAGCACATTTCTCTCCTGTCTTCTTGCAGTAACATTCCAGCACTTTTCCATTGATTCCCAGTCCGAGAACCTGAGCTGTGATTTTATAGTCATCTGTCACTGAGTTTGCCCTGAACGCCACTTTCGAGTAAACGGGTGTGTGGAGGTCAGGGAGGCCGCCGCTCGGGCTGCTCCCCCGGCTGTTGGAGTCACCGCGCTGCGCTGTTCCGTACTGCGCACTAATTGAATTTCCCGACTGCTCCTCCTGGTTATGATGCATTTTTTACTGTAAGAAGTCGACAGTGGTGCCGGGCAAATGTCACCAGTCTCTGCCACAGAAAATACCGTGTGTCATTCTAGTGAAACCTCCCCGACAGAACATCTCGACCCACTTTGAAAAGTGAAGAATAAAAATAGGGTATGAAATCTGCAAAAACCCTCTCGGCGCGCAGAAAAGGGCGGAGGTCTCAAATCGTAAGATATAAGGTCTTAAAGAACCTCGAAAGACTCCAACTAAACCCTCGGTTTAAATGCATAGAAAATACTGCACATTAAAAGTGTGAGAGAACAAAATGTTTCTAAAAAACACATCTGGTACCCCTGTCTGGTCCTCATCACGATCATCAGCCTGTTCCTGCAGGGTATACCACCCTCCCCAGCTCCCCTACGTCAGCGCGGAGCGGCTCAGATTCATTCTCCATTCATCGTTTTCTTAAAGGAACAATCACGCGCAATGAGCACGAAAATACAGAATATATTCATGCGCATTAAGTTCTTTAACCACTGATATTTATTTATGACGAGTTTTATTGCAGGAAAAAGTATGTTGCAAGCTTTTGGTGAAGTGATTACAGCTGATGGTTTCCTTTTCTCACAGGCTGGTTGTTACGTGGCGCTAGGATTCTGTCTGGCCCTGCAGGGCATGGTCCAGCACTTGGTCATCCTGGACAGGAAACGGCATGGTGACACACAGCTGCCTTTGCTCCTCCATGGTGCGCTGTATGGTCTCATAGGCGTTTGAGTTTCCAGACCAGCAGCGACGAGCCACCTGCAACATGCAGAAAGTCAGAGATGAATACCAGTCAGCAATTACTTGCAACCTTGACAGACTGTAAATGATGAGTGAAGCCGGAAATAATCGTGCTTCTCTTCTTTCTGCACTCTCACCCCATTGCTTACATCCCAGTTGAGCATCACACGGGCACGCTTTGCTGCCTCCTCAGAGCCGTCCAAAACCAAACCAAACCCTCCATTAATGACCTCACCCCTTTGGGATACACATACAAACCCAGTCACTCAACGTTGTATTATGAAAGTATTAATTAAACAAAAAAAAACTCTGCCAGCCTTACCACCCAACGCCACCACCATTGTGGAGAGATACCCATGTGGCACCCCTGAACGCATCACCAACAAAATTCTGAACTGCCATGTCTGTAAGAGGGAGACAGGGTAAGCTGCCACTTTAATTTATGAGCAAGCGTAGTAATGGTTTGGTAGACAATGCAGAAAACCTCAATCACAGCTATTTTAAGTATGTTAGTATTTATTAGAAACAGATTCTGTGCAGACTAACATAAATCCTTAGATGTGCAAAGCTGTAATGAACTGCACCATACAGCACCTGCGCAAAAGGCAGATCCATCATACACATTAGAGGTCTCTCTGAAGGGGCTGTCTGTGCCACTAACATCATGATGGTCTCTGCTAATAACCACAGGAGCCTGAGCAAGAGAGACAACAAAATACACTATTGATCATCCACTGAAAACATGCTATCGTGCAGTCTGCAGGAAACATTCACTCTTACCGAAACTCTTCCCTCAGCAATTGCCTGGTTTATCGCCAGAGCAATGCAGACTCTTCCTTTCTGGTCAGAGTAGAGGATTCTAGCCTGGGATCCAACTACCTACACAGAACCAGCCACAGGAGAAATCATCTGAGTTATCTTTTTCATCAGTGTGATTTGGAATCCCCCCGAAGGTTTCTGACCATTTTGTGTTTTCCAGCCTCTCTAATCCAGCGGATGTTGTCATCGTACTGTTGCCTGATACGATCGGGCAAATTGGCACCGAGTTCCTCCAGGACAGATGCAGCAATGTTGTCTGTTACAGCGAGATCCAGGGGATCACCAGATGTGCACACCCAGCGAAATGGGCCAAAGCCCAAAGAGAAAATATCCCTGTGGCAAAAGCAAAATAAATTATTCATTCCAAAAAGAGAAGATGTGATGATAGTCTACATCTGTGTTTAGACTTTAAGTCTGACAGCGTCATTTTAACACAACGTTCACTTATTGTTTTTCAACTTTTACCCTTTTCTGCACCTGTTGGACCTCTTGTCCTAAGACAGTGCTTTCACACTATAGCTTTACGATTTTTAATGTATTTAAGGAAAGTAAGTTACATTTCCAAATATAAGACTGATGTGAGACTAAAACAATAAGAAATTGTCTCACCCCATAATGTGCTGGACATAAGACGGATATCGAAATTCTGTTGCGCCTCCACCGACCTTTTCTACGTCTGCTCCTGTAAAACAATAGACACATGTCTCATCATCAATAATAATGAATGATCATATGTTCTGGCTGTTTGTGTGTTAAATTACTTACCAGCTCTCTTGGCCTCCAGAAGAAATGCGTTGCCATAGTCCCAGAAGAACATACCTGCATCAGAGAGCTTGTTGATGGCCTTTATGTGTCTTCGGAGGCTGCAGGAGTGCATAAAACTCTTATTTACTCTTTATGCTTAAAAAACATTGCACAAAATAACCATAGGTCCTTTCATTTAACCTTTCTTGGACCGTGTCACGGAAACGGTTAGAATCAGTTGACATAAGCTGGTTCGCTTGGCGAAAGCTGAGCTGGACTGGGTAGTAGCCTCCGTTGTATGGATTGTGAAGGGATGTCTGATCTGATCCCAGATCCACCAGGAGCTCCCCAGTTCTCTCATACTCCACCACCAGTCTCTCCCTGGTGCCAGGTTAGAAAAGTACAACCAAATTTTCAGGACTGTGGTTTTTTGCAGTAACTGCAAACCTGGTCTGGACAACAGAAAGTTTCCACAAGTCGCTTACCACAAGTCTACGATGTTGCCATGGTAACCCAGACTGAGGGGAATCTTAGAGCTTTTCGCTTCTCTGTAAGACACAAGAATCAATCAGAATGAAAAATACTGGTTTTAAATTTCATACGTATCAGCATTGAAGGTGTATTTTTTTTACTCTCTGTTACAGAACATTCACAATAAAATACCTGATACGTTCAACGCAGTGCTTCGTGCTGCTGGTGACCTCCATTAACCAGCCCTGATCATGTCTCTTTCTAAGAGGAGCTTCATCCACCTACACAGAAAGCAAATTCACACAATCACACCAACAGAGTCTCCACAGCAGTTGGGAATCACTTGAGATGACTGGACGTCAGCTAACCTCTGCAATCACACCAACACAACCAGCAATGACGGCAGCTTTAGCCTGAGCTCCACTCATTCCTCCAAGACCAGAGGTCACAAAGACACGCCCTCTCAAGTCGCCTGATCCCAGGTACCTCCGACCAGCATTCAGCACAGTCAGCTACACAGAAAAACACAAAGAATGCGCTTCTAAACCTTTCTGACATGTGACTGCTTAATAAATGAAATGTCTACAGTATGTTTGACCCCTCACCACAGATTTAATATGTTTAGAAGCTGAAGGCGTGATTTTCCCTACAGACAGTTTCATTCAAATACTTTTGAAGAGGTGGAACTATTAAATATTAAACAAGCAGAAAGCAAAATTGTGAGTTGTGAGAAGTGGGTCCTGGTTGCCAGGTTGGAAAGCAGTCATTTAAAGAAATCTATATCTTGTATGAAGAAATACTGGATGCTGTGAGAGCTTTTATTTTATTTTTCACAAACCATAGTGCCATGAACGATGCCCTGAGGTCCAATGTAGCAGTAGCTGCCTGCTGTCATTTGACCATACCTGTAAATGCACAATACAAGCACATATGTTGTATCGATATTCTGCTCAATAGGCTTAGTATAGCAAACTTCTTTGTATTCTCATTACTCTACCTAATAACAATTACCAGACAACCCAACTTATTTAAAAACTTACATTGAAACACCAAGGGCAAACATCTTGTCATACTGCTCTCTAGAAGAATAATTTGGAACAACCTGAGTGATGCAAAGGATTTGTAAATATGTCATATAGGTACACTGGGAAGCATGGGCTAAAAATAATAATTGATTTTTGCTGTTTGTTGTACAGTTACCATGCCGTTGGTGATGATGGCACGGGGTGATGAAGGTAGGCTGGGAAACAGGCCCATGGGGTGACCACTATACATGACTAGAGTTTGTTCCTCTGTCATCTGACTTAGATAATGCATCACCAGGAAGAACTGCACTCACACATACACACAAACATATGTTCAGACATCCCTCATGCACATATCATTATCAAATACAGTGGACAGACAAGTTAACTTGGGCTTACCTGGGCCCAGTTACTGAACACCTGTCCATTTCCTCCGTAGGTCACAAGCTCCTGGGGAAACTAAAGGATAAAAAAAATAAAGCAGTTAACAGAAATAGTCTGTAAAAAATGTGGATTTATCAAACATAGCTTCACAAAATTAACCAAAGAGACTCACCTGCGCAACTGCCGGGTCCAGGTTGTTCATGATCATTAGCATGAGAGAGGCTGCTTGTCGTGTGCAGCATGGGTACTGATCTATGGGATATGCTCTTAGGAAAGAGGAGGAAACTTCCATCAGTACAATGATGGGAGAAATTCTATAAAATGCAATCTTACAAGATGTTATTTTGCATGTGGCAATGTAATTTTCTATTTACAGGATGATACATATGTTTGTCTTTACCTTGTGGTAAAATGAATTAATCGTTTTTCTGAGGTCATTAAGCTGGCAGAGGTCAGGTGAACACAGTTATATGTGTATGTCTAAATTAAGTTGGCTCACAATAGCTGACTTTTGTCACAGCTAGCTTACACCAGACTAGCAGTATAGCAGGAAATGAACAAATGTGCATTTTACTATGGAGTGTGAGGAGCGACACAATATAATAAATGTAATAAGTATTTAAATAGCTATTTAAAGATGTCATTAGTTCATAGGTCATTTATTATATTTTTTAAAAAACTTTATATATCTTTTTCACTGTCTATTTATTTATTTCACGTCTGTGTTGCTGCATGCCGTAAAATTAATATATATACATTAAACTTGATACTAAACCGGGAGTGACTGATACAGAATATGTGACCAGTAAAACAGAGGAATTTATTTAATTTCTTGGAGTTTTCAGCCTTGTGGTCTGGCAAACAGCAGGAAGCGCGTGTGTGTAGCTTCTTTGATTTACTTGGCTTAGTGCAGCTAGCCATCTCATCAGACAGATTTATTTCACGGCGTGGAGCAACACAGACGTGAAATCAATACAAAAATATCGAATAACTTATGTGTGAAATAATGACACATATATATATATATAAATCTTCTATAATCAAAAAATCAAAAAACCTGATCACACATTTCATTTAACAGCAACTGTCAATAAACCTTGATCTCAGTCCTATAAGAAGAGTGATGTTATTTACAGATCAACAGTGAAATATTCAGCATCAGCATATGTATATTTCACCTAAAAACAAAAACTAATGCCAGTCAATATTTATTTTACTGTCAAACATTAATAAACCTCATTAACAGGTTAGCTCACCTCATACGTAATGTGGGGCAGAAACGATACATATAAATGTGTCCATATTGCCGCAGCTCTTGAGCAAATTCAGGTGCAAGTGTTGCATGATGGGAAGGAGGGAAATAACGCAGGGCATTTCTCAGTGCCAACTGTGAGGAAAACGCATTAACAGCAAGTTAGTGAACTAATCAGTGTTTAAATAAGGCCAGACAGACAAGTAGATCTTTCACAAACGTTGTTCATTAATCTTGTAAGAGGTAGAGCTTTCCCTGCATAATCATTGACTGAAGTCTTTGAATCTGGGCGATAAATCATTTTTAGGGCAGCAGCCATGATGCAATAAGACTGTGTACACAGCGTAGCGACATGTCAGTTGTGCATCCACATGTGACACAATTACAGTGAAGCCATTCTCTGTCCAGCCAGTGAGCTGTAATTCATCTTTAGATCACTCTCACATTGCTTTTGTGATCCTGGACAGCTTTTACTGCCCATCATGCATTCTGTTGTATCCTTAGAATAAAACTTTTTGTTGCTGTTTTGCACTCTAACATCCATAAAATGTACTAAGATTACTGATGTACAGATTAATGCAGAATTACTTTTGAATGAACCAGAAGTGTGTTTACTCACCCGCTCCTCCTGTGCTGTAAGGTTGGGGGTCCGAATAGGTGCATGTGGCACACTGGGATCTCTTCCACGATTAGGCGGTAAAGGATCCAGGGGTAGACCACTGCATATCTCCTTTAAATTAGACATAGCCTTGAATTATATCCGTCACACACCAGAACAGACCTCAAGATAGAGATCGGGCTGGTAACTGAAGGCAGCGGTCACCCTCACTGATATGAGCCTCTGTGCAGTGACGGACTGTATTTGTGAAGAGTGGAGGGCGATCACTCTTTGACCCCTTTGGTTTTTTTTGGATGCTTTTGCCCTTCGCAATCCACCAATGGTACGCCACAGTTGGAGAGGGTGTTTGGTAATTATTGATCTTGAGGGTTTGAGTGGGACACATGCTTCAGTGGACAAATACTGCCACAGAGCTGTGACGTTTGATGCATAGATATGTCACCGACTATCAAGCAAAACCTTATTTTTTTACAGGCACTTACAGAACATTTCCATCACTGTATACAGATGCATGATGTATGAAACCTCCTAATTCTTGTAAAACATGTTACCACAGAGAGCCCTGCCGATTGACACGGGGATGTCCCTGCACTCTGCATGCTGTGTATGAATAAACTGGAAAGAGATCAAATAAAGAAACAATATCATACATTGTATTATTAACTTTGAACAACAATCACTTCAAGCCATTTCAAACAGCCTCGTGTAACACCAACATCTTGGTTGAGGCAAAAGGTTTAATGTGGTTGTAAATTGGCAGAAGAAACAAACTCCCACAGGACAAAGGCCAACTGCAGATTTACCGTTTCCTTCATTTTTATCAGTAACATTAGAAAAAATAAATGTTTTATGACAGTGTACATTTAAAGTCATGTGAAACTTTTACAGCTAGGTGTAAAACATTTTAATATTACATATTTAGTGCTGCCAAATAAAAATGTATGAGCAGGAAAAACTGCTGATCGAGACAAAGTAAAAAACAAATAGACATTAAACCTCTGTGTTGATACTTTTCTTGGTCCAAAGGTTCTTCAGTATTGCTTTATAAATCCAATGTAATAACTTTAATTTCAAAATGAGCCAATCACATTCTTAAATATAGATGTTTTAAGTCCAACTGAAATTAAACTGCATGCTCACTCTACTACAGCGTGCATACTTCCCTCTAAATCACACATCCTGCATTCTCCTTTGAGGTAAAAAAACAACCAAGTCCTTATCTTGAGATTTATAGATGCTTTATACTTTTTGGTTTCACAGCTGTACTCATTTCCCCCATCTGTTAGATTAATGTCAGGTCTCTCATCATGTAGATGTAGCACGTTTTTCCATATGGCCCCCCTATTTCAGATAAATCACTTGTCACACACTTTATCATAATCCTGAAATCTTGTACAGTAAACCTGTCCGCCTGCACATACTGTACAAGATTTGTTGTTTCTTGTTTTCCTGTGGAGTTTAGCTTGTTGCTGTCAAACATAAACATTCCTGAGAATCATTGTATCACGATTCAATATTTTAGTTTTTCTAAATAACTATTAATACCAAAAAAAAGTCTTATTGCTCTGCAAAAAGGGATTTCTAGGTGTGTTTTCAGTTGGACTTTAAAGCTACTAAGGCTGATTATTAACTTTCTGTTGGGTTTTCTGTGTTGAGCAGTACAGTACTAGAGTCTTTCTCAGTGGTAAGTGTTAAATTAGCTCCTGATGATTCTGCAGATACAGAGTCTTGTGAGGTAGGGTCTGTTTCTGATGAATGTTCTTTAGGCACCATTTCATCTTCTTGTGGGTACAGCTCTGGGTAATGCTGCATACACTCCTGCATGACTCTGAACTGCTCTAGGCAGTCAGATCCCTTCACTTCCTCTTTACTGGAGTGGAAACAGGAGAAGGCATCCTTAAATTCTGTCCCACAGGGACCACTGGCCATTCCACCTAGGCAGGGGCAGTTCCAGTTGATTTCACCACTAGAAAGTATCAAGCCTAAGATGACAGAATAGGAGAAACAAATCCGACTCAGAAATACGTTATTAATCCCAGAGGAAATTATGAGCAAATGAGAAGGTTAAGTGAACAAATACTAAAATTACAAATTACACTACAATACAATTGAAATAAGGCAATAATAAAGATCCAGCAAAGTCATTATTTTTTACAGTTATTCACCTTGCTCCTCATATGGGTCATCTGGATCTTCCTCTACCAGCTCTGCACTACTGGGTGTTGCATGATCCTCTTTGGTGACAAAGATGATTCGGTCTTTACCTGTAAAATACAAACAAGGTAGGGACAATCGGTTTAACATCTAACGGTTCTTTTATATATTTTAAACTTGATGGTTTTATAACAATAGAGTACGGTACTAAGGTCAACTGCTGTGCAGCAACAGCCACAAAAACAAATAGGTAAGTTAAATAAAGAAAAATGACTAAAAGTTTATCTAATGGAGACAATTATGAAGTAGTAATAAATCTAAAGTACCTTAAAAGTCTACTAGTTGCGTAGCTACCTCCCAGGTGTCCAGTACTGGACCAGTTAAACCACTAAACATCAGGGTAGTTAAAGCGCACGCGGCGACTTCCTATAAAAACCTCTAGGTGACGTTATGCGGCTTGTTGCTGCTCAAGGTTAAGGTTGCAGTTAGCTGTTAAACACGCTCAATCAGGATGCAACATAACCACACATTTTGAAAAGTGAATCCGTCCACAACAAGAGGTATATTACGACATTTTTAGTAACAATGTACTACTCCAGAATTATATTTTTATTTGTACATAGTTACACTTCATGGTTAGCTTTCCAGATAAGTAAGCTCCTCGGCCCGATTAGGTTACCTTCTTCTCTGACTGAGCTCATTTCTTCTCGCTGGAAAGGATAAAACTTCTCTTTCTGATCTGGTACAAAGCAGCTGCTTTGAAAACACAGGGTGACATCTATGACTGACACAAAGCGCAACACGTGTGAATGTCAGCGGTGTTAACATCGAGCAGTTTGTTTCACAACTACAACAGCACGTTAGCGTAAACACTTCTTCTATTTCCGGCTTCCGGTTGCACAGGGGTCCCGATGCGCTTGGCTGCCACCTACAGTTCATAACGCTGCAGGCAAAAAGTTGTAGTAGTACCATGCGCAGAATTATGTTTTAGTTAAATAGTCACTAATGATGAAAAATTAACTAATTATTTTACAACAGTAAATTATAAACGTAGTAATCTGTATTCGTTAGATTTTAACTCTTAAAAATTTAAAAGTCCGTGTTTTTTCTATCAATTAGCAGGTGAAATCGCTAGAAAAAAATGATTTCTCATTCAAATGGTTTGTTTGGTGTTTCAGATAAAATGCAGCACTAAAATACACATATATTTCCCTCATACATGCACTGAACATATACAGTATGTATTTACAGCATGTACCGACCAGATGTGTTACATGTATCTTATTAGTACTGGTTTGCTAAAAAAAAGAAAAAGAGTTGAAACATTTTTCCATAAACATTTTTATTGAAAATGTGTTTTTCTATAAGTTTGTTCTGAAATGTATTCATTTTTTACATATTCAAAAGACTTTATCTTACACACAAATTTAAAGTTAATCAATGCATGGCTTATGTACAGAAAACCAGAACTTGCAGAATCTGAACGTATGTCCGTATGTTTAGAGCAGACACAAAAAGCAAAAAAAAATGTAGCATATGGGTAGTGATGAGCTAATACTGCAACTGCCATACATTAAAACAGCGAGGACCCTTTTTAGAAGTGTATGTCAGATGAATGTTCAAAAAAAGATGTGATTTAACTTAACACACAGAACCCAATGTGAGCTCCACATCCTCTCCTTTCAAGACCCTGTTCAAATAAAATCTATAGCACAGGGTAAAAAAACATCAGGAAAATATACAGTATTTGACACAGTCTGGTCAGTTTGTGCTCCAAACTTTCACTTGATTGACAGGCCAACAAAAAAAATAAGTTGGAAGCAAATGTATAAACTAATGCAAGACCAAGCACACGATCAAGTACTTGTATGCACACTGCAGGGAGCTGACCATGTCTTCCAAGTCAAGTGTGCCTGCATCCTGAAGTGCTCTCTTCTTTCCACAGGACATCGTTTACTAGACAAGAGAAGCCTTCAAAGGAATCTTATCCAGCATTATTCATAAGTTCAGTTAGAAAATCTGATAAGGTACAATATAACTGTCTGTCTTTGTGTTACTTTGAAAGATATGTGGAGGGATCAACAAGCGGTGTAGCCCTACCACCTCACAAGGTCCTGTTTCAGCTGAAAGTCCAACAGAGATTCCAGAAGAATCCTGGAACTGGAGAGCTGATGGTGCAGAGGCTTCACACAGATGTAAAATAAATGCAGGGTTGGTGGTCCTAATAAAAGTTGGTAGAAGGTGTGGTAATATTGACTTTTCTAAAAGAGCAGGGCTCCCATGCTGCCTACTTCACTCTGTTCTTTAACAAAGATCTCAAAGTACTGATAGATGATGGTGACGGCCAAGAGGATACCGGTGCCAGAACCAATGGCTCCAAGGAAGTCAGCCATTACACTCAAACCACCAATACAGAGACCACCAAAGGCAGCAGCTGTAGGAATGTATCTAGAATGCAAAAAAGGAGATCCTTAATGAATATAAAAACTGTATTATATATATTAATGTCTATTATATATATCATATCTATACAATAATAAATATTGAAACTGTGTGTGACAAAAATCATCTCATACATCTCAATTTCCCCGAGCCATGATCTGTGATTTAAAGCTCACTCAGTTGGAAAATAGCTTGGGCTATATACTACATTCTTATCCAACCCAAACAGTAAAGTAAAACACTAATCATAAAAGATCCGTACATGACAAGGTTTTTGGATTTTACCTGTTCAGCTCATGGACCATTGAGGTTTCTCTGTGCCCCCTCATCACCATCTGCTGCTCTTTCAGCTGTTTTGCCACCTGGATGATGATGATGAAGAACAAAACTCTAAAACCCAGTCTGTGTGAAATAACCCATTAACACTGCTCAAACGCAGCTACAACTTACATCTTTTGCAGAGGAACCAGAAACTTCAATCCAAGTTTTGGAGAAAAAGGCACACGATCCAAGCATGAAGACAATGTAGATGAGTGCGTGAACTGGGTCCTCAAGAACAGAGCCAAATGACTCTGGAGGGGATAGGTAGTAACAGAGTCCAGCAACTGGGTAGGCACGGGCTGGACCACCTGATGATGTGTCCTACAAACACAATAAAAAATACATGCTTTAATGGAAAGAAAATGTGATTAGGTCACAAAAGCAAACAATAATCTTCAATGCATAGTAAACAGTAAGTCATGCTTCGTTATGAAGGTCATGAGGTTGTTAAAAAAATGCAGACTAAACTTATACTTACAGACCAAGTTCCAAGCAGATTAACAAGGAAATTGCCACTGAAGCGAGTGGAAAGCATCTGGGAGATGACATACAAGTTGGAGACCAAGGCAGACTGCAAGATGATGGGAATGTTGGAGGTGTAAAAGAGCTTGATGGGGTAGGTGTTGTACTGGCCACGGTAACGAGCTGATTTGATGGGCAAATCCACTCTGAATCCCTGTGAGAAGATGTTGTAAGTGTAAAACAGCTGTGAGCAATTCAGTCAACTATTTTTGCTACATTGGGAATCATGTCTGTTTTAGACCTTAAGTGGTTTAGAGTGTAACTGCACAAAGGAAATGACAACAACTGACCTGAAAGTATATCACTACAGCAAAGACAAATACGGTGGCGATGAGGTTCATGAGGTTGGGCAGGTTCTGTCTGTAGAAGGCCTCTCTCAGAGCACGCACTTTGTCTGTCCGTGTGGCCAGCAGATGGAAGAGGGCAATGATTGCTCCCTCAAACTCTGTGCCTAAAAACACAGAATGTCACAGAGTTATTGGCACTTTTCTGTGATGTGCAGAAAAGCAACATGAACAACTCACTGCTGTTAAATTCAGGAACTGCTTTTTGGTTTCATACCTCTTCCAGTGTTGACAGTTGTGGGGCTAAAGGCTTTCCAGACGATCGTCTCGCAGATGTTGGTAGCAATGAAAAGGGAAATCCCTGAACCAAGACCATAGCCTTTTTGTAGCAACTCGTCCAACAGCAGCACAATCAGCCCAGCCACAAACAGCTGTGGGGAAACACGCCAGAATTATTGTGTTGGGAAAATATTGACACAGTCATATGGCTGCACTTTAAAGGCCAGCGATCTCACCAAACCGGTTGGTTATGTAACCCTAATTACAATTTGACTTTAACAACAAACAATAGATGTTTCTCTGAGATACTTCAACATGCCCTTGATGTCACTAACAATGGAGTCAGTATCACAGTCTTTATTTCAAATCAGAACTATGTATATGTCTGATCATAATTATTAGGGGAAAAAAAAGTTGATACTTGTGATAATTAACTACAAACATCTGGGTAACTGATACAAAAGCTGATAGTGATTCACTGGAAAAAACAAGGAAAAAGTGACTTGCTTATCGATTGTGTTTACACACCTTTATATATATATATATATATATATATATATATATATTTATTTATATTGCTTATGATAAATTTAAGAACATCTTTCTATTCTCACCTGAATGATGATGAGCAGACAGACTCCAGCACCCATCTCAGATGGATCTCCATACAAGCCAGTCATCACATACACGATGGCCTGGCCAATGGTGATGATCATTCCAAACACTGAAAACCAGTGATAGGGTTTGATACGCCATAGACATCACTACAAGTGTTTGCAAATTACCCAATGATGACAGTTTACTTACATTTCTGAGCTCCGTTGAAGAGGGCTCTGTCCTTTGGCGTGTCACCAACTTCGATGATTTTAGCTCCAGCCAGCAGCTGCATTATCAGGCCTGATGTCACTATCGGTGAGATACCCAGCTCCATCAGCGTACCTGGGAGAAGAAGATTTAAGTTAGGAGAGCAGATATATTTTAATGTTAAGCTAATGTTTTATTCAGTTATTGAGTAGATAAATACCTCTGTTTGAAGCCAGAATTACTCTCATCCAGTAGAATGGATCTGCAGAGTCTGAGGACATGATGCCAAAAAGGGGGATCTGAAGGAGACATGTTTACACAGTATGTGAGATATTTCTCCTGAAATTAACAAATTTAGTTGCCTATATGAACAAGTAGTGCTGGAAAAAATGCTTTTGCTCCAATTGCTATTTAAAGCCTTTTATTCACAAAATGTAATGAAAGCACATGTGTAAATGACAACTTCTCAGAGGAGCACTAAGCACTGATCCACAGTATTCTGAGAGTTTTAAACCTGTGCACACATATTTCAATATGACTAATATGAATACCACTGCAAATTTTAGCTGACTGAAAAGATTTATTAATATTTGTATCATCCTATATAGATTTCAGAATTTAAGGCACACGTTAAGGTGTTGTTCTGCAGTCAAAAAATAAAGTTTCTATATAATGAAAACAATAGTTAATCACAGTCATAATTCTATAAAGATCCAAAGTAATATTACATGAATAAAAACGCTCTATTCAAATCCACAACACAACTAAGCAGAATGAAAAAGGAGAAATACTGACTAATTACCAGCGACACTTACCTGGCAACACACCAGGAAGATGAAGAGAGTGATTGCAGTCCATAATACCTTTTCTCTGAACTGGATCTGTTGGTAAAGCACATTTCGACGAGTTTAATATCTGGAGACTAAAGCAAATCGAATATAGAGTTTATTAATTGTCTTATGCAGGAATAAAATGGCGGGCTGGTTGCGGGATACACACCTTTCTTTCGGGTTTTTGAATCTCCGGCAGCACTGCACAGAATGGCTTTATCACCTCCAAGAATTTGACTGAAAAAAGCAAACGGAGTTTTGAGTGAGGGAACTGGAGATGATAGCTGGTGATCAGTGGGACGTGGCAGTAAAGGGGGGCGGACTCAAGGATGCAGAATATAAATGTACAATAACTAAAACCAAACGGATCTGGTGTCAAATGAAGCGTTTTGTTTCCAGGTGTGTATTTTCATTGTTCAGTGTTTCCTGGTGGCTCGGTCAGATGATTTAGGACCATCAAGCTGACAATGACGCCGGTTTTCTTATGCGTCGTCATCACTAGGTTGTCAGTGTCTTTGAATGAGTGGCTAACAAGTTAGCTTACAAGATATTTCCAGCTAACGAGAACCACCGTGGCGCTTCTGCGATCTCGTTACAACCAACAAATTCAGCTTGGACAAATGCTGCCTAAAAACTGACTAAACACACAAACCACCTCGGATCATAAAAGGCTTATATTAATCCAAGAGAAACTCACAACCAGCTTCTGAGCTAGCAAAGAAAGCTAGCCGCCTGCTACCAACGGCAGCGAGTACACTGTTAGCTAGCGAAGTTGATAAAAACCGTTTAAACAGCATTTTGGATGTTGTTACACAGACCTTTAATACAAGTCTAATAGAAATCAAGAGTGGAGCTGCTACTTACTGCCCATTGTGTCTCAGCAGTCCAGCTACGTGCGTCTCCGCGGTGTCAAAGTGAGCAGACTCAATCTCACTACTGAGCCACACGGAGGAGAGACACAACTTAGAGACACGTCACGTCACGGACTTAAAGAAACACACACGTAAGCGCAGTACAGAAAAACTACCACCACCACCACTAATACTACTACGGTACTACTGCTACTACTACTGCTTCGGGAGTGGTACCTATCACACTCATGTAAAAGTGCAAGTAGGATACTTACCTAAGAAGTACTCCTCTAGTAGTAGAAACACCACTTAACTACTCTATATTAAAGTAGAAAGAAATGCTAAAGTAGTACCAAAGTAGTTTTTTCACATGTATCTGAGCGAGTGATAATAAAAATAATAAGCTGCATATCAAAAACTATGTGTTCTATAAAGAGTGTTTGTGCTGAAATAAAAACAGGCTCAGGCCAGGTAAAGGCTTCTGACTACACATAACAACTGGGTCAACAAGACGATTTGGACATTTGGTCTAATGGATCTTATACCTAAATGTGTTAAGCGTTAACACATACATTGCTGTCCCCATATCAAAACGTTTGGACGGAACTTTAGTATAAGCATGTCTCCACCAGAGAGCAGCAGTGGCCTGAAAAAAGTCTAGTTCAGGAAGTGCGAGCTTGTGAAGACAGTTTATGACCGACCTTGTTTTGACAGAAAAAGAGGAGCCCTCCACAGCAACATGAAATGCCAAACATCTGCAGTAGATCATGGAGTTGTAAAGATAAACGTTTTTTGTTGAAACGCAAAATAAGAAATAAGTAGAAATAAAATGATAAATAATAAGGCGTAACGGTCATAAGGCCATAAACATGAACAATAATAGAGACGCACAACAAACCCACTCATTGTAAAGCGACATGATGAGTACACTGAAATGTCCACTATTATGTTCATCTGTGATCTGAGTGAGAAAAACTAAATGTAACACCACCGATGATGTATATACATTTTTATCATCTCTTTAGGGTCTCCTTCATTTTTTGGCCACAAATGTTAGTTTTTATTACGTCAAGGCCAACTTGACTAGTTGGTAGTGGCAGTTCATGGGAGAGCAGAGAAAGAGGTACATAACATGATAACATAATGCTCATGTTGAAATACAAAGGAAAAGATAACAGACACACAGTTCTCTAAAAGAACAAACCTTATCTGTCACACGTGTGCTGAAGTCAGTGAACGAGCCTCCTACAGGAGCTCACTGATGCCTCCTGCCCTCAAGCTGCTTCTTCATGTCTGCAAGACATTGACTTTGAAAGTAGACACAGCACTTGATCAAAGATCAATAGCTCCAGGCTGCATAGATTGTAAATAAAACAGACATGCAAAAATCTTTGCGAAAATAAGTAAAGAAATATAATGTTACTGAAGTAAGGGAAACATCTAAATTCAGAATAAAATAGTGTAACATACTGACTTTTGGGAGTAAAGATGTTACAAGCTTCTTGTAAACTGTGTATTACTAAGAAAAAATCTGAAACCCTACTCCTGAATTTTCATCTTCTTCGACCTAAAGATGCAGTTTAGTTCTTATTGGTCTGGTTTAAACTACAAAAAATCAACCAGTGTGACTGAGTAAGCTACGAGATAAAAACTTCTAAATTTAAATCTCAATAATACATTTTCGGTTTAATTTGTTCATCTATTCTATTACATACATTCATGTGACTTCTAGTGTACTGTTACTTCCTCACTGTTACAGCTGGGATTACATAAGAGTCTTTGCTGTACTACGAAGGAATGTTGGATTCTTTCTATTGTACTAATCTTCTTTTCTTCTCATGCACTTTCTCACATTCTTCTCATTCTTTGCTTTGTTACTGATAGTTCACCCACTGCGTGACGAGAGGAAGAGTTTACACCCTGCTCTGCTCTGTACACCTGTTAAATTACCCTCGATTAAAACCAGGTCACTCACAACACACAGTCCCTCCCTGTATCTATTAGTAGATCAAACACTCTGCTTTAAGTTGTCTTTGAATTGCTATAACATAGACGTGTGTAAAGCAAATGAACACTTGCGGCTGGCACCAAAGAAAAACCCAAAGTAGGAGGCTTAGATCAGCTGTCAGGGGATTTGAAAAGGCCACATTCTCACGTTTACAGAATGATACTGTGTCCCACAAGGCTGTGGGACACAGTGTGTTACTTGGGATGGACAGGGAAGTCAGGAATATACCGACGTAAAGAAAAGGGGTGGGATCAAAGAGTCACAAGCTCACCATGAGACTGAGAAGTGTGAGTCACTCCCTGTTCGGCTGTCTTATCCCACCTCTTTTCCCTTTTCCCTCTGGAACGACCATAACACCATGCTGCCACTCCGTCAGGAGAAACATTTTTACAGGTATCCCCCCAATCCATCTGCTCTTAGATTTGCTAATCTCTTTATTATTTTTATTGATGACCATCAGGCGGAACATCTTTCATAGCTGTAGTTCAGCAGGTCCTCTCTTGTTGTTCGGATCTCATGCTGATATACTTCAATTTGATTGTCATAGAGTATATATCTGCTGTATTAGAGGTCAGAGGTTAAAGCTGAAGGGTTTCACCTGGTACATTTAGTTGCCTACATAATCCATTGCAGTGATTTATCAGACAGAGGAACACTGTGCACTGGACTGCATGGTCCAGATTACATAAACAGCTACACATCAAAGACCCTTGACTCCTCCTTGCGGACATTTTCTCACACATCATTAGATGGTCAATGAACAGCTTGGTCCTCCAGCTTTAGATAACTGTGACTTTTGACACAATCAGATATAGAGGAAAAGTCCCTCAGAGATAAGCTGGCAGTCTAAACAGGAACCCTGTATTCCGACACAGAAGAATTAGCAGACAGAGTACATGAGGTGTGTGTGTTTGTTCAGCAGGTTTTTGAGTTGTAAACTCGAGAAATTACATTTTGATCTGATCATGGTACTAGATTTAAAGTCAGTGACCACATCTTCTTCAGGGGCTCGTAAATCTCTGTACAACTTCTTCTCTTTCTTCTTCTGTACCATCAGGAGCAGCTGTTAGTTTGGCATAAGAAGTATCTCGGTACAGTGTGCCTATTGCCCTGCCAGAACAACTTCCTGAAAAACTCCTTCATGCAGAAATTAACAAATTAACAGATGACGCTATTCTCACTACTAAAGTCTTAATTGCAGTAATAAAACACCTCATTGTCCTGTGTGCATCTCCTCCACCCACAGCCTCCCACTTATTATAAACCATCTATGGGCACTGCACATTACTTCAAATAAGGAGTGTGGTGTCAAGTGGAAAATATTTATGTGTGGGGGATTATTGCAGTCACGTTTTAACCAGCAGAGAACCAAAACAATGCAAGTGACATGATGATGTGGTGTGACTGACAAATCACATCTTAACCCTGCAAGAG
Organism: Microctenopoma steveboyesi; assembly: GCA_032359275.1. Lineage (NCBI taxonomy): Eukaryota > Metazoa > Chordata > Actinopteri > Anabantiformes > Anabantidae > Microctenopoma > Microctenopoma steveboyesi. Next base: position 10,296,238 of record JAUMHF010000021.1, read on the forward strand.
TTAACATCCTTAACTGGCCCATAGTCATGAGGCTTCATCCAGATTATTCCAGACTATGAACTATATACTCATGGCTGCCTTGGCCGGTTGTGTCCTGTCTGAGTTATTTTAGGCACACATACTCATATGCTTTACTTCTGTTGCTGTAGAGGGAATTAGTGTGCCTGTTCTGTAACAGAGATATAGATCCACATTACAGGGAAGGCAGCAGTTATCTTGTTTTTTTAACTTGTTGGAGTTGTTACATGAATATCTCTTTGAGTCCTTGTGTGGACATTATTTCATACATCTGATGCCTGTTTGTCTGCCAAATATAACACATATTACCACAAATCAACAGAACGACTCAGCAAATGATAATTGTTCCATATAGGACAGAAAACTAGCGGATGTCCACGTAGGTCTATGTCAGAGTTGTGACGTTGTTAGATATACAACTGAGATGCTTTATTTATTCTTTTTTCTTCATCTCTCAGCTGTACAAATATTTGAATGGCCAATGTTGTGTCCACCCTTGTGATACAAATGAACTTTAAGAACCGCTGCTGAAATCATGACACACAACGTGTGATAGCAGCTGGTGAGAAATTAAACAAAACAGTCTGTCAGACCACTGGAGTTATATAATCCCAGTCTTCTTCTGGCCCTGTCCAAAAGAAAACGAGCAGGTGGTCAGCGTGCGACCTGCTCTGTCTGTGTATGTATTCTGTTTATGTAACCTCAACATCCAGGAATCCGGCCTGAAGTAGATCAACATACCCATGATTCCCATGACCTCTAAACCCATCATTAGAGAAAGAGAGAGTGGAGTCTGACTGTGAAAAATGGCCTCATAATAAAAAGGGCAGGTCTAAAGCTCTAAACCACAGCTCTAAAGACACAAATACTAAATTCTCTGATCAGAACTAAATTAATTACTGACTGTGTGTAGATTTGTGGTTATCTGTAGACCAGAGTTCAAAGAGGCTTGTTCAACAGGTTGTGACAATGATAGTCTTCACACCTATTTTTGTTCTGTGTGGTCTCACGCAGATCAGTGAAATCTCAGAGTGTTGTACAGTGTTGATTGTACTTGTATAACTACGTATGTGACAAATACATTTCGTATATCTTGAGGGGAGATGGAGTGGATGTTGCTGTTAGCCAGTCACGTTTAGGATTAGGAAAAGTCATCAGTCATCCTATATCCTGATGTGAACAAGATTATAAAGACAAAATAAATTCTACAGCTTCAGCTTGTGAAGAGCTGACAACAGATATCTAGAATGCTACCTGGCATTCTCACAGATAACCCCACCCTTCCTTGGAGACAGGTGTGCCAAGTTTTTGAAACGTGACGTAGCATTCTACACATACTTTCCACACTCCATGGTTTTTCCTGCACCAGAAAGCTGTCACCCTTTTACACCGCACTTTGCCTCCTGCTTAGTATCACAACTACCCTCACGCGCAACAATTTTAATGATAACAGTTCTAGGTTGAGAAAATAAAATCTGGGTTTTCCAGACCATATTTTGCCTTTAGGGCCTGAAAACACATATTCCATATTTCAGTATCTCTGTCTGGGTTATTTTAAGCTCACACACACACACAGAGGGAGTATAAAACAAGAGTGTGTACTGACTGCAAACAAAAATGTTTTTTCACATCCTGTTTTTGTTACCAGTTAGAAACAACATTACAGCATAAAGCTGAAGTACAATAAGGCAGATAAGAAATGAAATAACCTTTGAACTGTGATGACTGTACTACGGTTTACTACCAGCCTACATATAAACACCTTCATGTATATGTGAAAAAAAAAGCTTTACCATGTGTTGTCATCAGAGTGAGGTTTGTCACACCGACTCTTACATCACAGTTCACAGTGTGCAAATGAGGTCAATCAGATTTTATTTGTTCTTTCAGTACATTGTGAAACCGTTACTTTGAGGCAACATTAAATCTGATCTCACTTGCACACTGTTGATCTGTTAGTTGTACTCTGCTAATTCGTGTTTTTGAAGACATGAATTAAGACCTCTGGTCCAATAAAAACACATGACTGGATTTTTATTTTACTGCATAGCAGAATGTCGACTTAAATTAAGTTCTATAACAGGTGTCATTTTTTTTGGTTTTTTAAACCAGAAGTCAATGAGGCCACTATTCAGTTATGCTTAAATTGTCAATGCTGTTGCCATAGTAATGAATCACTATTAAAAAGAAGAACCTGTCAGTGCCCCACAGCAGCACAGCCACGTCCATACAACACAGACACAACACAGACAAACAAGCCCAATCATCAAAAAACTATATCCAGTAAGTAAAAAATTTGCTTCAAAGGATTGCCATCTTTCTGAAATAAATATATATTTTGGCTCAGTCAAATAAACATGTGACGTGATGCCGTGATAGAGCAAAACACACTGTATTCAGATCTAAAATCTGTTTTGCAGGTTTAAACAGCAGATGAGCTGGGAATGTTATTTTTAGATCTGAAAAGAGGAAACTATAATCCCTCGTCTCGTGCCCCATGCATCCACAAATCTATCTAAGAACTGTTCGATTTTTCCTTCACATTTCTTTTTGCTGACATTCATTAACAGCTAAAAGATTGAAGGACACGAAGCATCGCAAATATAAAAAATAGCTTGTTTAAAGGATCCAGTATAATTCCATGACTGTGTTTGACATTCTTAATGTATTTAGGCCCTTTAATGGGCATTTTTCCAGGTGTTTGGGTCACTCTGAGTCAGTCTGTTACAGCCATTTGTAAGTGAACTGCGTTTCTCTGGTGATGATTTGCAGTTGTGGCACGGGAATGTGGACATGATGCTCCTGGGGTCCTGCAGTTTCTCTACAGCACATCATCAGTCAGACTGGCATGTCCTACATGCTAATGTGGACAGTGTCATTATACATGTACACCCAAAAAGATCAAGTCTTCAGTCAACGACTGTTAACGGTCCACGGTAGGAAAGACTGAAGAATGATTCACCTGTTTCTAAACCACTTATGTGTGTTTACTCATTCATAATTCAACACTTCATGAGATTGTTGACTGTATGTATCTGCTGATATATCTGCCTTTTTAGAAATGTATTCTCTGGTCCCAAAACGCTCCTCCCTCAGTCTGAGACAGGTGTGCCAAGTTGAAAAGTGATGTGACATTCTAGGCATACTTTTCACACAGTCAGTGTTTCCACAGACTTTCCCAAAGTTGAAATCCGATTAAACAGACCACAAAGCTGCCGCTTTCTGTTTTTCTTTCACTATGAAACTGAGGTTGCATACGAAACAAATGCTGGTTATTTGAGTTTGTTAATGTGGAGCTGTTGGTGTCGGCAGCTGATGGCCAACACCCTCTAATACTTCCTGCTTAGTACAACAGCTGTAATGGACGTTTTTTATGTTTGAAGTGTATAATCTGAGCCTTATGCTAACTGAGCACAGATCAGTCACCAATGTCGCCACTAAATGGTAACAGGGCCAGAAACCTCAACTAAACTGCTTAACATTGAACTGTGCAACTATGATGACGCATTAAAAGTTGGGTTTGAAGTCTTTTATTTACGTGGTGTTATCATAATCACTTGTTACTACATGGAAACTACATAAGACTGTTCAAACCTGATAGAACAAATAAACCTTAATACTAATGTCACTTCAGAGACAAATTACGTTATATTTCTGTTTTTGTGAAGCTTTCTAGCACAACTGTGTTAGGACAACATTTTAAATCACATACGTCACCCCTTCATATTTTCCAGTTTTCATTTTGGTGTTTCTCACTCACGAAAAATAAACTAATCTCTTTCAGTTTCAACAGACTGTGGTAAAGCACAAAATAATCCTTTCTTATAGCTGAAAGCTAACGCAAACAATTTCTCACCCTCGTGCGTGAGTGTGTAAGCCATTAAATCTATCCTGCTCCACAGGGTTTAGTGTGACAACAGGAAAACCTGAAAAGGCTTCAGGTGAAATGAATAACCCTCAAATTGGTTCTTTAGTCGTCAGCATGTTTTGAAATCAGAAACCTAGACACATCTGCTGTGATTGTTGACGAATATTTTTATTGTGGTTACACATGATCAATATTAAGATGCTTAAATGAAAAATATAATTCATGTAGACATTTAACACAGTTCTTTTGTGTTATTTAATAATATTAGTAAATAATAAGAAATATGAAGACTAAAAGAAGATTAAACTAAACTTAAGACTTTTTTTCTGTAGGAGCTTTTTGAAACCTGCCTACATTTAATTCCCCTTTCCCCACTTCAATATCACTAAATGTACATTATTGACTTTATATTAGTTAGTACCTCTGTAGTATCGTTGTAAAAAAAATATTCTTAGCGGGGGCCTGGCAAGATGACTTCCAGATGGCTCTGATTGTCTGCATGACCAAACTGTCAAAAATGACGTTGGCATGACGCCATGTCTTCTATTATGACCTGTGCTCACGCAGATATGAAAGTCTGGAGAGGCTGCGGTAAATGTTACGCTGCTTGTAACATCATTGAGCGCGACTGGTTGGGTGTTGTATCAGTGTGTGACCTTGTAGGGACGTGATGTAGGGACATCTCCTGGTGCACAACAATGCCTGGCCTCGTGTGACTGAGTGTCTAGGCACTGGCTGAATGACATAGGCCACTAACCGGCTCTTATGTATCCCTGACCTAAATTCAGTGGAGCACATATGGGACATTATGTATGGTGCATCTGACGCCACCAAGTACCCCAAGAACACCATCCTGACTGCAGGCTCAGATGACTAACACGAGCCCAGACACTGTGCAAAAAGGAAGGGGCCATAGACACCCTAGTCAGACTGGCACAACTTGCATAAGCCTGTGTTTTCAATGTATCACAGATTCAAAATACAACCCTTTATGGATTGATTCTTTTCTAGCAGCCAATGTCACATAATTTTGTTAATTTGTGCAACAAATTTTACAACTTACATTAAAGCTTAATTTATACTTTTTTTAAATGTATTTTCACAATTTTTCTTAAATGACAAGGCCAATCAGCAAAAAAGTAGTCAGGTGAGTCCTCGCAGTCTTTAGCAATCACACACACACAGTAAATGTACACAGTACAGTCCTTAATTTTTACCACAAATGAATGCCTTTATTTTTCAAGACACTTAACACACAGGTATACAAGAGCAGTTTTGCCCCTTGCAATAACAAAATAAATCAAAGTCGATATCAGAACATTTACAGTGGTTACATGGAATGTACTTGTTTCCATTAAAAATTTTAAAGAATCCTTTCAAATAAATAGTTTCTATATAGTCTTTTTAGCTAGTGTTTTTATCAATATATTCTCTCTGTTTAGTCAAAGTTATAGGAATGAAAATCAAACAAAAAAACAGTGGCAAAGCAAGGATATTATACCCATTGCAATCCCCTTTTCAAAAAGGTATTCAGTTTTTAAGCAAACAAAGTCCAGGGGAGAACAATTGTCCCTTCTTCTAGAACTAAATAATCTTGTTCTTCCACCTGAAAGTGTAAATCTGAGTGCCCTGTGGAGACAAAAACATGTTACATGGGGCTTAAGAGATACAAATAAACACAAAATGTCCTTATCAAAAGCTTAAGGTGTGAGTTTCTACAAGGCTGCTGACCTAGCCAGCCAAGATCAGCTTGTACAGTCAACTAAGAATGTATTGTACTGTTAGGGGCCGGCTGCCCACACTTGTCACAGGTTAAGCACCATGTCAGGCTCCTAGCACTACGCTTCAATGATTTCTGCATCGGCCTTTCTCTCTCAGAGAGAACCTAATAAAGAAACTTGTTGTACCAGGGGAGGAATAGGGGATGAAAGTTCAAGGATGCTACAGGAGTCCCTGTGTTTGTTGACAGACCTCCAATTCATACAACGTTTTTTCTACCATGTATGACAATAAGGACCAATCTCAGAAGGAGAAAAGTGCAAATAAGGGCACAGGCAGCCCTGTCCTCTGGCAGGTAAGGGAGAGCGAACAACGACCCCACTGACTCTCCCTTGACGCTGCCGTGTCTGATGTTCCATCCAAGCAGAGGAGGGTCAGACCTTCATGTAGGTGTAAGGACTTTGCACCGTAGAGTAGCAGGCGTTCAGCTCAGTGAGCTCTTGCCATGCTTGAAATTCAAACCATGTTGGCTCCAGTGCAGCTTCAGTCAGTGCTGTGATCCTCCAGCTGGGAGATTATTGTGATAAGATTCTGGAGGCCAAAGATGAAACCGCTGTCCTGGCCTTCGTGCACTACACTGTCTTCTCCATAGTGCCGGCAGGTGGTGTGAGCAAAGTCAATCATGCGAACATCTACCATGGGGCTGCTGGCCTCTCCTGTGCTGTGGGATGAGCGACTGCTGCCACTGTTACTACTCCCACCAGCCACACCTCCACTGCCACTAGCCGAAGAGGAACGAGGAAAACCAAAGGCCCCTTCCTCCTCCTCGTCGTCGTCGTCTTCTTCTTCTTCATCGTCGTCGTCCTCTTCCTCTTCTTCATCTGATGGCTCATCTTCATCACCCTCTTCCCCACCACGGTGTCTGGGTCTAGCGGGAGCCCTGGGAGGGTCTCCGTCGTAGATGATGAGCAGGGAGCTGGAGTAGAAGCGATAGGATTCGCAGGCCTCCAGAGCAGCTTGCATTTCCCGGAGTCTACGCAGCACAGGGGAGAGCAGCTCGCGACGCAGGCGACGCCCATTGTGGAAGAACTGGTAGAGAGCCTCCTTAAAGCCTGCGAGAGTCAGCTTACGGCCATGGTACTTATTCATGAACATCAGCTGGCCTGAGTCTGACTGGTACACCTGCAGAGGGGACACAGAAACATGAGGACTGCAGGTCTTCTATACTGTACATTCATTGCAGAGGAGCTGAAATGCATCTATACTGTACCTGCATGCCACAAAGGCGCACTCCGATAGAGGCCGAAGTACTCTGCTGACACTTGCGAATCTGATTGGCTTTCTTCTCCTCTGTTGCATCATCCCCGTGTTGGCGAGTTCCCATCTTCAAGTCTAAGACACATGGTACTGCGTAGCGCCATGTCAAGTTCTCCAAAAGAATAAACTCTGTGAAACAGCGTTAAGGATCATACCACAAAAATGACCTAGAACTGGGTCATCGTGCTTTTATTAATAACAAAACAAAATCCAGTCCTTAAAATCGCATTACCTTCATTTTGATTCATGAAAAGGATACTGTATTGATTACGGTGCTTTGCATTCTCCTTCATCCTTTGTAATTGTTGCTGGTGACATTTAAGACTCCAGGGATTGTGTTTGATCTGTGGAACCACGTTGCCTTTCTCCAGGCTGAAGTAGAGAACCTCCGCCTGCGGCTGCTGCTGCACTTCATCACGATTATAACTGCAAGGGTGATGGCAAAGATAAAATGTCAGCTCTAACGTTACAAAATATGATAATGAAATGTTGTGTTGGTGCGAACACAAAGTGCAACACGAGCATTCTCACCTCATGATCTTGTCTTCTTTACGACTGTGTCGAGCTCTTTCTTTGGTGTAGTTGTCGTTCTCCAGAAGTAAGGTGGGCTGCTTCTTGTTGCTCCACTTCAGCATCTTACTCTTGGGTTCACAGTCTGTTGAGGGATCCTTGTTTTCTAGGTCTCCCGATTCACTGTGGAGGGGGTAGGCGATGAGACACAGGTTCCCTTCCTCATCTTCTTCAAAACTGACAGACACCACACCTGAGAGAGGGTAAGAAGAAGTGTCATCGTTAGTACACAATATAAAAACCCTTCCCAAATATGACTTTGATGGGTAAATTCAACACAGTCCAAAGATTTTAAAAACAATAATAATTTTAGCCACTGGCAAGATCTAAACAAACAAACAGGAGATAGAGGACAGAGAAGGAATAAGACAGTAGGTCATTTGAGCAGCTCATGTCAGACAACAGAGTTTTTATTAATTCATACTCAAGAAAAATACTGAAAATACCACACAAGACTGAAATGAGTGAACTTAAGCAGGACATTTATTAAGCAAACATCCTCATAAACCACACAAATAATACAGAGTTTTAAACTGTCAGTGTTGATGTGACAAAAAATCCAGTCCAAATATATTTCCATATACTGAAACATACATGGAAAAACAGTAAAACAGGTCATAGTCAGGGCTCACATAATCACAAATGATTCGGTGACACTCAGCCTGTCTACACAGTTCACAGCGAACATGTTTATTGAATTATTTGTCAGTATGTATGACAATGAGTATGTGCAGACGTGATCAACACAATACATGCTGTACAGGCTCATTTTACAAATTAGGCTAACAGGTGTTTCTGAAATCATAATGTTTAAAGCAACACAGTGTACCTTAATGTCAATGATAATTTATGACATGATGCACCCCCACAGACTGCCCCCCCCAGCCTATAGTAAAAGTCCCTACAAGGGCCTGTGTATAGCAGCGTGGGGGAGGTGTTGCACTGAGAATAAACACCACAGCTGCAGCGTCTGATACAGATAAACCTCAGCAAAGGAAGGAGGAATGTGGTGAAAACAGATCAAGAGACATAAGAGAGAAAGGCATATACACACTATGTGAACACTTCAAAATCCTGTAGTATTCACATTATAAAACAACCACAGAGTGAAAACAACCTGGCTACAAGCATCTGTGTTTAGAAAAATACACAGTGATGCCTCTGGGTGTTAAAAATCTAGTCTGTGGACGCAGCATCCGGGTTTCTACTGCAGCCTGTAGGCCTGGTTCATGACATACGCAATGACATCACCAACCCGCAGGAAGCCACGCCTCTGAAGTCGGGCATGATTGACTGAGCTGCCCAGTCAGGCGTCGCAACGTCATTAGACCACCACAGCCAGTACAGAAACTTGTGAGTCACTTTGACTCTATTCAGTAGAAATCCTAAGAATTTACTGATGAAGCACCAATACAGCAAATGGTAGTAATAGGAAAAACTGACCATAATATGTTAGGATGGGATGTTTCAAAGCTTAGTAGTCCGGATTTGTCCTAATCTACAACTTTCAAGACATTTTAGGACATCAGTGTTCGTGAACTTTTTGTTCATTTTAAGAGCATAATTGGCAAATTTCCATATAACAGGCCACTGCAAGTCATACATGAAAACAATAGATAGTGATGAAATGTATTGCACCTCAATTACTAAGTAGGCATTTTAAAAAGTGAAGTTTTACAACAAGAGACACAAGAAAGTCACTACTGAGGAGCATTGAATGGTCAAGAAACCCGCTACTATCAGCTCCCCAGCTCCCTCTCCTGATCTTGGATCTTTTTATAGTCCCATGCTGCATTGCTGAGGAGTCAGGTACCAGGCATGTGTTTTACTTTCGTCACAAGGCCACATTAAGACGTCTGTATCGGCGTGTACTGCACGACATTGTCTGCGGGTAAGAGAGTCTGGAGACATCGAGGAAACACGATATTCCAATAAAAAGCCTGTGTGCATGTGGAAATGTGTTTTCTAGATGATGCTGCAGCATTTACCTGAAACCAGACCTTTGAGTATCCTTAACTGACTAGTACATACCAGTACCCCCAGGTGATCTGTCCCTTTTATGTATGATCCTCTCTTCGTTGGACACCACAGCCATCATAAAAGCCAGGCCTAAAAGATCTCTGGCAACTCTTCATCCTGGCTGGTACTCAGGCCATAGCAGCTCGGATGCTACTTGAAACCCACCCCTGGCGTATGAGAGTGCATTTCTCCAACGCCAGTGACACTGTGTACAAGCCACAAGATGTGCGCAGTGTGGCTTCCACCTTCTATTGTTAAATATATGTCGTAGAGTTATATTCTCACTGCTCTTTCCACACATGCTGTGTACTAGGAGTCAGGCTGCTTCCCGCAGGTCTGTGATGGAGGACTTACCTTTATACAGAGGGGTGAACTTCCTCATCTCTGGGGGAAGGTTCTTGTAGAACTGGTGCTCGCGGGGGATGAGGGGCTTACAGATAGTCTGTTCCCCGAACCGTAACACACAGGAGTGACCTCCCACTTGGTGCACGAAGGGCTCAAGCATCACCCCTTTCCCGGGAAAAGGAGTCCCGTCCGCCTGCATTAGGGCTTCCAGAGCGGGACTCATCCTCACTCCGCATCGGACAGCTGAACGACGGGGACCCACGTCGCACGGGAGGCAAGAAACTCGGCCGCTCGTTTGGCTCCCTATCCTGGGGCTCTTCTCTGCCGGCTCGCACGGGGGCGCTGCTGCTCGCCTACTCGCGCAGAGCACTGAAAAACAAAAGGCTGAACCAAACAGGAAGGACAGAGGCAGAGACTGGATCTCTCATTCCCTTTCCTTGTGGAAGGACAAATGAGGAAACTCGTCCGCTGGACCGAATAATTCCCGTGTTGTTTGTGTAATAAAATGATACTTATAGAATTTAAAAAGCTACTTTAAACGTCCACGAGCGACGTACAGCGACGTACGTGCTCTGTGTCAGGCTGTTACCGAAACTGACGACAGCGCTGATCATCCGGGCAGAAAAGCAGCTGAAGTCCCACCCCTCCGCACACGCAGCCAATCAGAGAGTCGCAGCTGTCGCTGGGAGGAGATAAGGTGCCTAGGAAAGGATCAAGCAAACAAAGAGGAAGGAGAGAAATCAGGGGGGAGGGGAGAACAGGAAAAAAAACAGACAAAAACAAAACACTGAAAGGATTTCTCCTTTTTAATGTACACGCAAGTTTAATCGTTCTCAACTTGAAGACAGGCTGCAGGTTGCATTTTTAAGCGTTTTGCTCTTGAAACATCAGATATTCTTGAAGGCTAACTGCAGCACAAATGTAGATTGAAAGCATGAATAAATGTAATGTCTTTCACAGTGTCTGTGGCTATTTTTCTTAAGTGTGTAAATCCCAATAATTAAAGCAAAACAGAATATTATGTGTTTTTATGACATATATCAAGTCTGAATTTACCAGTGAGATACACCGGTGTATGCAGATGTTAAATATCTTTTGATATCTGTTAATCGACCGAACATATGGTTAAGAAGACCTTTGAAAAGGTACATTTGGTTACACACCAGGGTACAAACACTCAAGAAGTACCTTGGAGTCTGAGGCTGTGCTCACATGATATGTGACAGAAACGAATCCCATGTTTAAAATTTGTGTACATGCCATCAAACAACTCAGAGTCTGCTGTGTAAAACCACTCAATGCCAAATAACATTCTGCGACAGAATTGGATTCAATTATATTCAAGTAAGTAAATCTAAGGTTTGGCTTGGATCCTGACACACACATCCTGGCAGGCAGCTGGCGTGAACATAAGGCCGTGCTCAGACCAATAAGGGCTTTGTTAAAAAAGGACAGGGGTCTGCGATAGTGTGGCCATAGATCTCTTGGGACTGATGAGAAAATGGCATATGATTCAAGAAGTCTCAGTGGAATAAACATCTGTGAGTTTGAAGCATGAATCTGCTGTACTGTTACCCAAACCCATTTCCAATGAAAGATGCTTCATTAATCAGCTCCTGCATCCATTATTGTCTGTTCCCAGGCGTCATGTATGGGATTAACATTGAGATGACATCCAATACATAATATATCTCCTCCTCTAATAATACGTAGCACAACATTATTTTACAGTTATGGTCTGAATTGTTCCGTGCAACATCCTTCTAAACATACCATGAACTCCAGAGGTAGATAGTTGAATGCACATATCTTTGGTGTAGGCTCTGAATAATATCAGTAAAAATGTAGTATCTCTTATTTTAGAAATGTAAAGAGTCAGTACTCTATATAAACCCTATAGACTAAACTAATGGTCTTCTTCTGAATGGCAGTCGACCTAATGAGTCTGACTGGTGTGCCAGACCAGACAAAGCTGAGGTATTGTAGGGAAGCTCAGGTCACTGGACGGTTACAGTCTAATCATGCACTAATCTGTGATGTTCCAATTCTGCACTGGGATTACAAATGGGAAGAAAGGATCCCAGACCTGGGCAGGGACAGAGATTACAGCATTTGCACAGGGAACCCACTCTTCTTTTTCCATTGGTCCTGCCAACACATACTCCCTGGTGCTCTGGTGTGAAATGTGGCTAAGAACAAAAGAAGAAATACAGTGTGTGTGTGTGTGTGTGTGTGTGTGTGTGTGTGTGGTCTGTAGCTAAACTAATGGTTTCCCAGACCTTTTGAACACAGGATCAACAGAACAACATACATTTAATTACGCCAGTCTATTTTTACGACGCATAACCATGATGGCATAATGTATATGTATATGTTAATGTATATGAGGAAGAGTTAAGCATTTTCTAGCCGACTCATTCTGGGCTTCCTGAAGCGTCAAGTGTTATGTCAACAGCGGCTGCCCCTCTCATCTCCTGGGTCTGTGTTCCAGGACAATAGGTCCAGGCTGTGTCAGAGAGACCGCACTCCAGCTATGAGACAGAGCAATGATGTAATCTCTAAAACCCTCCTCAATGTACAGTCAGTAATGTGCAGCCTCCTACCAACACAATAGCCATTGTTTACTACACCCAGCAGAGATGCTGCCTAAGTCTGTCAGCAGTGACAAGCAAATTTTTACTAGCTCATCTAAACAATACTGTACAGGGCAGTATGAGAGAGAAAACGTAATCCTTTTCTGCTCACGAGCTTAGCAACCAGTCTAGCCTATCACTCATCTGTATGTAGTATAGGTAGAGCATTGTATAGTCTCTGCTGCTATAGCAGGGGTGGCATGATAGCTCAGTGGGTAGAGCAGTCGTCTTCAAATCAAAGGGTGAGTCAGTTTAATTCCCAGTCCCACCAGGTTACATGTCAAAGTGTCCTTGGACAACACACCGATACCCTGTAGTGGCGCAGACACGAGTCTAGCAGCTGTCCAAACAACAAATTCCCCCAGGGGATCAATAAAGTACTCATTATTATTAATATTTATTGTGCTATGAATTGTAAGTTTGTTCACTGAACACCTCTGGCCTAATCATTGACATGTAATGCAATTATTGAGGTGCTGAATCTCGAGAAAGTAGAGGGTTTGAATAACATAGTCACATGAAACTGTAGAAAATAGCATTATTAAAACTCACCAATTCTACACTGCACAAGCAGAGATATTTACGACTTATTTGCTTTTGCTTCTTATTTGCAACTTATTTGTGTTCTGCAAGACAGAAAAATACACATTGCTGTACTCGTATTGCATTAACATTAGTATCATAAAATTACAAAATGTGCGGTAAATGGCAAACAAAATGATTGTGCTTCTGATATCCAGAATCAAAAAGAGGATGTCTGGCTGAGAATTAAACTTCAGTGGGAGGAACTCAAAAAGAACCCATGCAGTCAACACACGCAGAACATGCAAACATCACTCAGAAAGCCAACAGGTGGATTAACACCCAGGGCTGCCAACTGAATAATAGAAATATAAAATATGAGTCACTGCGATATACAGTTAGTAGATGATCCATTACAGGAACAGAACTTCCTGAAATAATCACATTTCACCTACAAAAGTGTTGGCAAAAAACCTTTGGACAGTCAATAATGAGGGTCCATCAAAAGCTGAGTATTATATATTGTTTACACCAACAAGGGTTATTGAAGGCAGAGACTAAATAGTCACATTATAACAGGAGAAATGATTGAGTGGATGTTACACTTTATGTTTCTGTCCATTGGACTGCACATGCTTGCACTGAAAATGATATGGCTGTAACTGCCGTAGTATTATGGCCCAGTTTCTACACCCAGTGGATCAGTGCTAATTCTGCAGAAACACATCACCATGGGAACAGTCACTAGAGGACAGTGAGTGGAAAGATTGGGTTGTAGTTTGTTAGGAGAAGATACATACTTATTTAGGAAAATACAGTAAGCTTAACATTTGCAGAAAGAGAGTAACCATAAAATACCCTGTATTATTAGAAAAATAGATTGTAGGATATTGCTTTGACTTGCTAATAAGTCAGCTGACCTTGACTTGACATCTTCTCTATTCTTTTTTTATTCACAGATCATGTGTCTGCTTCAGAGTCTTGTTGCACCTCACGAGACTCCTATCTGATAATTTATTATGGCTCTGCTGACACATTTTTAGACACTTACACCCTGCCAAATTAGCCATCCTCCTCTCCAACATTACCCATGACCCCTGAACCACAACAGATAACATTGTGAGATGAGATGACTTGCCTAGCTCTGATTTGCCTCGGACTTGGGTCAGATTCCATGCACCCAGTCTAAGCTGGCCAGGAAGCGTGTCTGCATGTGGCCTTTGGGTACTTTCCAAACAGCTACTCTCAGTTTATTGCATGTGCCTGGCCTCCAAAAAACACCCCCAACCCTGCCCCATCCTGCTCCACATCCTCTCTGGTTCACTGTCAAATCTATGTCCCAAGTGGACCAGACTCAATTGTTGTTGCCAGGGAATTGCTCTATAGCTATTGCAAACTTTCACACATTTCATATATCCTGTCCACAACTCTGAACACCTTCATCCTCCTGCCCAGCATCTCACTGTAAACCATTGCCACCGATTAACAAGAGCCACACTTGATTTGGGAACACGACACAAATAAAGACATTTATTTACGTATATATATTTAAACTAAAGGACATGGTATTTGATTTTTGGTTTTTTAAAAAAGCAGAAAAACTCCGATTGGAACAATCAATAATGTATGAAAAAAACAGTTGCAGGAAATCTGTAACAGAATGTGTTTCCCAGTCAGAGGTGCTGTACACAAGGGTGTAAGACTACAGATTATCTTTCTTTAATCAAACAAAGTTCCCTCTCACCATCCTAATCCTTGTTCTGTGACTTCTCACTGTACCATCTGTCCAAATAGCTGTCAGCAGCAGCACTATTTAGAAGCAGGCCACCATGCTCCTTTGGTTTCCTGCGAGCAGCAGATACACATGGAGTCACACAAATAGAGGGGTAAATGAAAGCAAGAGGTAAACTCAAAATCCCCATAATGTGTACGAGTGAGTACAAAAACACACTGCCAGATTTAAGAAAGTTTCCTTCCCAGAAAATGATTACATCAACATCTTGTCAGTGCCAACACTGTGGTCACAAAAGCAACAGCATCCTTATGGTTCTCAGAGCAGTCAACACTGCTAAATTACACAGGGCTAGTACAAAACATATCAAGAAAACACAGCACCAACTACACGTGTTTGTGTGCCAGTGAAAAAAGCACGCACCCTACTTATTAACAAACTAGTTTATATGCATTTTCTTTTACCTAAAAGGTAAAACGTAGAGGTGCATTTAAACCTACTTTAGATCTAGTCCAACACTGACAGTGCTCGCGTTTTTAGTTCTTTTTGACAGTGCACATGTGGTAGTCCTCCATGCCTGAAAAACTCAGTGGGTGGAGACTGCTGAGGAAAAGAAAACAACCTTTCTAACCTCATGGCTCACATCCTTTTTTTCATTTTCATGGAGAAACGTGCAGTGTTGTCTCTGGTTGGCTCCGTGCTTTAAAAGACAAGAACAGTGACGAGTCAGGGAGGTGCTTCGAAATAAAACTCTCAGAGCTAGTCTTATTAATATTGTCCATGAGTTTGTCTGTTATTATAGTCTAGTTATAAAACTGAAATCAGATAATCTGAGTCTTTAACTTTCAAAGTCTGTGGAATTCTTGCAGCTTTGCATATCTCCCTGCAGCTCGCTGTACAGTAACAAGTTCCATATGACTCAAGTCCGCAGGCACTGAAAAAAGGGTAGGGTTAAGTAAACAAACCCACCACTCAAGTTGTACACGTGTTATATAAGATGTCACGTGTTGCTTGGGACTGCCAAACCATAATATTATGATTATCAGACACACACACATGCACACACAAAATGTATGTTCTGCCAGAGCCCAGACTCATGAAGGTTTAACCCAAAACAAACAGTGCAGAGACTTATTGACCATTCAAGGACTTCCATGAAATTTAACTTCATTGGGTCACACTGGAGCACTCATGGATAAACCTCAACAGTGACCTATTCCCCAGTTTCTGCATTCTACTGTAGCTTGACTCCTCGACATTTGTTTCTCTTGTTATTTTTTTGCAATGCTAGGAACAAAATATGGATTCAAGGGATTGGGTTGCATCGGGGATGTGATAGTTTATCTCTGGAATTGTGAAGTGTGGGACATAAAATGCTGGTGTTTCTTTTCTTTTCATTCTTTTTGGCATGGAGGCTGGTGAAAAATCTTACTAGGATTCTTTCAGGTACAAAGTTCATAAAAATGAATGTCCTCACGTTGGTTTCGAGAACACTTTGGTTTGCAGCGGTTTTCTCTTTCCAGGAAAATGGAGTAAACAGCATCTGCTGAAAGTCAGAACAGGGACTCCTCCCCATTTGGCTGGCCATAGAGCACATGTTTTCAGTCTGCAGATGTAGGGGCTTTTGGAGTTTCCTCACATGTCAGTGGTATGTGCATTTACAATGTTTTTCTCGCATTAAGGGAACATTGCCTTCCTTGAAAATCCTTGAATTTTAGCATGATCACTTGGCCTAAGATTAGATTAAAGTTACAGTTAAGTTAGGATTAAACAAGTTATGGCCAAATTTAGGGTTTAGTCTGCACAAACGTATTGTACCAAAGTAAAAACCCCATGAGGTGAGACCAGGCATGTATTTGCATGCCTATGAACAGAATGTTTGAGATAGAAAAAGTAGTTGACTTAGTTCCTATCAGTTGCAGCTGTATTATGTAAGAGTCCAGTGAAACCCATGACATTACATTGACACAAAGTACAGATTGTTCAGTGGTGGCCCTGCACATTCAATCACAAAAACACAGCTTAATTTTTACTGTAAAGGCAAAGGTCAATGTCGTTGTACTGTGAGATAATCAGCAGTGACAGATATACAATCAAATAATATCTATAAGTACTGTACATGTTGTGTTTTATCACTAATGTCATAGCTACAGTATCTGATGCATTGTGCTGTGTAATGACACCGTTTGCACAAACCACTTAAATTTGCAGAATGCAAATTGGTTAAAGTAGTTGTTTGATCTAATACTAACTATGTCTGCTACTGTAGACTGTGGCTCCAGTTGATGTGAGTAAGTTAAATTTCTCAAAATGCAAAATGAGCAGCGGTTTTCTAAGGAACACGGTAGGATGATAAATGTTGCCTGTTGTAATGCATGAACTGGCTTACCATTACAATTCAGGCACTAAAATATTATATTCATTTCAAAGTATCTTAATTATTATTATATATTATATATTATTATTATTATTATATCTTTTTAGGCCTTCTGGTCCCCCTTCATTTCAGGCACTGTGCAAAGCAGGAAATGCAGGTTCACACTGACACCATGGTAGCTCATGGACTACTAGTTTGGCACCATTCCTGTCTCTTCTGCAGCTCAGACTTTCACTACAACTTAGGGACTTGCCACCTCCAAAAGTTTTCTGATCACACCTGCATCATTGAATACAACGATAAGGAGTACAGACACCTAATAGAGAATCAATAAAGCCAAAGATCAGACGGTAGGAATTTCCCTTTCCCACTCAACATCCTTGGAAAGTATAGATTGTAGACCCTAACATATCTCAGAATCCACATCAACAACAACCTGGACTGAACACAATATATACAGGATAGTAGCTGTTCACTCTAAACTAGTGAACTCGTAACAGAACTTTTAACTGTTAACACAAGGTTCAAAGAAGTATGTAAGCGAAAGAGGGTATTAGTCTGAAAAAACAAGAACAAACTAAGCCCACAAAAGACCAATAAAGTGGATGGCTGCAGAATTCTATTCACGGTGAAGAAGAAATATTAATAAGTAAAGACATATGCTTTACAACAAGGTTTAAACCAATGGTAACATAAGACTAAAAGGAATCTTGAGAGAATGGTTCCAGACTTCATGCATTAATTGACTACTCTTACAAGTATATTATTATAAGGATGCTCGTACAAGTATATTATTTATGGACCTAGCTGTATATCTATGACAAAAACTTGCACTTGAAAGTCCTAAATTTATATCTCAACATGAATTTAACTAAAGCAGTTCAAAGTTTAGTAGATGTTGAGAGACTGTCTAGTTCATACATGTATTTCTCTGAAACCATGACATTTCATCATAACACCATATTAACGTGGATTAATTCATCAGATGAAGCCAACATGGACAAAAACAAACTGACCATCACTTCTGATTTTTTTTACATGTAGTTATCACCCTGGTGAGTCAGTAACTCAATACTACTGATAAGGGCTTTCATTGTGAGAAACCATCAATATCTCACCCTGTCAGCAGCGCTTTAGACTGGGCTGCTATTGATTGTGCCTCTGCATTCACTCTATATACTGAGAAAGTGCATTTCAACAAACCACAGAAACAGGCCAAAGTAAGACAGCAGAACCTTCCCAACCTGCAGCATATGCTGTATATATCCTTCCATATGAAATCAAAGTGGGCTACTTTCAAAGCTTCCATGCATTGCCTGAACTTTTATTTTTGTTTAAAAGACTGAATGGGTTTCTTGGTAAGACACAACTTGCAAAAGGTACTGCAAGTGAAACACCAGAGCTATAAGGAATGAGAATAAATGTTAAAGTATTCCAGTATTGCATCATAACTCATGTTATGCACTACATTATTAAGACATTTCTATATTTATAGAGAAGACCTTTCTATATTTATAATAAAAATGCCAGAGGGCTCAAAATGTTCATACTTTGTTGGACGTCTGAATGAGTTGATGCAGTACCTGGATGAAGTACATGCAGGCTGTTACTGTGCGTAAAGGGACACCTGAGACAGTGCAGAATGAGCTGAATACTTTTTTTTCTTTACTTAAGTTTAGCTGCTTCACTGAACTGGCTGTAACTTGCAGGGAGGCCAATAAACTTTAGTCTTTACTCGAAAAACTCAAAATGTAGTTAAAAGACTGTTTAATATACCTGGTTAAAACATGAAACATTTTAGCACAGACACAAGACATTATACCCACAGAGATCCTACTTCAAATGTTTTGATGTACCTCTGAGTCATGGACACTGTTCCTGCTCTTCACAATAGTTAGTTTCCCAAAACAAACCTCAAATTTCTGACTCATAAAGTAGAGGTTAACTTCCCTGCAGCCGAATTTGAATTTTGCTAATTAAAGAAGTCTAAAACAGGACTGCTATAAAGTACAATGAGTGACACGATCTAGCCTAATTAGAAGTAGTAGTGCCAAAAATGTGGAGTGAATATAATGAGCACATGTCTTCTGTGCACGTGTCATAGTCCTCTCTACTTATCCATTCTCTTGTCAGTTCATCTCCACAGTGTGTGATGTTGATCGATAGTCATTGCACTAGTTGTTTGATTCAATCTGCATGGACCAATCCCTAAGGCATGGAGATTGATCCTTAACACTGTGACGTCTGTTTTGTTCTGACCAAGTTTCAATGTGAAAGTAGTGGTAGTTAATTTAACTGTGTTACTTTTACTTTAACAACAGGATAATACAAATATCTGTATCTGTGAAAATTCAAACGATGCATTCTACATGCTGCAGGTAGATTTAAAAACCCTTTGTGCAGACCTGAAGGGTCATTTTATATAAAGTAAGCCATTAGTTTACACTGTGAACTTGCATTAGCAGCAAGGTCTTACATTTCCATAATGTCTATGAATAACACATGTAATGTTAGCAGATGTGATGTGAGTGGGGGCGTGGATTAAAGCTGTAGCCCTGGGAGTTAATTATTTGTGGGTGCCAGCGCTAAGCATGAGCATTAAGCTAGTGCTCTGCTTTTCCACTCATAGAGCTTTTAGCAATAGATAAACATTTCTGCAGAGGTCACAGTGACAAACTAGCAACTCTCTCTATCAATTCTTCTGTCTGTTCCTTCCTCTATTTCTTCAGTTAGATAAAATACAGCACTCCTTCTTTTATCTTTTCACCATTTCTCATATTAATGTACACTATTTAGCCTTTTTTATGTTCCCTATAAGATATGTCCTGTCATTATATAGTGTAGTGAGGGAATGTGTTGAATTTTAATAGTATGCTAAAATCTACAAAAATATTTATTAATCCTAAACAATGTTTTCTTCATTTTGCTGTGTAATGTTTTTTTGTCTCATCATCTGCATATGTACTTGTTCAGTATCACAGATGCTCACACATCCTCCCTCAGTCTCTTATCTGACTAAGCTCACAGTATTTGCATCACTCAGCATTAGTGTTCTCCTCTTCCCACGACATATTGAAAAACTCACACGATTAATCCCGTTGAGAGTATTCTCATCCTTTTCCTCTCCCATCCCACCTGAGTCTCCCTCTGTTTCTCTCTCTCTCTCTCTCCATCTATACCACGACCCCTCTCTTTGCTGCAGTGTGGAATTTTCCAAGCGCAGCAAGTGCTGCAGTGCTGGGCTCAGAGTGACGGCGTGAAAAGGAAGGAGGCAGAGCAAATGCCACTTAAGTAACATCACTATTATGATCAAGGCTCCAGGTTTAATCTGTACATTTAGTGAAAAAATACTGGACAGACATAAAGTTACAGAAGCAGAGGAGAAGGAGCACTCATGGATGTGCCTGGTATTTTGTAGATAACATTAGATAGTACTGGATCATTCCATTTTACAACAACAAGACGCTGACGTACAAAATCCTCATGCTTCTGTTTATTATTTAATCAATACAAAGTAAAGAATGGCTGTAAATACCACTTAAAGATGTGTGTGAATTCTCAGCAGTGGACAGATTTGTTAGGATGGACAAATGGATCCCAGCAGTTGATGTGACAAATGTCCTCACATGAAAAGAGTCTTATCACAGTGAGGTACTGCAGAGATTGTAGCATTCTTGGTGTGAAAGAGAAGGAGGTGATGGGAAATGTGTAAATGACATTCTGTGACTGTGATGACCGTGCGGCAATGAGCGTCTGTGGGAAGTTCGTAACTGGCTGCAGTTGAGGTCATTTAGAGTTTAAATCACTGTGGATGTTTTTTTTTGCTGCAGTCCGTTGGGACAATGTGAAAACGATGACGTTGGAAATGGCCACGAGGGAGGGAGACCGTAGGTGAATGCGTATGTTACTAAGCTGTAGATGACCGCCCTGAGTCATCAGTGATGGTTATAACAGCATGCCCGCACTTTAGTTAGTTTATTAGGTACCTCTAGCTAAATTATAATATATAAATCCTCATTTTATGAAGGTGAAACACATGACTGTAAACATTTACGACTTTAACCTGATTATGCTGAATGCACTATTGTTGCAATGGAGCTCAACAATGAACATGTTAAGATGGATTAATATTTCTTGACTTCGATGAACATTAAATTGGACTAAGTAGTTAGGTATGTTGGCCAAGACTCTGGGCGACTTGCAGAAGCTTGAGAAAACATTGATTAATGAGGTTTGATGTATACGACAGATATATAGTGTTTGAACATAAACAAGTACTCCTTAAATACTCCTATCACATGTTGTTGTCTTTCTGTCATGTTTTGGTGCCAATGGAAACTAGACCCAGCGAGTCTCAGCAGAAGGATTTTATGGGAATCCCAAGCCCACAGGGACATGGGCCAGAGAAGACCAACCCCAATAAGTGCCAGTTTATGCACAAACACAAAGCTATGAAATAATAATCACCAATCACCAAGCTTATTTATTATTATTATTAATTAACTGATTCACAGGGAGTAAATAAATACATTTGACATAAGTTCTGATCTATTTATCAGTTGCTAATATAAATCAAAATTAAGTGGATTTCTTCCTCTAACTAGCTGGAAGCTAGCCATGTACTGTAGTTTCAGCCTGTCTGATTCAGTTTGTCCCATGTAATAATCCCAGGGTTGCATAACCCTGACCCTTTGACCCCCCTAGCATGGCTACCAGCCACAAATCCCAGAGATCAAGAAAGACATCGGACAATGGGAAGACAGCATTGACAAGAAGGGCCAGTGAATGTAAAGCTGCTTGACTGGCAGACAGAAAAAGGGCATTTGGTCCTCTCCTCACACAGACTGGTTGAGTACACTGTGGTAGCAGATACGGGGCACTGCCAGAAAAGAGTGGCTTATACTGTGAAAACAAATGTCAACACAAGCTCCCAGTGTCCTGTCCATTTGCCCTGTGCTGTAAGGAACGCAACGGTGGCAAGGTTTAAGCAAACAAGTCAAGTGAAGAGTTAATTATATTGCCAGACACTGCACTGGTAAAAGATAATGACATCTATTCTCCCACTTAGTGCGCACTGCCTTCAGAACCTCTGCCAAAAAAACACCAGAGAACTGGGACAGGTCTCCCTTGGTATGAACTGGTATGAATCTGTGAAAAGTTTGAAATGAATAGAACAACCCAGAAATTTTCTTTTTGGACCATGGAGGGAGAGGTAGTACGTGTACATTTGGAGATGATGCTAAAAGCAGCACAGGTCCTTAATAGACGAGAAAGAGAGGTAAATTACACCCTGACAGAAGATAAGAAGACACATTTGCTCTTAATGAGAACAGCTTAAATATAGCCAGAGAAGTAGGGGCAGTTGAGACAGCACCCAATACCCAAGTAAGTGAGTGCGTGTGCAGGCACCTTCTTAGTGCATCTCTTGGATCATTTTCCACCCTTGCTGCCCCGCAAGACACATAATATCCTATATATGTAAACTTAAACACACACCTATACCCTGGTGGAGACACTTGGAAATTACCTTTAGGAACGTGCTGTGAATGTATATCATTTAATAGCACAGCATAGAAAATTTGATAGCACTATCAGATGGTGGTTGAGCAGTGCTATGTTTGTAACTTCCACCATAACTTGACCACATACCACATATACATATACACATACACATACATACACATACACATACACACACACACACATATATATATATATATAGATAAATAGACATAGTTATATATATATATATATATATATATATGTAACATTTGGCACTTTTTCACTGTATTAAAAAAGGGTAAGACAGCACCAAAAGTTGGGGTACTTTCACATTAAACACTCTCCTATCCATTGATTATTTACATCTGTATCCCTTCCTACATCAACAACTCCATGCACCACTGTCAACCAGGAGGGTGCACTCAGCCCCACACAAGCCCTGAGAGAATTCTAAAGATTTCCTCTGACATAAGACAGAGGTGAAAAACTAGACGTTAAGTATCCCATCAACAGCCAATGTCAACACGCAGCTTCATTTTGCTTAGTCACAGCAAAACACTAAAAAAACACAGAATATATATATATATATAAAAACACAGAAAACATGCATGTTGAAGTGTCTCTAAGTGGATGAGCAGCTCTTCATCAGACATTTATCTTCTGTGGCAGGCCAGTATGTCAGCAGGGGTTATCCGACCTGGGATACATCCAATCATCACCACCTGGAGAAATCTCGTGCACAAGCAAAGGCTCAGCCCCATTGTTAACATATGCTGCACAGAGATATTTAGCTTACATAAGAATCAGGAAACATGATCTGTGCCTGCGCTTTAGAGCTGCACAACCTCCCATTTAACATGTGAGAGGCATGGCTGGCTCTCTACAGCCCTTCATCTGAGAGAGAAGTGTGCAGATAGTCTTGTAACATTTGAGTAGTATTCATTATTTCCACATCATAGGATGAAAGATTGTTGAAAAAGGAATAATTATGTGTAAGACATTTAAGAAAGATAAAAGTTAGCTATACAACCCCAGTTCCAAAAAAGCTGTTTCTCTGTGTAAAGTCTATATAAAAACAGGAAACAATGATTTGCATGAAGAATTATGTTGGTTTTTAATCCAGTGGGTATCAGCCTTGTCCCTTGCACAGAGGTTTGTTTGACAATTTGACGATGCTGATTATTGTCTGCATACTGGTAGCTCAGTGGTTAAGGCAGAGGGCTGGGCTGCAGGAATAGCAGGATCAATTCCCAGCTGAGCCATCTAGCCCACTGCCGGCTCAAATGCAGAGAATAAATTTTGTATCAATGACAATAAAGTGGATTCTTCTTCGTTAGTTCTCTAATTAGCATAACCTAACTTGCTAAATGTTTCTTTTTAGTGCTACTTATTTTCCACCCTTTTGTTGCCTCTGTTTCTACTTTTTTGGGCTTTACTTTACTTTGCTTGGCAGACGCTTTTATCTGAAGCGACTTACAGGGAGCTAGCTTTACATTGTTTTCTATGTTCTATTGTGAATAAAATATGGGTTTATGAGAGTCAACACATAAAAAATCTCGACTGGCTTGTACTTACTTTTGTTTTAACTCTTTTCTCTTTTGTACAGTATAGTTAACGCATATTAGTAAAGCAATCGAATTTAAATGCTAATGTAACTGGAGCTACACATTTGCATAAAAAGTATGTCACCTCTCTCTGTCAGCATGGCGTGAGTAGCTCATAATGTGACATATAGCAACTGTCACATGATAGTGTTTGTCTGTATGCAGGTCGCAGGGTCTAAGCCCTTCACTTATTCATTCTAACCCCATCACCTTGTGTTCTGAGGTGTAGAGATGTGGTAATCTAACACCAGGCAACCTCTGAACTGAGCTGCCTCAGTGGATCCAGCGCACTTGTGTGCTTTGTCAGTGAGAGAGAACGAGTTCATAGTGATAATTATACCAACCCTTAGACTCTTTTTGAGGCTCCCAAGAGAGAAGGCGAGAATGGAGCAAAATGAGCTCATCTCAACCTGATCCCAGTTATGTTTCAACACGTGCAAAAGACATGAGGACCTTGAAGGTGTTACAGGTATTGCAATAATGTCAGCGACTATGCTGTCAATCACTATTCCAAAACAATAACAGAATCAAATGTAGCTGAATTTGCACTGAAGGAAGCTGATGTTTTCTAAACATTAAAATAGATGCATAGCAATATTTGCCATGTGCTGTTTGAGGCTAAAATATTAAAGAAACATTTGGTCTTGACGGTGCCTGTCAACGCCTTTTTGAGACAATACATTTCTGTTTACTGCAGCAGTGCAGGCAAACATACAGTAACTGAGTTCTCAGCCAGCTCTCTCCTTCATTCCTTGGCTCAAGAAAATGTCTGATCTGTGTAAACAGCAGGCAGAGCCAGTGAATACATGACATTAGGACTGCATAAACAAGCATAGAGAGAGGATGAAGATTGGTAGGCTTGCAAACATGTGGTTGCTTCACCTTGTGTTTAGAAAATCTCGTATCTGCTGAGCTGACAGTCCTACCACACCTAATGTCACTTGGCAAAGGCAGTGCCAAACACTGTCAGTGGCTCCCTGCTGGCCACAGGTGTTTAACAGATGACAGTCCTGTCTCTGTGATTCCCTGAAACATCAATGTTTGAGTATCACCAGGCTTTGGCTGCTCCAAGTTCCCTATCATCAGGGGATTTAAAAGGAATCATCAGCTGTTTATCTTCGACCCGTCAAACGATATCCTGCACTGCGAGGGCTTTAGGAATCATTTACTTTTTGCTAGAGTCAGTGCTGAGTAAGAGTCTCTGTCCGGGTGTCTCACAAAGATCTGCACTCTGTCCACCAATGGGACATAGCTATGTAAGGAACATGTTGATCCACCAGTCACAGCAACAGTAACACCAACACATTGCAGCAACCCCTCATGCCAGCTCTGTCAGGTTCATTACCACTCTATAAATAAAGACTTACCAAGTGAATAGTCAATGGGAATTCTTGCCCTCATATCAAAGGCCTATTGCAAGTACTCGTCAGCACAAAGACTCCACTGGCCGCCACTGTGGCATGCATCTAACTGGATCACATAACCTGTCTGTCCAACAATTTTAATAGAGGAGGCAATTAAAGGAGGGCTATATAGATACACGTGACCAGAGATCATATTTAGATCTAGAACCTCGGAAATACTATTTTACCAAGAGACATCTCTGTATTTATATTCACATAGTAGACAGTAGCATCAGTAGTGGTAGTAGTAGATCAGTACTTTATTATGCTGGCAGGTTCAGACTAATTTTCCTGGAATTTGCTGGGCTGGGCTGTGCACCACACAGAATGTACAAAAACGGAAAACAACAACATAAAACAAATTATTTGGGACACATGACGAGAAATGCCTCTGTCATCTGGTTGATTAGATTAAAAACCTCTTCCATTGGGAGTACTTGACAGGGGATTGCCCCAGTTTTGACACTAAATTTGACTGGAAATATACAATATTATGATAAAATATATCCCCATCTAACAAAAAAAAGAACTAGAACAGTGTCTCCATTTACTGACTGATTACCTTCACAGAACCAGTTTAACAACTTACATGCTGCACCTTGTGGGTAAACTTGATGTTCGCCACTGCACCCTCTTCTATGAAAGTGAGACTTCCCATCACTGTCCCTTTCAGATGATATAGGGCTAAGGAATAGCTTCTACCCACTCACATCTCATATTTGTACCTGTGTCTTCAACCATAACTTTACTTCTTTTGAATGATTTGCTGACGTTTGTTACTCTTCATTACTTTTATGTGCTGTTGTTGTCATACATACATAAATACATATTACATAAATAATTATTAGTCTCACTATTATTATTATTACTGTTATTGTAGATAATGGTTTTTTTCACAGACAAACTGTATATATTGGGAACAGCACACTGTGAACGGAGCTGCTGTATGTACCACTGATGCCTTTTTGGTACGTTAGTTCTTTGTGTTTAGACTGTAAAACAAATCATTAAAACATGACCAAAATAGAATAGGTCTTACAGGACAGGACATACCTGGTTGCACTTCATTGTTTGTTGCTGACAGGAAACTGTTAAGCTAATCTATAATTGCAAATCTGAATTCACTGAACTTCCTGCTGGTTTCTATTTCAATTATATACTAGGAAAGTCTGGCAGGTTTCCAAACACACGGACCTTGGTTCTATGAAAATGAGGAAAATAAAAAGGGAACTGAAAGTAATTTTATTTTTGCACAGATAATAGGGAAACAGCTCATACAGTCAAATGTTGTTTCCAAGTCTGTGGTTGTCTGGAATGGAACAACGGGAAGAGCTGTTTGAGTACCAAGATGGTACTAAAAGGACTAAAGGGCTAAAAGCTAAAAGTTGCCAATTAGACTGTAGGATATGCTCCTGGTTTGTAAAATAACCAAAATTTGCCACCATCATGATTTGTGTCATAGCTGAACGGCTGAGTAACGCTATACTTAACAGGTGTGGAAAGTCATATCTTATATCATTAGAATGTTTTTATTAACAGTATAATAAAAAAGAGAGATTACATTGCATGAGGAAACAAGTCTGTGTAACATGACCTGTCTGACATTCTGAGACGTTTTTGTTACAAGATGGTGTGAAAAATAAAGTCAGTGAATTATCCCCTTAGTGTTTGAATATTACACAAACAGCATTGGATAAATCTCAAATGGGTCAGTGCAAGACAAACAGTCTGAAGTAGTCTGTACTGGGCTGAGACGACATAAATAAGAATAGGTGCGTAATAGGGAAGCACGAAACATTTCCAAACAAAAAAACAACACAAAGATGACCTAGACTTTTTAATCTTTTTTTTCACTATATTTGTGCTCATCAAACTTTCACCAAGTTTGGAAATCACAGATAAAGAAGTGCCCAGAGCCTGGATAGATACAGTAACCCAATTTGCCAGCCTGCTGATAATGGTGATTTTGCATTTGTGGTATCATGACACAGTAGCTGACTGTTAGCTGTCCAGGACGTGTGGGACTACATCACATGGAAAGGCCATATTCCTTCCTGGCATCAGGTAATCAAACTGCTCTTTTTCTATTAGGCACCAGACCAGAGATAGCACAGAGCAGCTCCAGTCTGCACCTGATGAGAAGACATTTCAAAGAAAGTCTTACACAGTCACCCTGTTCAAAGTTCATTAGCAATGCGACTACGTCAGTACGCTGCAGGCTACAGATAGACAATCTGAGGTCTGAAAAAAGGAAGTGTACTTGAGAGTGGGCTGGGTAAATATAGGAAGCGGGCCTATTCTGAGTATCTGCACAGCAAAACAAAGCGTTCATTCTGTCCTCACAGTACAATGCTGACAACACAAGACTCAGCAACTAAAACAAGGAAATACAACAACCCTTCCCAAAGATCTTAACGTACAAAGGCAATTAATAACCTGTATTGAATGTAGATCTTCCTGCTGAGTTTTAATGACCTGGCGACGTTGCTTAGTGGTCATTGTAGAAAATAATTGAGTCGGTAACCACTGACAGGACACTCTGAGCCACAAACAATGGCAGAAATCCCTAATTCTGTTCAGCATGATAAGTGATAATGTCACCTTTCTGCAATTGTTTCTTGAAGTAATCACTTACACCAACAGTAATATAGTAAGTTTGATTGTGATATATTGTTATTAGGCATCATTACATACTAAAATCTTACCTTCATAACTATAGATTGAAAATCCTATACATAATAGACTGGTAGTAAACATTTTTGATTTTCATTTACTGAGTCACATATATTAACACAAAAACCTGCACAAAGCCTCTTTGTAAGATAACTTTCATACTAAATCCAGGTGACGCGTTTACTAGCGCCCAGACCACATGACCTTATCCTCAATGGTCCAAATAATTATGAGTTACGATACCACAGTGTTTCATGTATCAGCTGGACTTTTGCAACCAGTGTTTTTTACTTTATAAAACTAAAGTGACATGTTGGGAGTTATAACTTACAATGGATTTTCACTCTACATAAAGTTACATATTTTTTAAGCTGCTATCAACAGTTCTCAGACCACACAGTGCTGAGCTTGGGGCCACGTAGCTTCGGATGATCAAAGTACCCGAGCTGAACCCTGTTCACTCCAACATTAAAAGCACCAGGTGGATTCAAAATTGTGGCTGTTTACTGTATTTCAGGAAAGGAAAATCTGTAAACATAGTAAAATATAGTATAATTGATGTAATTTCTAAAAATTAAACACAAGTTCAAATACTGCTACACACACACACACACACACACACACACACACACACACACACACATACACAGGTCACGTGTTCAGAGTGCACTAGGTCCATTCTATCTTGGTAAAGGTAAATAGATAAAGAAGAGGTGTCTTTCCTGTTGTACTGTCACAGGCAAAGGCTGGTCTGGGAAGAAGTTGTAAAAAACCTGAAAGAGAAATTAAGATGAATAGACACAAGCTGATAACATTTACTATGTTCGAAGGTCACAATACACAGACACGTGTAGTAGATGGCAAGCAGACAGATTCTGGAAGAGCACTTAAAGCTCCCTAACCCTCCCCAACTTAATGCTTACTAAATATGTTTTGAGGGTAGAAAAAAACAGTAGAGGTCAAGAAGATCCTTAGCATTAACATAGTTTCATTATTAAATTTAAAAACTGTGCTTATATAGCCTTCAGTTATATAGATTCCTACATAATAAAGGTTTATTAAGCGTTTCACCTTTAATAAAAATATTATAATCAGTTTTAAGCGACACCTACATTAGCTGTGACACTTTAGAAAAAGACAAACATTAAATCTTCTGGTGTGGAAACGTATTCAATGATCTAAAACTACTGAGTAAACTTTTTCGGGATAGGCGAGGCACAGATGACTGAAAATCTTCATAGACATTTGATGAGACCGCTAAACAACAATTTATTAGACAGCAGCTCCCCCTGGCGATAATTCGTGTGAACTTGTTTTTTTTTTCTTTCTTTGTTTGTTACTCAGCTGTCACCGCTTGTCATTTTATACTGTAATTGTTTTAGCAGGTCGACTGCGAGCTATAAACACAAATATTGACCAGAGGAGGAAAAGTACTAATGAAGTACTTTAATGGTCATGGTATTTCTTCTTTACAACTTAACCTTTAGATAGGATGGGCAGAAGTAAGGAAGTAGAAGAAATTACAATATTACTGAATTAATTTCA
The DNA here is from genome assembly GCA_032359275.1 of Microctenopoma steveboyesi. Lineage (NCBI taxonomy): Eukaryota > Metazoa > Chordata > Actinopteri > Anabantiformes > Anabantidae > Microctenopoma > Microctenopoma steveboyesi. Next base: position 10,326,085 of record JAUMHF010000021.1, read on the forward strand.
AAAAGACATTAACATCCGTAACAGCGTGGCAGCTTGGACTGATTGACAGTGAAGGCCGCAACTTAAAAGTCCACAACTCTTGTTAAACTTAATAATATCAAACGTTGTTTTCAAAACATTGAACACGCTTGACTTTTACATCCTAACATTGGGTGTTAGGCTGTGCTTTTTGTTTGTAAGTGTCCCGTTAGAAGACGTGTTTTACACCTCAGCCTTTATGTGGTTATTGTGGGATATACTGAGTGGACTGTGTTATTTAGAAAAAGATAAATGCTGGGATAGGATAAATGGGGATGGGTCAAATGCAAAGAATACATTTCACTGTAACATGTGAAAAACTGTATCAATGACAATAAAATGGATTCTTCTTGTTCTTACCTGTTTTGGATCTACATTACCGAAGCGGGAAAAAGTTCCTTCCCTTCGCTGCCGAAACCCGGGATCGAACCAGGGACCTTTAGATCTTCAGTCTAACGCTCTCCCAACTGAGCTATTTCGGCGCGTGCAAGGAACGTGTTCGGGGAAACCTAGATAAGTACAGGAATATAGAGAGGTCCATTTCTGCGTCTATGACGGTGTTTATTTGTCTGTCCTCGCTGCTAACGTCGCACTAGCTGCCTGCACAGACTTAGCCAAAAAGCTCTGCTATCCCCGCAGCCGCTCGGGACACAAAGCGTCTAAAACCACAAAAACTGTGTCTTGTTTATAACAGTTGATATAAGTAAGAGACAAAGACAACAATAATCTAACAGTAAGCTCAACTACACTAGAAAATAAGCGGCAGAGAAATAAAAAGTTGTACATCTCACCGTGTTAAGTTAATGAATGTTATGTTACTTTTTGAACACAAGGTGGCGACATTGGTGAACATAAACGTCTGGTTAACAGATTGGAGTCTACCGCGTGGGCCTCCGTCCTTTAAAGACATTTACAAATACATAATAATACATTTAATAAACATTTCTAATTACTTATCATTTATTTATTCATACAAACACAATGAAAATACTTAAAAGACCAATTTAATACCAATACTTCTCTAAAATGTGGTGTATCACATATTATGTAATGTATTTATGTAAAATCATCAGAGGTTTAATTTTTTTAAATACATATTTTTACAGTATTAACATATGTACCCTTATGCTCATGTTTAATATAGTTGCCATACTCACAGTAATTACAATAATTTTTTTGTTATTTATGTTTTGCTGGTTCATGAAAAATCAGCTACGTATGAAGCATACTTTACATTAAACACTTACTAAATACTGATATTAATTAAACTTTACCAAATCTTATAACATACTGATAAAATCAGAAGGTCTCTGCAGATGTGGGGTCAGTGCAGTAGTCTTTATGTCCTGACAAAGTGCTGCCAGTCTATTGTTCTTTAAACTATTAAGCTTTGATAAGGAATAAAATATTTGTCAAAGTCACTTCAGGTAGAATGATTTGCGGGAGAGAGGGGACTTTAACTACACGGCTACTTGTGTCTGATGACATCCAAATGTACACACATATCAGTATGATAAACAGGATAGTATGTTAGTGCAGGTCCCTATTCTTATCATTGGGCACTTACCATTACTATCTGTTTTCTCTTTTTTTCTATTGGAGTTCTGCAGTGATTGAGTGCTATCCCTTTATTAGTCATATAATGTCCCAGTGCCAACATCTATGCCTCTTTTTCCTCTTTTCTCCCTAATCTCCCCTCCACACTGCCTCTTATTCGCACTGCCTCCTCTATCCCCCATCACTCTCTCACATTTTTGTTCATCAGTCATCCCCCAAGGTGACTTTCCTTCTTTCACAGACACTGCAGCTGTTCCTTGCTTTGTTCTGGAAGAACTGAGTGTGGATAAGAGATGCGAGAGATGCAGACTGGTGGAATAAAGGGAAGGAGGACCAAAGGAGGAATTGGGGGTGTGAAGGAGGCGCACACTGATGTGTGGTAAGCAGGATGGAGGAATGTACAGTGTTGATTTACTGCATAAATCAGTAAGGCAACAAACACTCACACCACACACACAGATAGATGTGTTTTGTTATACTAAAAAAATGAGGTGTATATATCAAGCGTCTGAGCTGCCTCGACAGATGTTTACTTGACTAACAAGTTTCATCGTCATTAGTACTGGTGATTAGCTCAGATGTCACATCACAGCGAGACAGAGTGAGGGTTCACTACAGTCAGCACTAAATACTGCAAGTATCTGGGACGGGGTTTCTAAATTTAGGGATCAGAGAAACGAGGAGTGGGAACAGGAGATGTAGAAAGGCACGGACAGCTGGAGGAAAGAGAGACAGATTTGGACAGTAAGGTGCAAAGCATGAGATATAAAGCAATTCCTAGGTTACTGATTATTCTAAGCAGTTCCCTGTTCTGTGGAGATACATCTTCAATTAGGAAGGAAGACTAGTGACAAAACATTTTTTTAAAAAGGCACAAAATGGGAAAAAATACATATTTTTGTAACACTCTACTTCTCTAAATGATTTGGTTGATCATTTATACTCATTTCAGATAACTCATTTAAAATATTGCAGCAGATAAATTGCATGTACACAGACATATGTATCTTCTTCATAAACACTACGTAATGACTTCTCTTGTGTCATTGTGCAATTTCATGGTGCAGACAGTGAAGTGGGATAGTTCCATTTTTAGATAGATCACTTTTTTAATACAGATTCTGTTCTGTTCTATACAGTAACACATAATATAAATCTTATACAATACTAATATTTTTCTATACAGGTGGTCATAAATGTACAGTACCGTGTACACACATACAGTATTAACACAAATACGCTTACATGTGTCTTATCTTTACAGTAACCTTCCAAATCACCTTTTAATATAGTTTATAATGGCTGATTTTCTGTCCGGCAGATGATTGTGACTAAAGAAAAGTTCTTTGACTAAAGCCCAAACCTTTGCTTCAATATTTACATCCCTGATAATGTACAAGAATACACAAGAATTATTTTGTTATTATTTGTCTGGCTCACAAACAGTGTAAAAGTAGTTAGGATGAAGGAGAAGACAGCTCAAACTCAATCAGCTTTTTAAGACTCGATGTCATACAAAGTTTAAACTGTTCTCTGCCTACTCTCTGACATAAAACGTTACCTATTGTAACACCCATAATACATACCCATAATAGCTGATTGAGGGCTGGTTTATTGTTTTATGTCCAACATGTCTGGAAATTAGACATGAAGCCCTGAGGAGAAAGAGAGATACAGATATAGTGTAACATGTCCAGGACTCAGTCCAGGTCTGTTTGTCTCTGCAGTTATTCAAAGTGTCCAACAGGAGTGACTCTGCCCTCCAGACAACAAACAGCTACTGTAACACGAGGCGTCCCATGTCAGTGATTGTTTTTCCATGTTCACATTTCTCTGGTTTAGATGCTAGTTAACCTGCACTGACTACAGAGGTAGTTCAAATGCAGGTTTCACATAATATTGCCCTTTGAATCCTATTTCAAAAGTGAAGTTATATAATTTCAGTAATATTACAGTGGCCTGTCATATACACATAGTTACAATTGCTCCATATAATTAGCTTTTCTGTCCTTCCCACCTCCTGTTGTTAATCAGAAGATTAAGTCCTCTTTCTTCTCCCTGTCTCGCAGTAATCTAAAGCATAAATAGAAAACACAATTCTGTGTTCACATTCTCTTTGTTCACATCCTTGGGGTCATTGCTTTACTCATGATTTATTGCACATAATCATGAACACACACGTTCGTTTAATAATTTACAGACACACACACACACACACACACACACACATGCAAACATACAAACCCAATCATACAGGTATCCTTGCTTATGTCATCATATTTTTTTAAACAAAAAGGTCATGCCTTCTTTAATTTGCACACATTATTCTCAAATATGGTGCTTACTAGAAATTAATAATTTTGTTTTTGCAGTCTTCTGGTAGTTTTATAAGAGCCTGTAAACATTGAATCTGAACAATTGCATGTAACTGTCTTTTCCCCACCATTTGCTATGTCATATACAGTATGTGCAAACACTTTCTTCCTCTTGCATGTTGTTGTAAACATACGGTGGGACATTCAGCACCATGAGAATATATTCATAACTCAATTAAGGCATGAAATAAAAAGGGAAAGAGAAAGAAATATAGACTTCCTTTAGTATTGTTTCTCACTGAGAATATCTGTGCAGGTAGATACTGATGTGCTTTCACAGATAATGACTAAATAGAGAGTCTACTCTAAGTGTATGTGTGTGTGTTTCTTTTGTGAGTGTGTCTATCCGTGCATTAATACATGCACGTGCAAGTTCAAAGTGCACACTGGAAAAATACTGTATACATTTGCTGTTATCGAACCCTTGTACTACACACTGGCTGAACAATAATATTTTTACCAGCCACGCTTATGCTGTTGTCATAATGCTTGACTAATACTGCCATGGAGACACAGTGGCCATCCTCTCATTCAGGACTTTAAATAATGGGAGTCTGTTAAGGAGAACAGCTGGCTCAGGACTCACAGGCTCAAGTCATGGGATTTGTCCTGACCTATGTAAACTAACTCCTTCTCATTTTTCTAACATGCATACACACATAGGATGTCTTTCTAGCAAGTACACACTATTATTCAAATTCACCCACACATACAATCACACGTGCACACTGAACACCAGCCTTATTCCCTCACTGCCTCAGTGAGGCATCGATCCGTGCCATCACTGGCCTCCACACGTGGTTTGCGAGTCTTTCTCTGTCCTCCCCCCTCCACCCAGGAATTATGTATAACTGTTCCCCCGCTGGGAGCTGGGTCCACCTGTAAAAGGGATACTACCCTTTTCTTGACGCGTGTTTTGAGGGCTCGACGCAGCTTTTGTCTGGTGAAAGCATAGAGCAGAGGATGAAAGATTGTGGTTCCATAAGCCATTGCCAAGAAGCAGAGGCGGAGTCGCACCAGGCTATCACTGGGACCCAGACACAGGATCAGAACATTGACTGCAGACAGAGGGGCCCAGCAGCCGATGAAGGTAGATATAATGATTAGAGACATTTTTAAGACGCGGCGTTGGCGTTCTCTGCGGTCCCTGTGCCTGCGCACCGCCCGCCTCAAGGCAATGATGGCCGAAACAGAGGCCTGCACACCCACAGAAGAGGCCGGCAGTGGTGATGTGGCATGGGTCTGGTTTGAGGCTGAAGCCGGGGTTGGAGAAGCAGGAGTGGCTGGCGTAGTTGCAATGGGGGTGGTAGCAGCAGTGCTGACAGTAGTGACTGTTGCTCCACTGTCAGACATCCCTTGAGGCATGGAGGAGAGCGGTGGGGGTGATGTTGGTGTAGGGGTGGGAGAGGGAATGAGAGGAGGATGGCTGAGGTTTTGGTTCTGGTTGGAGGATACTACCTCGGTAGGCAGGCTCAGATCCTTCCTCCTCTGTCTCCTGCAGCGAATCCTGCAGGTGGAGTCCTTTGCACGTGTACCCCTCAACATATGAGACCCAATCCGGATGTTAAGGGCCTGTAGGATCCGAGAGTAGGTGAACAACATGACTGCCACAGCGATGAAAAAGCAGGGCACCTGGAGTAGCAAGTGGTAATACATAGCCATGCCTGTGTAATACCCCTGTCCTCCAACACACAGTAGTGTCCTGTTCTGCCATACTGGAGACAGGTGGTGTGAGGGGGAGGAGGGGTGACTAGAGGGTAATAAGGTAGGAGAGATGGAGGACAAAATGGGGGTTAGTCTAGTGGTTAGTTCAGAGTCATTGTTCTGCCTATCTGGCTCCTCATCCTCACCATCCTCAGCCCTCAAGGAGAAGAAGTCCCCCTCAAGGAAGGGCAGAAAGAAGACAGCAAGAGACACAGCCCACACCGCTGCTAAGAGCAGTGCGGCACGCCGGGGGGTCAGCAGACGACTGGCTGGGCGAACAGAGATGTCATATCGGTCCAAACTGATTACCAGCACGTTGACTGCTGTGGCCACACTGGTGAACGTGACACAGGCCTCATGAAAACAGCAGAGTGTGGCCAGGCTGCCAACTCCACTTCCATTCGCTGGTACCAGGATCACAGCCACAGTCAGGGGCAGACACAGAACACAGACCAATATATCCAGCACATGGAGGTTAACCGTGACCAGGTTGCTGACCGAATCCACCAGGTTGGACTGAGCACAGTAGAGCACAAGTACGGTTAGGTTGCTGCTGAACCCCAGCACCAGCTCCAGCATCAGCACGGTGGTCAAAGACACCTGGAAACCCAGAGGGTAAGGCGTGCTCCAACCCTCCTCCACACCCACCTCTCCTCCTCCATCCAGCAGGCCTACCCCCTGACCATCACTGGTCTCCAGAAGGTCACGATAGCCTTCGGTCTCCATTGACGCCACAGCACTCCTTCACACATAGCAACAGTGGCCGCCACACCAGACCATGCTCTGTCTCTTCGTCTCCTCTGTGTCAAACGAGACAGAAATTAGGATGATGGCCCAATATGTGGTTAATTCTATAAAAAATATTAAACACAAATAGAAAGAAGAAGAATAAGACATAGTCAGACAGAGGGCAGAGAAAGACCAAGCAGTTTTGCAGTGTTGTCTTGTATTTACTGAAAAATAAAACTGTACAACAAGTACAAATCAAACTTGTCACATTTCACAAGGGAAGTGAAGCTATGAGTTGGCACAGTGAGGTGAAAGGGATCTTGCTAGCTGATTGGAGCCTTGGGGTGCAGTTCAGGCTGCTGCAGATGACCCATGATGTGTTACTGGACTTCCATTTGGACAGCATGCTTACACAGACAGTGTGTAGGAATTGTTTAGAATAGAGGAATTGGATCAGGCTGTCTCTTGGGGAACATTTGCATATGAGTAAATTAAGCAGGGTCAAAGCAGACGATCTCAGAAAGGTATGCAAGCTAATGATGATTTTTTCATGTTGTGCTAAATTCAACTGTAAAGATGTAGCGTGCTTCTCATGAACATGAGTGGGTGGATGTTTGATTCATTCTTGCGCAGCATACAGTACAGTATATATAGTACTGTATATAATAGTTACGGATTGAGTGAACGTGCAGGACTCAGCCACACCTGTCCTGTTAAGATGTCAGTCCACATTGTGAAGACCATTGATGTCTGATTCTCTAAAAAGAAAATGCTGCATTCTCGTTAGATTCGTTGTCTTTTGTTTTCCCATAAGCAGTAAAAATAGCAGTATTTCAAAGGGTTTCATTATTGGCCTGGTGGAGGGACCGTGCAGTGCATGTCAACGTTGCAGGTTCCCAACTGAGAGTGGCAGCAGTTAATCGTTCTCAGAAGGAGGTGTAATGAAGACGAATGGATCAATGATCCACGAACAGTGGCACATAAAAAATGCTATCAGAGAAAGACCAGTTCCCCTGGCATTCTCTTTCAAAACCACCTCGTTCTCCTCTGCTCTCCCACTTTCCCAATGTCCCTTCCTACTCTGATCCCCTTTTCGGTTTACTGGGTGAGACAGACTGCTTTGCATGTAGAACATGTTGTTCATGGTTGGCTGAAGGGTCCGTGCCTGGGAAGGAATCGTATACAGTTTGTTGATGCAAGATAGATGGACCCTTGTCCGGCATAAAGTAAAAAACTATTGCCTGACTGAATGTCATTACTTGCAGTGTTGACCCCAACCTCTACTGTCAACCTTTCCTTACCTACTTAGCTTTTGTTCTTAACCCCGCTCTCTTTCTTATTTTTTTCTTTTCTTCCTGTTTGTCATCTGGAATGGACCTGCAGGCAGAACGGGACTCATTGTGGAACAGTGGTCTATCTTAATCCACTAATGGGTTCCATGGGGTTTGCAGTTTTGCTGGAACATTGATTTAAAGCATCATCGATCTGCCAATTTAACAAGCCTGAGGCAAAGGAGCACAAAGACACACTCACTATCTCATCCTCTCAAGTACCTGTGGTCTCTTTTTGAGAGCTGCCTAAAATAGTTGTGATAGTTGTGAATGAATTAGATATATTACCTTCTTTTAACACCAGCTACAGTTAAGAAATTGGCTTTATTCATTTAGTTGAAGACCGTTCACAGTATAATTTATGTTACTGAACAAAGGTATTATAATTATCTGAGACAGACAGGGAATAAAGATCGACCAATCTAGATCCATCCCGTGGTTTGAACTATTTACACTGAGCAACGTATCAGTAGGCCACGTCCTCGTAATCAAAATCAATTGTTTCTACAGTCTTCGGCATGGTGGACAACACTTTGCTACAGAGGATTGTGAAACAAAGAAACACTTTATATTTGACGGTTGCACACCCAGTACTGCATGTACCAAGCAGTATCTTCACACTTATACGTGTAAAGGTTATTTAAACCACTATAGTAAATGGATATCCAGGAAATAGTTGTGTGTTTGATAGCATATAGGGTGAGTGAAATAAATATCTCTGTAAATATAAGGTCTTTTTAGCAAGACTAAAATTATACTTGGTATTCTACAGTTTATTTTCAGTCCCAGTAATCATCAAATAGGTCACAGTCCATTTCTCTTATCTGTTGTGGTGGTAATTACATTAGGGTGATTGTGCACTGGTTAAATTAACAAACTCAAAAGCTTTTAACAAGAGTAAGCAAAATAATGATTCACAATCATTCTTTTGATAATGAATACTTATGATGATGAGTCCTGTAATGATAGGGTAAAAGATAAAATAACCGCACATAGTAGAAAACATCTGCGTCTGCATGTTGTTTGAGGGTAAGACAACATGTCAGAAGCCTGTTCTATCAGCAGCTGTGACTCCAACCTGCAGGCAGGACAAGTCACAATATTCTGTTTTTATACATAAACACGGGGAAGAAGGAAATTAAAATGTGTAGACAGGGTGCCTTTTATTGGACTGCTTTTTGTCTTTCAATGTGAATTGTATTTACTCAAGGTCATTTGAGGTGCAAATCAATTTTCTACAATTTGTGGCGCTGAGAAACAGGCTACAAAGAAGTCCATGTCAGTGTGGTGCAGTTTTGATACTAATTATTGTATTATACTCTTACAATGCCTGTTTGTATGCAAGTTAGCTGAGTAACAGAACAAAGCTGGAAACCAAATGAAACTTCGATATCATTATACACCCAATCTGTGACTGACAAGCTAGACAGAAAGGAAACGGGCACAATGAGCTTTAGGCACGTACTAAGACATGTCTTAAATTAGGAACTGACATATTGACATCTGCTTAACCTGAATCAAACATGATGTAGCTCAATATATTAAAGCATTAATTTCATTAAGTTCTGTGGAAAAAGCATTCGTTTCATCTCTGTGGTCTTTGTTGTGATGTGCTCCCCTCCCTAGTCATTAGTCAACAGCATAATTTATAATTTAGCATTGAAAGCCATTATTGTGGCTGGTTCATTCAGTTTGGAAACATATAACTATCTACAGATTTACTCTGGCTTTGCAGATGAAATCTGATGTCTCGGTTACTCTAGAATCTGTGCTTTGCTCCAAAACAACAACAAACTAACAGTGTCATAGACTGCACAACTTTCAGGACCCTGCTGTCAGTATTATTATAGGTGTTAGGTAGGAGATGACAGGTTATCAAGCACCTTTTCACAGTATTGAAGGTTAAATGCTAGAGCAGATTGTGTTGTCAAAGTGAGACTTTGCCTTTTTGTCCTCCTATGCCACCTCACACACATCTCACACACTCCCAGTTATCCATGCTTTCATTTTCTCATGTTCCTTCCTTTATGTTTTTTCTGCCGAGGGCTAAATTGTTTCTGTCCAACATTAAGACAAAAAGAAGGCATGCTTTGTCCCAGAAAACATACAGAACAAATGGTAGAATACCTTTTTATTTTGATGTCTGGTAATAACACACAGAATCATTTGTGTTAAGGGGGATGGCAATAGTGTCAAACAGTGTTATTCATATGGCATAGAAACATAAACTGATATATAAAGCTTATTATCTTCTATAGATGATAAATAGCTATAATAATAACAATTAAAGTCCTGCTCCGCTTGCTGCTCCCCACAATAGTCCTCAAACCAGGGCAGGTAGAGGATGCAGACGCCGCTGATATTAGTGATGTCTCTTAGAACTCTAAAGATAACTGCAGCAGAAGCACTTTGCTATTTGGGTGTAATCAGCATAGTGACGCAGCAGCACAGTGAATGCCAAGATTCAATTCAAAAATCTTTGTGGCCTGTGTTTACGTCAAACAATGTGTATTACGTATATGTATAAACATATACAGATAGATATTGCTGATGGTTATAATTGGTTGAATAAGTAACAGTCAGATACGCAGCTCAGACTTTGTTCCATAAGCTGATATTTTGTCCATCTAATGTTTACTACTACAAAAAAAGTCCTGTTTGGTAGAACACACCTAGCTAATCTGTCATGTTGGCAGTTTTTATATATAATCAGTATACCTGCTATTGGTGTTTATATTCACGTTGTTAGAAAATATACAGCTCCTTTGTGAGTCTCAGATCAAACGGGACTGGTATTTACATGAGGATAATACCATAAACCAAAGCAGACATGTAAAATGTTTTCCAAAAATGAGATTGGAAAAAAAAGGTGTTGTTGTCTGGTTGTTCGGATAACGGAAAAAAACATGTTTACAAGAGGGCATTGTATCTGGCTCCAGAGTTATAAAGATAACCAAATAACTATATTTTAGGTGGTTTATGTTGGCTTCTACCCAAAGAGAAATGGTTTCCTGATGCTGCTTTGATGGATTTTCATTCAATCGTTAAATGACAATACAAAACGACAAAACTAGAATGAAGCTCCTTCTGTCTGTGGGGCTGACACGAAAGGTTGACATTTAGGAAAGAAAGGGAAACTGAAGAGGGACAGGAAACAGGGTAATTAAAGCAGAAAAAAGAGGGACAAGACAGAAAGCTAACAGGATTATGGTGCATGCAGCTTGCTGACTCATGGTTGTCTTAGGTATTTCCAAAGTCTGCAGTGAGACAATCGATCAAGGCTTAATTTTCCCACTCAGTCCATCCAGCAGTGCTACCAGCAAGTAGCCACCAGCTGGACAGCAGCCTTCCTGGCAGGATTCCAACAAATCAGCCTGGACAAGGCAACGACATATCCTGCTCAGCGAGAGCAACAGCATCATAAACTATCTGCTCTAGATCAGAATAAGCACGGCATCTTGAGGTGAGATAAAATTTGAATTCAGGAACACAGTCAACAGCCAGACAGGGTATACTGTGCATTTACCATGGGTGTAACTCTTAAAGTATTAAATCCAACACTTACTCTCTTTATGTGAGGCCAAGCAACACTTAACACTGTAAAATCTTAAAATGGGTCATCACAACTCCTGCCAAGCGTTCTGAAGACATACAAGTACACTATGTAGTCAACAATTTATTGCTAGCTACCACCAACCCACACAGCCACCCACTACCAGCCCACATCTCTGTACATGCTTCCCGCCCATATGCTCTTCGCAGATACAGCAGAAGATGGATTGTTATCTGAGGTGAATGACACTGAGTGCGCTTAAGAAACTGCTGAATCCCAACTGCTCTTATGTCTGAGAAAGAAACAGAGGCGATGGGAGGTAAGGTAAAAAATGGAGGTAAGGACAGTGAGGGAGTGATGGATGGATGGGAGGCTTAGGGGTGTGCAGATGGATGCTGAGTTGTGTGCTCGCTGCAGGGGAATGTTTGTTCCCTGCTCACTACCTCTATCCATCTCTCTTTTGAATAGTCCCAGTTGTACCGCCTCGCCTCTGTCTTCACCATCCATCTTACAGCCAGCACGTGGCTCTCTGCTCTGTATAATATCTTGGTGTAATCCCCCCAGATCGCCTGGGTTGACTATTCTATGATTCTTAATATTAAGCTTGTGCTTTATAATGCAACAGTTCAAGTAGCCTCTCACATTGCTGTCACATCAGAGGCCTTGTATTGTATATACAATAAAGACACGTAGGTTTATTCAGTTTATATACCACATTCCTGACATGTTGATAGCAGAATATCAATGAGGCAGGTTAGTATTTCCAGCCTTTAATCTATTGGGGTTCTGTATGAGAAGAGGCCTTGCTTTCTACTGCCCTGGTCCACAGGGTGTGAAGTATCATTACCACCTGACAGCATGTTCGATGGATTCCATTTTGCTCCACTATTCATTAAAAACACTCCCCGGTGTCCTATATTCAGCGATGACATCCCAAGCCTGTAATTTTGCTATTATGTGTGCCACCCATCAATAAGCACTAATCAAGGCTGCCATGCAATCACAGTTCTTTAAAACAAGAAGAAATTTAAATCAAGTGTGAAGGCTGGTGAAATTGAAAAAAATATTGAGTCAAACTGAAGACTGTTACGTAAATTAGAGCTTTAGAAGGATGTTCACTTGCCCATTGAAAAGAATGGCAGTGATTAGTAATAATCATGGTAGCACAATAAATAAGGATAAAACAAAAAAACTACCAAGGTGTTCATTATATTTCTATTATACCAATAATTACTCCTACATCCTTTATGTAGTCGGAAGTGATTATTTGTGATTAGTAATGAGCCTCCAGCTCTGCATTTTCACAGTACTTGTCATCAGGAATTAACGGGTTCTCCAAATGTAGTTGTCAAAAAACATGAAGCCTGTGTGCTGCACCAACTTGTGGCGATTTGTGTTGTGTTGGAGTAAACAGACAAGTTGCAGTTGGTCATTTAAATGCTGCTGGAGTGAGCAAGCAACAGATCAGCAGTGTGATAACTGGCCTGACTCAACACATGTTCATCAAGAAAAGCTTTAACCCTTGATCATGGACACACACTAATGACTGTTCCAATGATTCATTTATAAGAAAATGTTGGAGATTCTATACTTTATAAACATTTTACGCAATTAAAAAGCACTTTGCACCAGCAGTCTTTAACATGTTAAATACTTGTCCCATGAAGTACCGTACTGCCTGGAACAACTTTACTGTGGCTTTGGAGGGAGACTCGTCAAAATCGGGAAAAAATGAATAACTTTATAGAAGCAATACAACTTTTATTCTGGTAATAATATAAGCTGCTTTTATCTGGTAATCATTGTGATCAACAGGAGCTTTTTTGACCTGACTCTTTTATCTGGAAACGAATAAAAGAAAGAATATTTAGAATTGGAAAATGAAAACATTTCATGATTCATTGTTGAGGGTTGTGTAAACAAACATAAACAAATGTCTTGGTTTTTACATTTAGAAAATGATTACTGAACCAGACTGGTAATATCCTTTATGTTTACCAAATGAGTTGAATATGTATCCTTCCTCATTTACAAAGCAAATTTTCTAAACCTTGTCACCACTGCTAAACAGCACTAGCAATCAAAAACTCAAAGGGTACATTTAACAAGCCGTTCCATCTAAACTGAAACAGTAATAAGAACCAAAACATATAAAGAACAATTTACGATTGCACATGCAATTTCTATAATTCTCACTCAAACCTTGCCTCAACGGATCAGTGCTTTCAGAGAGAACTACATGCACTAAGATATTATGTTCTACAGCTGCCTGAAGAAGACTCAGTGTGATCAGTGTCCATGGACAATCAAGATTTGGCGAAGTGGAGCGCATGTGAAAAGATCAGAAAAATAAAAAAAATAGATTTGAAGGCAATGGGGTAAGAGCAAAAAGAGTAAGTGGAACTGATGGGGTACTAGAAAATGAAAGACTGAAGATGTCTGCACCAGGTTAAAATGATTAAGCTATTTCACTCCAGAAGGCAATTACTGCTCAATTAATGCCATTTATCTCCTGCAGACAGGAGGCCAGCATCATTGGCCAAGAGGAAAGAGCATCACTGCAGGCATCTGTACTATCACACTATAATGACAGACAGAGGTTTCACCCGAGGGAGGCGAAGATTAACACACTCATAAATACACAGTGGTTTCACAGAAAGAAAAATCATTAAGAGGGACAAAGTAAATAAGATATATCATAAATGTTTGTAGCACATGTGGCAGCAACATACAAATATATATCTAATTACATTCAACAAACATTCATAAATATACATAATAATATAGACATGTCCAACACAAGCACATTGTTTACAAAGTCTTAAAATTATGGTTTCTTGCTTCCATTTTGTCTCCCTGCTGTTTGTGGTCACTCCACTCTGTTCATCTAATGATTTATTATTCCACATCATCTCGCTATTTCCTCTGCTACTCATGTGTTTATTTTTTTCTATCATCCCTGTCCTTTTGTGCTATCAGGTGCTGAGATCGTCCCCTCTCTGTCTCCATGCACTCATGCACATTAAGGAACATTGTTGTTTACTATGTTAGGTTAGGGGATTAATGCAGTGTAGTTTTAATTTCACACTGTGAGTAGAAGAGCTGACAAGAAGGATGAGCAATCGCAGCCATTACTAATCAAGACAACTACGTGCTGTTTGCACCTTTAAAGATTTTGTGGAAGGACGTGTGCAATTTAATGATAAACGGTCAAAGGAGGCACCAAGGTTGTTAGATGATTAACTGGCTTGGGTCATTGGCTGATTAAAAATGTTCAATAATTAATCAAATAATTTTTTTTTCAAATTATAAAGTCCTGTTTATAACTGTTTATATCCATCAATGCATGTTGTTGGTGTTTACATAGCAGTAAATCTTATTGTTTATCATTAATACGAAGAGAAACACAGCGTAAATACTTCCATTTTAAAAGCCATCCACAGTCCATCTCCTCGTCAGCACTGTTACATAAAATGAAAGTAAGACTTTTCAATTAATACATCAGATCAGAGGTACAGAGTGCTCCTCTGCTCCCTGATTTAAAACAAAATATGACAGCTTCCCCTAACTATTTCAGCATCGAGCTGGAGAGTGACATGTGTGGTGAATTTTTCCCCACCAGCAGCATCAAAGCTTCTCCATAAATATATGCAGACACGCAAACACACAATGACCCATATGCAAACCAAACATACAAGCAGCCACCATGAGAGTGAATAAAAATGGGACTGCATTAAAACAAATTCCCCTTTGGGATTAACAGCAGGGACTCTACAAGGGAAAAAAAACACAATTCTCAATTCACCCACACGTTCACAAACATACACAGGAAACATCGCTGAAGAGGTGGACTTCAAATCAGTCCTCTTAATTTTCTGGATGTTTGTTAAGAAGAAGTTGATTAGAGGTCCTTTCAGCAACGATATTCTGTATTATGCAACTTGTTAAACACATTTTCACAATAGTTCTTTGACATACTGCTGGGTAAAACCATGAGGTAAGACTGATGAGACAATCAGAAATAAAAAAACTATTTTTCTGAACTATAGTTGTAGTGTAGGCTGTTGCAATACTGTCCCTTTCACATTCAGATTGAAGATTAAACTGAGTTTTAACTATAACTGATTTCAGCTGCAAGGTTACATCCTTCACATATAATCATTTTTTCACAAATTAGACAACCTCACTTACTAAGCAAATAACACCCCGATTGTGTTTTGGACCAGTAAGACCCCACTGTGCTGCATGGAAATAATAAAAGTGGGAATGAAATAATATGAGGATTCATGCCAGCGTGCAACACGGAATAATCCACCGCTGCCAGAAGACCACTCTACCACCTAAGATATGAAATGACCATATCATATCTTATCAGGGAGACAATATCTTTGTCACTGCTTCATTTTCAAACACATGAAGAATCAGGACTAGACTGCAAGAAATACAGTCATACTCCTTCTACACGTTTAGGGATTTAAAAAACGGAGGCTTTATTAATACCCACTGCAGTGGCACTAATTATATTTAAGGAAAAAATAGAAATGAAAGATGAAAGACAAACACATTTTCCAAGCTCTGATACTTTTCATTTCCCTTTTATGTTTTGCATGTCCTCCTATTAATGTAAATATATGCAGATGGCTTCTTCAGAGTCCCGTGAGATCATTTGGGTTCTGACAGGTTAACACCAACTGCTCATGTGCACCAAAGAATTGTATCTGATTCAACCAAAAAATGTCAAAACATTATTTGGTGAACTGAGCAATCGATCAAACCGGCCACATCCATGTCAAGCGTGGCTCATCCATGTGTCTCAATATCAACAATCACTGCGGGATCCTGCGAAAAGGAGACTATGAGGATCAAAATGCTCACGGTTCCACAGAAAAGAATAGTTTTCATTTTAGAGTCTTCTTTGGGATACGTGTTGTCTGACTGTTATCTAAACAAGAAAGACAAAATGGTCTGGACATTTTTGTCCCACAAATCATTCACATCATGTCCAGAAACGCAAACAAGTCATTTAAATCATCCGGCGACAAGTCCGGAGTGTGTTTTCAGGCCCGTCACAAGTGCTCGTGTGAATATGTGACGATTATCGCCTGCAGATCAGGACTGTCCTGCCCCTCCACTGGGCAGCCCGCAGTTTGCTTTATTTTACACGAGACATTTGTCCATTTGAAAAACCACGATGCTTGACAAGTTCAAATGCCTCTATTCAAATACACAGGCTGCTGTTGATCTAAAGACACGATGGGAACATCGCGATGACACTGAAGATATTTAGTTGAAATGAAAAAAAAACAAGTGCTTTCACGCGAAGTGGGGTAGTCGAGTGTTGAACTTACCAGTTTGCTGAGTGGGAATTCCCTTTACATCCTACTGCAGTTGTCGGTGCGCTGCGCTATCTCCAGCACTGGAACCCGCTTCACTCCAGCGCTCCCCAGGACAGCCGGCTGTCAGCCAGAAACGTGACTGGAATGATTTGCCTCCGTTTTGTCATAAATATTACAGCGAGGTGCGCGCAGGGGAGGGGAGGGGATGGGAGCGGGGGGTGGGGGGGTAGCTTCACGACTGCAGATAGGCTACGGAGCGCAGCAGAGGATGATGCCCGCTCACAAATCAGGTAATATCACTGTGCTTTGGCGCTTTTCTTTTAATGTCTCAGCAACACCTGTCCACTTCTACGCAGCGGACCTGTACAGCATCCCACACACGGACCGGCCCAATGCGTGATTACGCGCTAGCGGCTCGCTGGAGCGCAGTCGCTCCATCCCAGCGACCAATACGGTGATGTGCAAGCGGAGCAAGGAGGGAGGGGGTGGAGAGGGTTTTTGTTCGTAGGGGGAGGAGACAGGGATGCGGGAGGAGTGGGGGGCTGGGGTATACGTGTGTGTGTGATGGGTAGCCTTTTACAAGGACGACCTGAGATTCCTCAAGGGTGAACGCTCCTCTGTAGTAATTCAATAAGATTTCCCAATTACCTGCGTCTCCCTCCCTCTCCTTCTCCGAAAACATATTACACACACTTCACCTGATCTCCCTGGAAGGAAAATGACTGGATTCAGGCTTGACTTGCTAATCTCCCCTCTCTGTGGAGGAGGCTTCTGTGAATGCTTTGCTGCACACTCTGTACACGGAGGTAGCACGAGTGCCTGTCCTGCTCATGTCAGACTCTAAATATCTATGTAGTGATTTTATTGCTGGTGGAGGATGAACTGCTTGAAGAGCAGATTCATGAGGTCTGAAGCAATATTTTACTTGGAATTTTCAAGATGCCACCGTCCACCTGCTGTGCTCTGAATGCTATGTGACAATGAGCTGTGAGCAGGGATCAAGGTCACTGACTGTTAAAAAAGTGACCTTGGGCACACAATAATGTGAGGTGCCTGTCACTGCAATTCCCACGCGGATTCACAAATGGCTGTTTTAGCAAGGGGCATAAATTCTTGCACAAGTAAATATGTGAGAAAAACTGTGCAGAGGGACATTTAGATAAAAGGCCTGGGGTCTCTGAGGAGAGCTGGGACAAAGGATGTCAGCGGCTCTGTGTTCGTAAACACCCTGGTGGGATGTGTGCCAAAACCTAAAGAAATCCACCATTTGGGTTGTATGTATTAAAAAAACAGACAAGCCCCAAACGTACCAACATTTTTCTGATCATTCTAGTAGAAAACTGCTTTGGCTGTGGAATCTAGGAGAAGAATACAAGAACCTTAAAAAGCACCTTCTCTCGTAAAGTGGATTTGTCAGTACTGTAGTGGTGTAACTTTAAAACTTTAATGACACCACATGAAGCCAAACTGAATATTTATTTCAAACTCATTCCTCAGACTAATGAACGGACGTCATAATTGCTGTTTGCTCAACCTTGAACAAGAAACATTTAATTTCTCTAAAACCGAATTGATCAGTGCAGATTCTTCTGCACCTCCATCGACCTCACCTCTGCCTTCATCAGTCCATTTTGTTTTATGTGTTGAACAAAGAAACACGTGAAGGCACTGAAAGTACTCCCATTTCAGGGGGAAGAGAGTGGAACATGACTTTGTGTGATCTTATCAAAAAACACCTCATGGTTTTTCTTTTTTTTTTTAGATTCTAGCACCGTCTCTGTACATTTAGCTCCCCCCACCTCCACCCTTGCCATCAGCAGATCTTCTATGTTGCCCACTTTCTTCCTTTCACGTTGCCACACATTTTACCAAGACCCCCTTTGAGCATGCAGCCTCTTTTTTTCACTAAACACAAAAACAAAGTGAATTGCCCTTGCTACCAATCTGCATCTTGTGAAAACAGTCACATACAAATGCAAAGCTAGCCTGTGATTAGGAGCATCTGCCAAACACCCACATACCATATGCCTGTGTCACGCAGCCAAGAAAAAATACAGAAAACCTCTAAAGAGGCACAGAAAATACTAGAAAGCGAATAAAAACATACTTGGTGTTGACAGAAAGGTTCAGAATCTGTCAACGACATACAGTCAACTACAGTGAAAGAGGAGGAAGGCCCCACATTTAAAAATCTACAGGAATCTGTGCAACCTAAATAAAAATATGTATGTTGTAGTAAATAACCCAACAAGATTTAAAAAGGTCATACATGTGGATGTACTTTATGTTCTCACCACGTCACATCTATTTTACTGATTCCCCCACTTCCCAGAACACCTGGAAGGAACACCAATGGGCATGAACAAACAAAAACATGGCACAAGATGCTTGTTAGTTTGAGTCTTTATGCCTATAACATTCAAAGTTTCTCTTTTAGAGCCAGATGTGTACAAAGAGCTCCAAGTTTGAATCCTGCAGAGAGATTTCTCTGTAGGCATCAGTGAAGAATCAGATCAGAATTCTCCCAACGGCTTTATGTGCAAGTTCAGCTCTCCGTTGGCCATGGGGAAAACAGTTTTTGAGTCTGGATAAACAAGTTACCAGGGTTTGGAATCACAAATATCCAGGACTGAAGCTGGCATCAAACTGACATCAGACTTATAAGACACAGAAGCTTCCACTAAAAAGACATGACTTGTAGAATAAGCAGGCAAAAATGAAATGTTATGTGCATAGTTCAGGCGGGATTGGTAACAGTCAGTCAAGGCAAACAAATCAGGCAAGGAATGGGCATGCAATTAATGGTAGTGGTAGAGGTCATGATTGAGCAGGCAAAGAAATAGAAAAGTCCTGGAGAGGAGCATCTCAGGGTGAAGGTAGGTGGGCACCTTCTCTGCTTCTGAGAGATGCAGGCAAGACATAATTGAAGTTATTAGTTACACTGGTCAGTCTGCTACAGTATTTAAAATAGGGAGAAAGCGCTTACCCCAGTGCTGGTGAAGAGCTTTGAGAGAACTGTCCTTCATCCCTCCCAGCTTTGATGAGGATGCTGTTGCTGCTGTGAGTCATGCTTCCCTGTCCCACCCGGAGAAATCATGGGAGCTAAGAACGCCTCCTCTTTATTGTCTTTAGCTCTGCTTCTAACACTGTTCTCCCTCACAGATTGGTGTGCAACCTCTCAGACCTGGCACTACCATATTCCAACTCTTTGAATTAAAGACCGTACACAAAGGAACCCCTCACCTCCTCGGTCATCAGCATTAGCACTGGCTCTCCTCAAGGCTGTGTGCGGAGCCCCCTGCTCTTCACGTATCTGTGAAGGTTCTCAGTCATCCAGGTCATGGTTTGTCCAGGTCATTTGCAGTTGTCTGTGCAGAGTGGTGCACAGACAACAACCTGTTCCAATTTAGGAAAAAGGAAACGGACATCAAACCACCACACATCAGGGGGACTGTGTGGAGAGGGTGTCAGGCTCTACTTTATTTTCTCAGAGTATCATCCCTCAAAAACTGCTGGTGTCCTTCTATCACTGTTCTATTGAGAGCATCCTGCACTACTGTCTCGTTCCTTGTGAAGACTGCACACGACATCATTGGCTGTTCCTTACCCTCTCTGGATGAACTGCACAGCTCTCACTGCCTCAAGAGAGTGGAAAACATCCTAAAAGACTCCTCATACCCCGCTCATAACCTGTCGACTGCTGCCATCAGCTAAACACGCAGAAGCAATTCATGTGCATTAACACTTAATGCTGATCGACTGACTAACTACCTAGTTTCTTGTCTTTTTTTTTCCTTTTGTAATTATATTTATATATTTTGCTAAATTTCTTGTTTTATATTTCCTTAATTATATGTTTTTTTATATATTCAGACACAATTAAGACTGTATTTGTTGAAATATACCATGGACACATCTTTATAGTTAACTTTTTTACAGTCATACACAGAAGGACGTCCAGTTGGAGGGTCCTATAAAACTCAGACAGTGCATATTTGAATGTCACAATGCCTCACAGTGTCACACAATTACTGAGTTATACTTCCTGTTCATATGAAATCTTTTCAAACATACTGATCAGACAGACCTTAGAGGACGAAAGCCATAGCACCAACTAAGAAATTCCAGCTGATAGAGCCAAGGGGACTGGGGACAAGGGGAATGAGCAGCTGAAACCATGTTGATACAAAAGAAAAGAAAATGAACCACTGAACTGTGGGACAAAATAACCATATGTATGAGACATTGACTATGATGTATGGTGAAGAATAGCTGGTTGGTGATGAAAGGAAAGATATGTTGTAAAAATATTTGTGAAGTCATTGTGGCTTGCCAAAATGACCTTGAGCTGAGGTTTGAGGGAGGGACAGAGAGGATTATAGGTGAGGTGGACTGAGAAAGACAGCCAATAAATAGAGCTGGAGAGCGAGAAAGTCAGGTTAAAAAAAGGTGAAGGATAGACAGACAGAAAAGAAAGACGATCTGTAGCAGCTTCAATGTTTAAGATTTGATCCGAGTCCAGTCGAATACAATCCTGCATTATGAACGAGAGGTGTGGCAACTAACGTGGGAATGAGGAGAAAACAAATAGCTTTTACCTGCATACAAAGAGGGGAACAGGGCACGGAGAGAGGAATCAGTAAATGCCATCTATGAAGTGTATTTAAACAAGCTCACATCGTCCTGTATAAGCAGAGGGTAGACAGCTTGGTTTAACCTCTCATTAGTGTACCCACGAAGTAAACCTGGACCTGCACACAGGGTCTAATATCGACTGCGTCACCACAACTGCGAGACCCACCACTGCCGGCCAATCACCTCTAGCTGGTATTTGGCAGTGACTGCAGCCTCTACCTTTTTTTATGCTGCATGCCCACTGTGAGTTTAGAGGCTGCTGCTTTTCAAATAAGTCTAATGGGCTGTGAAATTAGTTTTATCTCTGCGTACAATATGGCTACAGAGCAATTCTGGACTATCATGTCTCCCCAAAGGCTGGGTTTGGAAAACATAGTTACTCTCTAAATTACATACAGTGAATCCATTACAGAAATGCTCCGATCCTCAGTTTACATACGTGCTATGGTTGGGAAATAACACATTCGACTAGCAAGTGGGTGATGCAGTAAGAGAGAAATGTCTCTTTTCTTTTGATTGGGTGATATTTTTGTCCAGTGTGCACACGCAGACACAGGTGTCTGCATGACTACGCATTCACCTGTGCTCCTCCTGTGTCAAATCTAGTCAAGACGTTTCTGCTTTGACTGAACCACAAAGGGACTGTGTGATTGATGGAAGATGTGACATGCACTGACCTGTCTCTTCCATCCCCCCTGCTTCCACTCCCAGCCCCTTCTCTTCCTGACCCCTGCCTGTGCAGTCTGCCTCCCTGGGCAGCATCTGACATCTGCAGCTCTGTCTCCAGCCCAGCCCTCCTGCTTCTTGTCCACACATAGAGCCTGTCATTTTCTCCTCAACCCTACCCTACTCAGCTACACTTGACTTCCCTAGCACAGAAATAGCAGGTGCTCCTGTACATCACCTGCATACATAAACTTGACAAAGTCTTGCAGTCATCATTCTCAAACATTTTAAAGCTCACCATTACTACTCAAAATTGTTTTATGCCTGTTCATTTTCACACCAGCGCTTTAGAATGCCATTTGATTCAGAGTCAAGATACTACTGTACTTGAAACCCGTCAGAGATAATATGCTGAATAAGAGTGACGGTGCCCTGGAGCCCACTATTCCAATCTGATACATCCTCTCAGACCGCTTCCATACATCCATCCACAGAGAGAAGGGGATGATAATCAGTTTCCCCTCTCTGTCTTCTTCGATCTCCACTAAATGACAGTTTGTCTGCATCTGTGTCATCCCCAGAGAAATCCAAGTGTTTCAAAGTTAAGTTGCTGCAACATGGCGATATTGGGTCAAAATTTCTAATTAATTAGTGGCCAGTCACTTAGGAAAACCAACGTGGCAATGTGAGGGAGGGTTAGGGAACAGAGACTAGAAAAGTCATTAAGGTAATGATCCCATGGGGACAACTGGCAGCTGAGGCTGATGGTTGTCAGATCAACAACATCTAAAAGGTGACATTGCTGGTAACACAAAGGAACAGAAGAAAAGCCTAAGAGTATCATCATGGTTGTAAAACAGAGGATGCAGCATTTACTTTCATGGTTACAGTTCTGTGAAGCTGTTCTTAAGCACAATGGTGCTTTGAGGTAAATGCTAGCATCAACTCACGTGCTTACAGTGACAGAATTAACATTCTGATGTTCGGCAGGAATTTCTATCATGTCAATGTATTGGTTGAGTGTGTTAGAGCAGGGTTTGTGCAATGTGCGTTTCCATTCCACACATTTCTAATACTATGGATCCAGAAGCACATAGGTGCCCACAGTCAGTAGGTAAACGGCACCAGTACCAGTGTGATGTCGCAATGTAAGAGTCATTAAGGTATCTTCAGCAAATACGTCCTCCCCTATATGTAAACGCTAACATAAACCAGTGCTTTAACCAAAAGTCATCGGAAGTTATCTTTCATAGTGTGCGTTATATGTGCTGACTGTAGAAAGAGAAACTGTATATATGAAAGTATGACCCTCCATATTCTGTCCCTGTGTAGTCCAATCCAATCTATCATCGCTTCAGGTACAACAACACAAGGCTGAAAACGACTAATGTCATTTTTCTCACCAAATACCAGTGATTTGTTCACAAACTAAAACTAATGTCATATAATTTTTTTAGTATTATTAGTATTATGTCATGATTTCTGATTTATTTAGTTTCTGATTGTCTCTGATTCTATTTTTTAGTGTTTCTGAATGTTCTCCTGATGGCAAAGCCCAGATTCTCCCCAGGTATCATTCATTCTGATCACTCCCAGCTTTCTTCTATCACGTTAGTTCCCGCATGCTTTATATTCACCCCTCCAGAAGTCATGCTTTGTTGGGTTATCTGTTGTAACCACCTGCTTCCCCAGGTTGTGTGTATTCTGCCCACTTACCTGGGTGACACATGTTGTGTCCAGCCTGTCGTGCTTCCTGTGATTGTAGTCCTGTTCTCTGTTCTTATTACCTGTCTCCAGTCCTGTTCCTGTGTGAGCCTTGTTGCGATCCTTCCTCCGGTCTGGTTAGCTGTTTCTTTCTTTTCTTCTCCTTTTCTTTAACCCACACCGCACTCCCAGTGTCCTTGTCTTAGCTGCCATGTTCCTTGCATTTCCCCGTTAGCCTATTTCTCAGCGTTTCTTGTGCTCACCAGATCTCTGAGCTCCTTCTTTGTTTGTCCTGTGCAGATTTTGATTCATAGATTCACTTTTAATAGATTCCAGTTTAATTCCTTAGTCTGTCGTCCACCCCTGATTTCCCCTGTCATGTCAGATCAGGTCCTTGGTTCTAGAAAATTCTCTATCTGTTGCTTCCCGCCCTGTTTTTACTTGGATAACCCGCTTTTATTACCATGCTGCTGCTCCTTGTTGCCGTAACTCTGTGTGTTGTCTATTCCTCCTCACTTCTCTTTCCCTTGCTGAGCCACCTGGTTTGACCACTTGGTTCTACTCTCTTGAATGACAGTTGCTGGTCCTTTCCGTGTTTTGTCCTTGTCCAGCTTTAACAGGACATGATCTCCTGGATGTAGAGTGTAAGCCCCTAACTCCAGGTTCTCAAGCCCATTAGAGCTAACAGTGAGTTGTCCTGTTTCAGCATACGTTCTGCCATCTACACTGCATCCTCAGCATGACCATTTCCTCCAGCGTGGTGAGAGCTGGAGGTGATGTGTTCAAAATCATTCTGTCTACAAATGTCTGTCCAGCCCTGCACTTTGTGAAGCCTTGGTGCCTTTCATGTATGTCTCCTAGTATTTCCTGTCTCATTAACTGTGGAATAACAATATGAAGACACCTTCACATGTTGACAATGAGTCTTTCACTGCAAAATAGTGTGTCGAATGCTGCGCTCTCTCTCTGAGGCCAACCATTCCTAATCCCCTTCCACACACTCCCGAGCTGTCCATTTTCTCTGTGTAGCCGCCTTTATAATGTCTAGCTTGTGTTGTGATACTGTCCAGCTATGGGTGACAGCATTTACATAGCAAGCAACATATCAGTGTTAGTTGCGTTGTCTGTCAGTGTGCTGTGTGAAAGCATCTGCAATGTGTTTTCCCTGGTGCATACTCGACTCTGCCATTGAACTGCATTAACTGCAAGCTATAAGCAACTGGCTTCCAGCTTTTCTCATGCATCTGTAAGAGGACACCTCCTAACCCATAGCTGCTTGCATACACTGAAATTGCTGTCTGCCTGTGAGGATCACAGTGTGCCAGAACGGGTGATGTTATGATAGGGCTGCAGCTAACGATCATTACTGGGCAGATTCGATCACAGGTGATCACCGCGATCCAACAACTGCAAAACCTCAGGGCTTACTGGGAAAAACCTGCTCTCACCGGATCTAAGATCTGATTGGTTTAGGTGTTTGATCCACAACACGATGTTTAGTAGAAACATTTCCCATCATTGATCATTGATCAGAAAAAGTCGATTGTAGACTGATACTAAACTGTTGGGTTACTTTTAGTTACTAACATAATCTGCACAGACGTTTCAGTCCTGACAGTAAATATTTGACTGATCACATATCCAGGACTGCTGGAGACTGCTGGAGTCAATCCCAGCTGTGTATTTGGGTGGGAAACAGGTTGCCAGTTCATTGCAGGGCCTACATACAGACAAACAGGTGCTTTGGTTTATACTACTGATATGTGGTTAAAAACAGCTTTGCAAAAGTGCACCCACCCCCAAATTATTTAACCATCCATTTTACTCTCTCTTCTTGAACCCTGATTGGTTCTACTGAATGTCAACTGAATGTCCCACTGGTAGCTCAATGGGTTAAGCATCAGACTGGGATGTCTGACTCCTAATCCATTCCCTACACCTGGCATCCCTGAGCCAGACACCCAGCGCTAGCTCCATGTAAGTCGCTTTGGATAAAAGCGTCTGCCAAGCAAAGTAAAGTAAAGTAAAGTAAAGTAAAAGTCAATCAACTTGTTGCCCAATACCTTGACAGATGGCCCAACGGCAGAGAGGTGTATACAGGAAATATAGGGGCAGAGAGAGGGAGAATCTGAGATCTTGAGGTTACATCGCTTGCACAGTAACCACAAATTGATATTGAGGTTCATCATGTTCTCTCTGCTGGCACACCCCACAATAAGGAATAGGAATATAATAATAGTATAGGTGCTGTACCAGCGTGCTACGTTGTGTGTTGTCTTAATTCC
This sequence comes from Microctenopoma steveboyesi, assembly GCA_032359275.1. Classification (NCBI taxonomy): domain Eukaryota; kingdom Metazoa; phylum Chordata; class Actinopteri; order Anabantiformes; family Anabantidae; genus Microctenopoma; species Microctenopoma steveboyesi. Next base: position 10,351,978 of record JAUMHF010000021.1, read on the forward strand.
AGTGAGATGGAAGTGCTGCACAGGATCCTTATTTCCATCTCCCCCACTCTTACAATAACTAACAATTTCCACCACTCTCTGCTTCCTAGTCAGCTGCAAAATTACAGATTACAGATTTGCTTAGAGTCACTCTCTTGCTGATGGCAAGAGAGTGAAGGAGCGAGGCAAAAGATGGGACTGGGAAAGTAATAGGTGGGGAAAGCTGAAAAACTAGAAAATCTCAGGCCATCAGTAGTTGGAGCCTAAATTGAAATAGAGCACAGGCTGCTGAATGGCAGCAAGGAGAGATGAGAAATGACATATGCTAATTTAGGCTCATGCACCTAAGATATCCTGAAGGACCATTTAATAATGCTGAGGAATTGTGACACTCAGGTGGCCTGTGCTCATTGCTGTCATAATGAGGAGGAAATGCTAATAGCTGAATCATCTACAGGAGCGCAAGTTAAACAAAGTAAACGAGACAAATGCTAACTTTAAAGTCAGTTGAATATGGTGCAAGCAAAGGCAGGATGGTGCGTAATGCCTGTTTCTAGTTGAAACGGCTCTGTGCTCAGTGTGACCAGGATACCAGAGAGGTCAACCCAAATGCTCAAATTATATAGTCTAAATAAATGCTTAGGCTGGAATAACTTTGAGTAAAAGACTCACAGGACTCAAAGAACTTCTGATGCCGTGTCTACACTTTTAAACTCTATATGATAGCGAAGATAAAAGGTGGGGTCAACACTTTGGGGAAATCTGCTGTGAACAGCAGAAACTTTACAGTAATCCTACAGTGCATTCTTCCTAAACATGTAGAGATAAGTTCGTGTATAGGCACCTAGAAAACCCACATGCAAAAGTTGTTATTCTTTGCTTGATGAGCAATATGAGTAGCAAGTCGGGTAGAAATAAAGATAGAAGTGATAAGGATCATATGCTAATATGGCTGAAAGGGTAAAAGTGAGATTGAGCACATTTCTAGCATGTTGCATTGCTATAGCAACAGCCTTTGTACTTGCAGAGGGAAGTGGGTGGCAGAAAAAAAAAGAGCAAGAGTGAGAGTGAGAGGAGTGATGGAGCGATAGAGAGACTTTGGCTTGCTTCTCTCTCTTGGCGAGGTTCTACCAATCCAGTTCTCTGCCAACCACAAGACCCTGGGGTTTTAAACGGTCAAGGTCACTGAAGAGGAAAAATGAACAACTCCTGAACGTGTTTGTGCATACTCCACATCCGGGAAAGGGCCATAAGGAGCAGTTCCGGCTCACACAGATAGAGGGAGCCACTATAATAATCAGAATGTGCAGCAGGGGGATCGTGGTGGCTCAAAATTACCCTTGAAAAGGTCATGACTAAAAAACAGGGATTTAATCTTTATTGTTCTTCCTTTGCGCCACTTTGTCTCGCAATACTTCACATTCAGAAGAGGAATAATTGCGGGTTTCTCATATTTGAAAAATTACATTATGTTCCGTTAAATGTTGGTAATGATAGTAATTACAGTAACTAGTGAGTAAGTTCAGTCCTGTGCTATGGCTTAGTGCATCAATATATTGTTCATATCAGTCATCGGAATTGAACAAAAAAGTTGTATCCAACATTCACACAAATGTCAACAACCTCATATGCAAAATCAGTGTGTATATGTGTGTGTTTGTAGAGATGTACCAGAGCGAATAATAAATTAGTTTAGGTTGTTAAAGCTGCCCTTGTTTTATGAGGACCTAAGGTAACTGTCACTCTCTTCACACACACATGGCTACTATATTCTCACACTGTCCTTTCAAATACTTGCAAGACTACTTCGTGAAAAGCTGACTGGGAACTGGCTGCCGAAATCAGTGATGGCTGCTATTTTTAGGACATGTGAAGTGTATTTCTAACAAACGATTCCTGATGCACGTGTGCCAGTGTCCGCTCACACACATAAACATATGTATAACACACAGGGGTTGAACAGACCGAGGGTAAAGCAGGCAGCAAGAAATGTGCATGAGTATGTAAAGTGCGTTATTCACAGGCTGCGGTGTACTTCTATGTTATATTAGCAGTAAGTAGTGAGTCTATGTCATAAAAACAGTTCCTTATGCAAGTAGACCCCGATGAAGTCCATGCAGACTGTACAGTAATTGTATATACTTTGGGTCAGAGGCTTGGAAAGTCTCTTAATGCTACTGCCTGTGCTTCAAAGTACTCCAGAACTGTAATTGAGCTGAGTTCTGAGATACTTGTATTTAACGGCTACACCACTCTGCACAAGGACCTGTCTTTGTCCATCACCTGAGCAATTTGAAGCATGTACCATGTGTTTATCTTTACATCTACAATCACTGTCAGTGTCATGAGCTTGTCCTTGCCTCAATATGTGTAATTTGTTAAAGCTGTCACACATCCTGTGCCAACACGCACAACCCTACAGCACAATAGGATGCTGACTGAGATAACATTTGAAATTAAATCAGGTAGAGGAAGAGGACAAGGTGTCAACAAAGCTGTGGGAGGCCTGTTGAAGTACGATGAAGTGTATATGGAGTCAGCTTCTCTCACCAGGGGAAATCAAAGCAGAGCAAAAGGAAGGAGGAGTCGTGGCCAATAAGCAGAAAATCTTCTCATTAATAAAATCAAGTTGATAAAATGGGAACATCCGTCACACACACTTGCTCTTGATGATTTCTTATCGCTCATCCTTTGAAAAAACATCTAGTGAATTTCCATGATTATGATGAGAAGTCTTTCTTATCACCAGGTCCAAAAGCTAAATGTTTTTTATTGAGTTATTAAGTGAGAATAAACCAAATGTGTTTGTACTCAAACATTTGCTTTATTATAAATGCATATTAAAATGTTCCATAATACTAAAGAAACACAATATAACCAAAATAATATAAAAATACCTTTTAAAAATAGAACCTTTTGCAGGTAATCATGTAGTCATGATTAGATGCACAACTGTCCCCCCCAAAATAAAACCAATATATACAAAACATTGACAGAATATTGTGCTTGATTCTTCATATTTACTACAAATGATAAAATATTTCATATTCTGTCTTTGCATGGGTATTATTTTGTAGACATGTGAGTTTATTTCATACATGTTTTGAAAGTAAAGGTTCATTTTCTGCACAGCCAACACTGGCTTATACTTATATTTTGAGCACCATGACTGGAACATACATTACAATTATTAGGTTTATTGATGATTTTCTTGTGTCCATAAAAAAACGAGAGAGAGAACATTCATCCACTAACAGTCACTACAGTACAAAACCCAGCCAATCAGGGAACCTAAGCTGAAGCTAGCTGTATAATTTATTCTGCTTTTCATATATATTTACACATATATATTTATCTTGATTTACATCAAATATTCCCTGTACTGCCCACATGTGGAACATGTCACAATTTGTTCCTTTTTATTACATTTTTCACTTTGTAAAAACCCAATAATACATTAGTTTAATTTGACAAAGTACATTTTTGCTATTTACTGAATCTCGTATTTCCACCTCTAGGTTTTGATAAAATATAAAATTTTAAAACATAGTTTCTTACAACTTGGAAACAATACATTCAAATATCATTACTTAACCCACATGACTCTCATGTTGAGAAAATTACCGTATGACAATTACAAGAAGATGATGTAAAAATGCTCCTTAATAAAAAAAACAAACAATCCAGACCCACAACTCAGCCTACTGAGCAAAATAAGAAAAGCATGTTCCTTATGCAAGTAGACCCATGTCCTGTGTCCTGCGATTTATCAAACCACTGTACACATTTCATTTAGTGTTTCCTTCTTAAAACAATTAATCTAATCAAAAACAAAAATCAAAACCCTTTAAAACAATGAACCTGTGTCACCTGCTGTAAATTTGTAATAAAGCTGTATCTCTTCAAAAAAATAGTTTTTCTAACACCAGTTATCGATTGAACTTTGTCCAGATAATTTGTGAAATAGTAGTTAGGTCTATGGGCACACAATATGACTGAACAACAAGGTTCCATATACTGGTGAATTGAATGTTTCTTAATACCTCAGTGCAACATGAATGTGTTAAAAGTACTTAAGTTGAGTTGAACTAAGACGGGTGAAAATAAGCAAAGACACTCCTCGGTGTTTCTTTGGTGAACAAAAAACAGGAAGCATTTTGGTTGGATTTAAAGTTACAATAAATAAAGCATGTACATTTGAAAAAATAATGATCTATATATATGCTATAGAAGCGCTCACATTCCTGCAGCTGAGGAGGAGTGGACCACAATCACCGCGCTGTCTTCGAAGGACGAGTACCTGCAGATCAAAAGGTGATTATTTAGTCCACAATCAATATCTGGATGAAACGTGTGTGTGTGTGTGTCTGTGTAATATGCGGTTTGCACCTTCAGCTTCCCCGAGGCAGACATTCTCACACTCCTCCAGGTCGAGAAAGCTGTTTTTGTTGCCGCCACAGCCACTGTAGATGAAGGGCCTGCAGGCCTGAACCTGACCGTTAAAGTACCAGCGCAGAGTGTATCGTCCGCAGCTCCCCTCCTCCATGGGTAGCTGGCACATGTCTGCTAGAGCTGCAGAGCACACATACACGCACACACACATGTGATGTGTATGCATAGACACAAAGAGGCATTCACAATGACAAAAGGGCAAGCCAGGCAAGGAGGAGAGGAGATGCAAGGAACAAGGAGTAGAAACAGAGACCCAAAGCAAGCACTAGCATCAAACCTCAATGGAAACCAACCAGTTTACGTCAATGCGTTTACAATTTGTAGATGTAAACAACACACTGGGACAAATATATAATATATTTAATATAATAATATATAATAATAATATAATTGAATAGATTTTGTATTTTAGGTAGTTGGATGCACATACGCTTCACACTCAGCATCAGCAACAGCCAATACGGCCTGAGAAATGCAAAGAGGGCAGACACCTGGCAGGCAGGACAGAAGAGTGAACCCTTTATTCCTAAAACAAGCTGGTTTACCTTCCCCTTTGATAGCCCTCTTGGACCTGACTGATCTAGCCTCGACTGCTTTCGCAGGTGTAACTTTGACTCCTTTCTGACCATCAACTGATTGCCCGTGCACACTGGCTGATTCGTTTGGTTCAACTTTGACTTTCTCAGTCTTATCTGTCAACACACGCACATACACAAACAAACACACACAGCAAACAACATAGAAGCATTAATTAGAATCAGACAACATTAAAATAAGTACTATTACAACCAGTGCTGTAAGAGACTCGGGTTGGTGTTTGCTTGTAGCAGGCTGTGTGGGAATTATGCAATGCCAACTCATGAAATGAGAAACAAGTGAAACAAGACTTAAATGAGACACACTCCTTCATCATATGTGTGGTTGAATAAATTATTGGAATTATGGGAGAGAATTATGAGCACAAATGTGACATATCTTCTGTTTATCACACAAACCATATACGTTGGTTGTACATAAATTAATAGGAGTCATTGATCTTCGTCAAGCTGAATTTTTTTTCACACCATAAAAGCATTTTCTGCCATTGTGGAGATTTGGAAAACACAGACCTTGGTATAATGTTAATAGAAAGCCATATTTTGTCATAATGGAGGTTTGATGTAGTGATATTGTAGATGAATATGTAGTACATTCATGAAAACCTCCATTGCATTTTGAAGCCTGGTTCAATGTACTCTTTAGAGTTTTTGAACACTAGCAGCACTATGAAGAAATGTTTTTAAGGGTGGTTCCATGATTGCATCTCCTGTAAAAGTGGCATGTGTGCGAGGGTGACACATGGCACTGCTGATACTTTCTATTCCTCTGATATAACATTAGTGGCTGAAATATGTGCTCATTTTTCTTTCTCCTGGAAAACTTTTTTATAGTTGTTCATGTGAAAAGTAACAAAAAAAAGCTGTGTAAAGAATGAAAGTCAGAGAAAGTTCTCAACACCAAATTCACACTGTGAGTTTCTATTGGTGTTGAGAACTTTCTCTGACTTTCATTCTTTACACAGCTTTTTTTGTTACTTTTCACGTGAACAACTATAAAAAAGTTTTCCAGGAGAGAGAAAAATAAGCACAATTATCCCCATATTCATTTAACAATACTGCACTCTCTCTAGCGGCTCCAGCCAGCTTCTCATTCCTCTGGCTTCCAGTGTGGCTGTTTTAAACAGCTCGGACAATACAGCACAGAAGGTAGTTCAGTCTAAAACACCTGCCTCTTACAGGAAAAGTTTTTGGGTGAGGAATAGTGAATCTAGATATGGTTTTGTTTGGTTACAAAAACTCCACAGGGTACACATTTCTTTCACTTTTCAGTTAAAAATACCATATTCTCATTGCACAAATGTTGGTGAGAGGATGCTGGCTCAGTGTGACAGAAAGTGCTACTTCCTGCATGATAGCGGTGGGCGCAGTATGAAACACATTGTACCATCACTCTGATTTGCAGAAGGAGCGAAGTATAGGAGTTCATCCACGGGGTTGTCGTAGGCCTCGATGGAGTAGACATGCTCGTAGTCCGGGTCGTTGGTGTTCACCACCATATGCAACTCACGAGCTGAAACAAGAGCAGCATAAAACAAATCCTTCAACTGTGTCTTCAACCTCCATGTCTTAGGTAGAGTGAAGAGTCTAGATGCTGATGTTAAACAATAAGCTGCCTAATACAGGTACAGTATATTATTTTGAAGGGGATAGTCAGAGGTGGACAGTTCTATAAATATGTATGTACATGTAATCCAAACACACAGAATACAAACGGAGTCCTCTGTGTTCTTGATGAGGAAAGCACCCAGTATTCATAGGTGTCTATATGTAGCACCACAAAGTCCAAACTGTTTGTTAGGGACACAGACAACACACAGACAAACAAATCAAGGCCAACACACAGCGAGACGAACACACTCACCCTCCTGACCCTTCAGGACCAGTTGTTGCTCTGGTGCAGGCCGAGCCCTGACCGTGGGAAGGGACTGAGTGTCTGGGCCCGAACCTGAGAGAGCCAAGGACAACAAGGACAGCAAGGCAGCAGTCGGGATTCAGGAAATGAGAAGGACCAGTTTAGTGTTACATAGGAGGAGAGAAGAGGGACCAGAAAGACATTTATACACGTGAGCCAACATCAAGCCCAAAGCACCACAAAAATCCTTCCACCAACATAAACACCAGCTAAAAAGGTGTCATTAACATGCTTGAAATGGAGGACCCAAACGCAGACCAGAGACAAGAGAGGGTTCAAACAAAGGATGTTTATT
>JAUMHF010000021.1:10361167-10390242 GCA_032359275.1 Microctenopoma steveboyesi
AAACACCTGGAAATAATGAGGGAGTGAAAGTGGAGAGAGAGGGGAGTGGTTAAGTTGAGGGAGGAACAAAAGACACACGAGGGCTCAAAGAGACATGACACTGACAAAAGGATTCAACAAGTTTTTGCCAGACTGGACAACACAAGTCAATCTTTCAAAAACTGGTTGCAATCCTTTTAGGACTCAGATCGTAGCTTTACTCATTTAATCCAAACTCCTCACTCAATTCTAAGTGAAAATCAACCCATGATTTAACACGATATTTTAATTGTTCATTATGAAACATGTAACTATTTCTCAGGTAGGAATAAATAAATTAAGATGAGTGAAATGTTTGTTTTCTGCTGCGTCAGTCACAGTAACACTGCATATTTATCAACAGCTGGTGCAAATGTTACTTCATAACACTGATGTGGTGCTGCATTCATTAACATCTCTGGCAACAAAAACATTGTTTATTTATAAAAATATTCATAATAATTATTAGTAGTATTCTTGTTATTATTATTATTTCATTTATTAATGTATCTATTTTTGTTTTGATTACTGAACTAATAATTATTCACATTATACTAATTATATTTATAAATAATATTTTACTTAATTATACTTGAACATCAATATTAGTAAAGTGGTAAAAAAGAACTGTCAGATGATGACATTGTACTTTTACTTTACTACATTCATTTTAACGTCATTTATTACTAGTTCCTTTTTGCAGGATTAGATCCGACTAACAATCATTATACATAGATTAAATGCTGATGAATCATTTAGGGAGTAACCTTGTTTCACTGTACAGTAAAGTGGTTAAAATCAGCCCCACCTTTACTGACGGCTGTTTTTATTTTACAGTCTGTAACAGCACAACAAATCTGGACTAGACTTCTACATTTATGTTATCACTAGGTTCATATTCTACAAAGTTTAAAATATACTTTACTTGAGTAGAAAAATGTAAATGTACTTCCACTAAGTTCTTGCACTTCCTTGAGTAGTGGGTTTGTGTACTATATACAGATCTGTATATTATGCCTTCTTCTTGTGAGTAAAATTATTCAGATCCTTTCATGAATCCCCAAACAGGCCAACTGCTTAAGGCTATCTAGTATACACTGTATAATAATACAGCTCCAGAATAATTTCTGTGATAAAGAGGCATCTAAGAAAATTTTTGAAATGGCCAAAATGCCCTATGTGTTACGGCCCTAAATTGTCAAGACTATAAATTCCATAACTAAAATTAAGCAGCACAAAAAGTCAGAATGACAAACATCCAAACAAATTAAAATTACATATAATTATTCTTCAGTGTCTTTATGTGCATTAGGTTGAATAAATACTTCCCTTACTAAAACTGAACACAAATTTTAAATCAACTCCGCCATTTAAAAAATAAATAAAAATGAAACTGACTGTTCTCACTACAGAAACTGCAGCAGCATATGTGGTATGGTGCACCACTGTGACTCATACTAAATCACAGTCCTTCTGTCCACCTTTCTCTACTCTGCTGCAGTCGAACAGCTCACTCACCTCCACATGCTGAGGATCCGACAGATGGACAGGAAGGAAGCAGAAAGACAAGGAATAATGAAGGTCAGTTTAAAGAGTCATTGCACTGCTGTAGTTCTCCACAGTGTCTTTTAAATTATGCTTTCATATAGTTAAACTGGGCCTGTGACTCATATGCAATGATTACTGTCTGAAGTTCATCTTGGGGACAACGCTGTTATAAATTAGCAGTGCAAGCTGCATGAAAAACTCACCACAGTGCTGATTCATCTCTGAGCGAACATACTCTCTGATCTCATCCTCCTGAATTCAAAATATAGAAAGAAAACGGGGCAAAATACACTTTAAACACAAACCAAATGAACAAAGTAAGTGTGCTGTTTGAAGTCAGTGTCTTCAGACAGAGCCCTGCGGTAAGGATCACACACTGACCGTCATGCCTGGCTCTCCTTTGTCTCCTTTAGCTCCATCTGGACCCAAGTCTCCCTGTAACATGGACAGGTATCAGGACACACGACCCACAGAGAGGCACATTAATTCATTAGACTGAAACCAGGTGCAGTTTGAACTAAATGCAAAGTCAAAGTAAGAAGTAAAGTCAGTGATAGTGCAGAACTACACCATATTGTATAGATGGTGGGCCAAACCTTATTATCATTAGAATAAAGATATTTAATCTTAAATTTGGAGAAGACTTTTATCATTAGTTGTGTTGTGTGTGAGCTATTTAACTTGTTTTTGTTTGATTTGAATATTGTTAACAGCTAAAACTTTTAAATGTTGTCAATACACCTCATTTGCAAATGAAGGTCAATCATTTTCAGTGCAACAGATTCATATTTGGTTTAGTCTCAGTATTTATGCTACATATATCCTTGTGTCCTGGTGACTGTCCTAACCTAACAGGTTCTTATAATAAAGATTGCTCTTTTTTGTTACTAGGGGACAGTGAAATGTGTAAAACCAGAGTAGATTTTCAAATGTTTTTGATAAAGACCACAGAGATATTACGACCACAGTAATAAAGTAGTTTAATATCAAAGATAACTTCGAAGAAAACAACCAAAAGACAGACAAGACTAACCTGCTCTCCCCTCTCTCCAGGAATGCCTGGGATACCCCGTGGACCGACCATAGCAGGACCAATTGGTCCTCTCTCTCCCTGATGCACAAGCACAACATATATCAGGAGTGGATTAATGCACTTATAAAATATACGTAAATTAAAACATTAAAACCATTAACAGTTAAAATGGTATAATTTATGTTTTCTTTTAAAATGCACAGGTAAGTAGTTGGCCCTTGCTATTGACAATACCTACTGCCTATCCCTTCAAACTACACACACAAATATGCAAAGAAAATAACAGAGGCTAAGTACTTCCTCACAGCATTGTACATGATGTCCACTTCTGAATGACTAGCTGTTCTACATCAGCATACTCTACAAAGTCCTTGTAATTTGGGTAATAGAAACATGTGTACAGTTTGCACAACAAAATGTCGTATTGTATCATTATCAGGTAACATCTTTTGTCATATTTTATTTTTATCTGATTCCTTTAGGTATAGGAAAACAGAACTAGGCTGAATCAAGTGTGTCTCTGTCAGAAAAAGGTGCATCCATCAAAGAGAGTTGATATGACCCTGCTCTCCTGTCACCTGCTTTGTTCATTTATTTCATGAAGAATGCAGGCAAGCCAGTCAAACACAGGGCTCACAGACTGTCAGTCACCATGAAGCAATACACAGTAATCAAACAAAACTACCAGTCAGGTGAAGAAAAAAGAGAGAGCTATCAAATCATACTTTTTATTATGTCTTAGATCACATTTTTATGTCACAGTTGTCAAAAACAACATTTTTTTTTCTTGAACATTTGACAGCTGCTATTTTTTGCACTCTCATAGTGATGTAATCAACTATTTCTTTTCTTGCACAACCGATGCTGGTGTGACAACAGATTCTAAAATTAGCAATATTATTGGTTTATTATCTTCCATTCAACTGATTTCAGCTCAATAAATAACATGTTCCCAAAGTGTTCCATCAACCAAAGCAAGTCATAGTCACCTTCTGTCCTTGAAGACCCTCAGGGCCTTTAACACCAGCCGGACCCTGGGTACCAGTCAGGCCAGGAGGCCCATCCACACCTCTTGGACCAGGGGGGCCAGGTATACCAGGTGGACCCTGTGTGAAGCACGGTTAGTATTCCAAGGTTTCATGTGGTTTTTGGGAATGAATGAGCCTGTGCTTTTCAGAGAACCTGCATCTTATGAAAAACAGGTACAATGCTGTACTGTTCTTACAGCTCTGCAGAATTTCAAAGTAGAAACTCACCCGTTCACCTTTCTCTCCCTGAGCTCCTTTGGATCCTGCAATCCCATCAAAACCACGGTCTCCCTAACATAGCAACCCAACAAAAGAACATAAGAATTGATTTAAGATTTGGAGATGAAACGTTTGTCATAGAACAACACATACCTTAGGGCCAACTAGCCCCTCTTTTCCGGGAATGCCAGGGGTACCAGAAGGTCCAATGTCCCCCTGCAATAGAAAGACAGCATGCCTGATGACGACCAATTCTAAAAAAAGTCCATAAAGACATAAAACAAACACAACAGGATGCCTGTTTTTCCACAGATGAGTCATACCTGTTCACCCTTTCTTCCTGGTAGGCCTGATCGTCCAGGAATACCAGCATCCCCCTGATTACAAACACATTCATCCATTTCAATTTACTTACCACGTGATACATGACTCACACAAGTCTGACGCATTTCATTTATTTATTCATAAGAAAGGGATTTAACATCCCTTCATTTACACACTAGTGTCACACACCACCAGATAGCACTTAGATGTTTATTATAAAAAAGAACAGTATAAAATCATCACTATACAATTTTCTTCATTCACACATAGATTTTTTCTGCTTTCCCCTGTATCTACTATATATCAGCTCCCACCTTCCCTCCTTTGGGTCCATCACCTCCACAAGCCCCCTTTGGTCCTCGGTCACCCTGAAGACACACATGTTCATCAGTGACAGCGACATGTACACACGCTCAAGTGTCACAAAATGCACAGTGAGCTCATCCATACGCCGACAGCACTTTCCCCTACTCAAGGTGAATCACAGTGCACATGAACTAGCACTTCCAAACCCAGGGAATCTGAACTAGCTTGTTGAGCATATTCTCAACCACAATGGATCTGATGCAGAACTAGATACTGTCATTTTCCTGATGACAAGTAATTGCAAGATAAGCGGCAGTATGGCTGCAGAGGAATATGACAGGGGCGACATTGTCTGGCCAAGGCACTCTGAATCCACATACGCGGCTTCGTTTGCACATACAATAGTATACTACACTGGGTACATATGGGTACATATATATAAAACTAGTATATAAGTGCACTCTGCCCTTCACCCCCCCGGCAACCGTTACCAGGATAAGTTACACAATAGATGGTTGAACGATACTGTACAAAGCACAAATAAGGGAACTTCTCTGACTCATCAGGGTGGACCATTTCCATTAGATATGTTTCAGAGCATATGTGTTTGAAAACAATGCTTGAAAAAAGTTACTGTACATACTGTGAATTTAAAAAAACAAATGGGTTTGTTGTATTAGAATAAAACAATTCTCTTTTAAATGCAAAACAAACTTTATTTATTCCAAAACCACCTCTGTTTCTTTCTTTGATCTTTTTAGGGACATCGCACATTAATCAACAGCACCGTGTCAGTGTTGGCTAAACGGCTCATTTTAAACTGTGCCTAGGTTACTTGTTAAATTAGCCTGTACTTGACCTTGTACTTGACTATTGAGAAATCATGTACTCCCATGTTTTTTTATTCTACTATAAAACACACAAAGCAGTTTACAGTTTACTTTCAATTTAGTTTTTCAATACAGGAGTATTGAAAAACAGGATTTGCTATCTCGTGTTTTGAACCTCTGTGTTATTTCTCCTGTGTAATTTGGTCGGTAAATTGCTTATTGCCTCACGCAGATTAAATAAAGGTAAAATAATAATATAAGTCTCTCAGAGCTGCGGATCAATGTTTACATCTATGATTGGTTCAGCGATTTAAACAATAAAGTAGAAGAACAGGAGCCGACAGTCAAACATTTGCTGTATTATTGTACTAATCAAAATATAGCATCTAGTTTAATCATCACACTGTGATGTTGGGATGAAAGCAAACTGATATTTGTGTCTGCACACCTGAAAGATGCTCCAATGTTGAAACCACACAGAAAGAACAAACACTGACAGACTATTAATACCTTGATTCCTCTCATTCCTACGATTCCAATCTCTCCCTTTCCCCCCGTGTGCCCTGGCAGTCCATCTTTTCCTGGTAAACCCTGGAAGATAAAACAGAAATCATCCCTAGTTCAGTCCATTAACGAGTCACAGCTATATGCATAGCATAAGGAAGTCATATTTGGATTGGAGTACAAACACAGACCGATTCACCAGGTACTCCGGGCTGACCGGCTTCTCCCTGCAGACGGAACACAGAATTACAGTAATTACAGCAGTGAAATTATTATCTTCACTGACTACTGACTGCCGTTGCTTATAATCATGACATGGATTTATCATCTCTGCAGTGTCACTTGCCTTCTGTCCTCCAGGGCCACGGGCGCCTGGAAATCCAGTGGATCCTCTTTCTCCTGGTTCTCCCCTTAGACCCTGATGTCAAATACACACAGAAAAAGGAATAAACACACTGATCATTTATAATAGGTATATAAAATGTCATGTGTTTACTGCAGTATCAGTGAACAAAATGTAAGTATTATCTTTTCATGGTTGCAGTATTAAATTATTTTGAAAAAAATTATAAACCAGTGACACAAAATGGTTAATCTTATTGGCTTTAAACGGTTCTCTGTCTTCCCTTTATTAACGTATCTTTCTGCTACAAACTGGTCTGCACCTGAACTGTCACAGACATCCAGAGGTTCTAGTGAGAATCTTTTACACCATTATCCAAATATATGTCGACAATAGATGTTGCGTGAGGCGCTTAAAAATCTCAAAAGAAAAAACTTGCTTTGTTTCTACAACAGCTTTGTTAAACCCAATTTCCTCAAAATATAAAGGAATTAAATAAACATTTAAATAACTAAGCTTTTAAATAGGAAACTATATAAAATATGTAAAATTTTTGTTTAATAATTATTCATATGATCTAATTTAATTATAGTAAAATAAAACTAACAATGTCTGTTACTCAGGCAAAACAGTCAAAGCAGTACCGAACAACAATAAATAATTAAATGACTCATTACCACTGAGCTCAGAGTATTTGTGTCCATCACGTCACATCTATGCTGACAGGAATAATTTACCTGCTCTCCTGAAGGTCCCTCTTGACCTTTCAGCCCTTTTTCTCCCTGGACACCTTTGGGCCCTCTATCACCCTGAAATGGAAAGCACCCATGTAGGAATAAAAATTATATGAGACGAGAACCAAATGTGAGGCTTTATTATGATAAAATTGAATTGAAATCAAGTGTTCACTGACTGTTTCTCCCTTGTTGCCCTTTTCTCCAGGAGGTCCTCCCACCAGGACAGTATCCCCCTGTTCGTGACAACACACCCATAAACATCCAGCTACAAAGTTTCATCCTGTTGACTTTTGTCACATTTACTAACGTAGCTTATTACCATTGTTGTATTCATATATTCCTCCTACAGTTTAAAATTCATGCAAAAGCACTTTCAAAGCAGCCACTGCTGACACATCTTATTTTTGTGTCAGTCATCTTTCTAAATAGGTTATAAATGAATAAATAACAAAAGAGAAAGAGGAAGAGAGTGTGATTATTAGATTAGATTCAAATCCAATATACACACCTTCTCTCCTTTGTCACCTTGCAGCCCGTTCTCTCCCTGAAAATATTGAGCAAAACATTTCATTCAAGTATCACAATTTATTAACTACTTTACATGAGCAGAATGCTCAGGGGATGCAACAAGCACATAAAATGACACATAAAAATGGGAAAAGGACTGGTAGTATTCACCTTCTCTCCCCGAGCACCACGAATCCCTGGGGAACCCTAATGAACACGGAAACACACTTTATATCAGGCTCCACAACGAAAAATGACCATTCATGTTTGTTCCATTAAGTTTTCTTTGGTCAAGCAACTCAAACCTGAAATCACACTAATGTCCAAAGAGTTTAAAGCCTGATCAACAGTAAATGGTAATAACAGGCACACTAGACCTGTCTTGAAATTGCTTTAAAATTATAAAAATGCAACAGTGTGAGGGAGAAATGTGAAGAGAAAATGTCCTCCATACAGACTGCCTCCATGTTGCATTCATCTTTGGTGAATGTATCATGTGTGCCTGAGTGAAGCATAATAAAGGCAAAACACTCAATATTTACTGTTGGCCCTCTCTCCCCATCTGAGCCAGCTCGGCCCTCCTCGCCCTAAGACATGACAGACAAAAACACACACACACACACACACCACCATTAGATTCTGTCCTCCAGAGGAAAGTACACAACGTCAACGACATAGCAGCGGAACAAATGTCTTACTCTAGGCCCTGGATCTCCTCTCTCTCCTCTGGAACCAGGAATTCCAATGCCAACTTCCCCCTGGCAGAAATAAAATGTACAATCTTCAAAGATTTCATTAACATTTAAGCAGGTAGACAGAAATATGTATTAGCCTGGCAGTCACCTTGTCCCCTTTGATTCCGGCAGTTCCAGAAGTGCCCTAAAAACAGAAAAAATATTAAATATATACTAAAAATCATTTATTTAAATCTGTTCCCTCCTCTCTTATTCTCTACCAGAGCATAAAAACTGATTTAGAGACACCATTGCAAATACAGTTGTATGGAGGATAAAGTTCTTGCAAACACTTGACTGTTAGCCAGAGTCTTTCTGTTCTTAATTTAGGAATGTTCACCCACTCTTCTGGCAGATAAAATCAAGCACTCAAGTATTTTCAGACTGTCTTGCAGACACAGCATGATTAGAATCTACCCACTAATGTTTAATTGGGGACTGTGGGGGTCATCTAGTATAAGTATTTAAATAACATACATACATAGCAGAATCAGACAGGTAGTAACAGATAGATCACTACTAAGTAGTGACATAGTCAAGTGCCTAAACCTTTATGATTTATCTTGGTCACTGTGCAAATAGGAAAAGAGAGCAAACCTTAAAGTTAATTGTCTGAAAAAAGATCCACTCTAGCGGGATCATAAGTCAAGCATATCTGTAACTACTGCAATGAGATATTTACTGCAACTGAAAAACTCAGGATCTAAACATACTTCTTGTCCAGGTGGTCCTGGCGGACCGGAAGCACCAGCGTTTCCTGCACGTCCAGCAAAGCCTGGAGGACCCTGAAAATGAAATTCAATATAAAATCAGACCACAAAGCTGTGTCTGGTTAAGGCTAAAAGCACAGTGTCATGTACTCACCCTCTCCCCCTGTGGTCCTGGAGAACCTGCTTGGCCATTTTCTCCGCTCAGGCCAGGTGGTCCGGTATCACCAGGCTTCCCCTGTGGTCCTGGGGGACCAGCTGGACCTGGAAGTCCTGTATCTCCCTGAAATTCGCTCACAGTTATATCCTAAACTGTTGCCACTCATATTATAGAGCATCTTAGGCTGCACCACAAGCTTTTACTCACCTTTAATCCCTGAGGTCCATCCCGACCATGAGGACCTGCCAGTCCTATGCCCTTCTCTCCCTGCGACACACATTTTGTTACGTGGAAGGGGTTAGATTTCAGAGAAATTAATAAAACTCCTGACAAACAACTAGCTCACCTTATCTCCTTTAGACCCAGAAGGTCCACGTGCTCCCTGCATTAAAAACCCAAACAAATTATACAGTAATTAATAACAAACATTAAAGAATTGTATGAATATTAAGATAAGAAATAGATTTTTCATAAAACAACCCTTCTCATATACGCCTGGAGTTGATTGTTATGCTGGTGAAGTCATCAGTATTGGTATGTACTGTCAGCGCCTTGGTTGTCATTACAGTTAATATGCCTCGTTAGCTTCAAAGGCGACAAATAATCAAAACCTCGATCCTCAGAGGAGATTGGACTCAATTTTGTCTGACACTTTTAGTAAGAAAGTGTAGAGACTTTAATCACACTGAGACAGAAGAATGCCCGATTAATGTAAGACTGAATTACAGCTCCGGCTTTGGAATGAAAGAGCTTTATCCGAGATTGATAATATTTGAAAAAATGGTAAAACAAACATATACATTTACATGTATGACCATATATTTATAGTACTTGTGCAGAAATTATGAGCAACAAAATGTTATGCCAGTAAAAATGGAGTTTGAGTAGGATGTAATTGCACTAGTTATTAAATTAAACGTCTATTTGGAGCAGACTACTGCACAGGCCCTCCAAGCAGAAACGTATCATCAGAAATATAAGCCATCTGTTAATCAGCAGAAATGTTTGTTCCCATCATCTACTAAATCCTAGTGTTATGTAATGGTGGCATTAAATCTTCATTAATAGATATTTTTAGATTTGGGGGAAACAATAAGGCCATATACTGTATGTAATTAACAAACTACACTACACTGAGTAATGCATTCATTTAAAAACTACTGCCACAGTTCAAATGAAGCACACAATGAGGCAGTTGAACCTGACTACTCACATCTTCTCCAGGCTCCCCTGGTTCACCAGCCACTCCCTAGTGCGACAAAGTGATGACAACATGTGTGAATATACTGTTGTACTACCTGTAGACGTGGGTTGCTCTGTGATCATACTCACCCTTTCTCCTTTGGTGCCAGCAGTACCTTTGTCCCCTCTGTCACCCTGAACGACAGGAGGGAACATATTTTTTTAAGTGAAAAAAAACTAATTTAAACGGTCTTGTGTCACATACAGAGATCGAGCCAGACTCACCTTTTCTCCAGACAAACCTCTCTCTCCAACTGTACCCGGCAGCGTTTGACCAGGAAGACCCTGTGTCAATCATAGTCAGATTAGTACTCATCAATCATTCATTTCTAGACTAGTTAAATACACTGAGTCATTGTATTAATTAACTGCATCATACTGCCAATGCTACAGCTATATCAGAAAAAGGTGAATGTAGCTACGTCTATGATAATGCCAATTACAATGACTCACCCGCTCTCCTTTGGATCCAGGGGGCCCAGCCACTGCCTGAAAGAGGGCAGAGAAATGAAGGAATAACAGTAATCCCCATTATGGGTTCTTGTTCATGATAAGATGCAAATATATACACCTAAATGTCTCTCAAGGTATTCAAACATCAGATCGCCCAAACCATTTCCAACTGTTAAGATAAAGCAGTGCAAGCTAAAGACTTTCTCTGTTTAACCGTTGCACTGGGAAAATAAAAAATCTGCTCTGTGCGTGTGGCAGAAAGAAACCTTTCTTTACTCTCACTTTATTCGAAGATGCACTCAACAGAAAACACTAAGCTGTGACAGTTAGTTCAAGGAATATTCAATAATACTGACAGTGAGTCATTCTGGTATCTTGGGTTCCTGCTGTTTTGACACATTGACTGCTTCTCAAAATGTTGCCCGGGTCAAGAGTGAATGACTGAACTGGAAGCCCAGTTCTTAGACTGACTGATTCCAAATGCTTACAGCTGCATTTTAGAAAGGTTTAAACATGTCTATTAGTGCAGTTGCCTGGTTGTTTACCAGCTGAACTCACTGACAGTGTCTCCAAAGTGCTGAACCTGGAATTGTCGACTGTGAGGGAGCCGCTTGTCACGGCTCATGTCAAGATTAGGAACAGCAGGGATGGCGGTGAATGCAGAGTACCAGACCAGCAAGTTCCATCTATCTGGATACATTATACCACTCGAGAGAATCTGGTGCCCGGCGGCCTGGTGGTCAAGTGACATGCTGTAGCATATAGTGACCTCTTTTTCTGACTGATGTTATAATCTAATATTAATTAAGGATAATTAGTTAATTTCTTGAGAGCACAAGCAGCTACCCGTTACTACAAATGTGCATAGATGGGGCATGGATAGAATGAGGTTTTACAAGCAAGGAGCCAAGATGAAAAGCGGGCTGGAGAAACTAACTCTTCTCGGAACAATACAGACGTGAGAGAAACAGTGAGATGACAACAAAAGAGAGCTGACAGCAGACAAAATAGAGGGAAGATCTGTTGTTGTCGATGACTCTTTCACGATTTAATAAACATATGCTCCGGATCCTTAACTGAGCAGCTTTAGCTTTTCTACATGCTGCCAAACTTGCAATTTATCTACCAAAATAGCTGTTCCACATCTTTACAAGGGAGTCACTGATTTCATTTTTAGCTGCAGTTGTGAGTTAATGACAAATAACTGTGTGTGCTACTACATGACTTTATGAAGACTGGCAGTAGCCCGATAGAAGTGAAGTTTTGCATTACAAACAGGCCTGCTTCAGGCTAAAATGTTTGATGGCTCATGGCTCAGATGAAGATAATTTGTTGCACCAGCCACAACAAGAGCAAATCTGAGTACAGTGCTACGTTCCGAGCCATGTCTAATTAAAAAGTGAACAACAGAGAAGATTTTTATTGTATTTGATGGTGTGATGAGCCCTGCAATGAGAAAGTTATGAATGTTTATATGACCTTCTCTGACATTGTCAGTCTCGCTGAGCTGAAATGTGTTTTAATTTAGATTCCTACTGGCAGAATTGGCAAAGGCTTTGTCAAATCAAGCCAATCCCCATAAACAGATGCCTGCAGTTATTCGAATACAGACAAACATTCAGACAATAATATTCTATATATTATAATCTACCACACCTATTTATTACTGAACAGTTTAATGAACAGCAATATTTCTTTTGGGGATTTCACCATAAGATGTATTGAATAGGCACGTTACACTAAATCTGCTAAGCGTGACCTCAGAAGTCTGTTTCTTCTTGCAACCAAGGATATAACAAGCCATGGATGTAACGTGCATCCAGTGAACAATATACTGTACAGAACGGCAGAGCACAAGACATTCCAGCCCAGCACGTGTAACTTACAAACTAACAGGCTGGTTCAATGCTAATAGAACACCAAAGGCAATTATCCATTAATTTATGCAAGGATTTAGCTGAAATTCACATTCATGCTTTGCTCCTCTGTTATTTTTAGAGTGGGACACACTGTAGGCCTCCACGGGATTTTCCTCTAATTCAATACCCTTCTGCAAAAAAAGTCCAGGCCTCTGCTGTACAAGATAATACAAAGCCATAAGGGCATGCAGGGTAAATAGGAGAGTGACTAGATACTTCAAGACACATCAAATATTATTTGACTGGTTCCAGAGGTGCCAGAGAATTTGCTCTTTGAATGCCAATCAATAACAGTCATATCACAGAGAAACCCCACTGAGCCAGTTTGCATGGAGATGCTCTGTATTGTATTACTAATCACGAGTTGTTTTATTAATTACAGTTTACAGTAGCTCACATTTACACACATAAATACACATTTACACTAGATTTTTGTGAATGTTTGGAGAAGTGTGTTCCTGCGTTAGACTAAATAAACATTGACTGAAGTGAATTAAAATCTAATTTAAATATTCTTTTAATATATTTTTAAACTATTATCTGTTCTCAGACGGCACTACAACACAAAAAAAATCACTATGCTACAGACTCGTCTGTCAAGTCAGAAAGACGAAGCAATCTATGTTCTGTTTCATTCTGTTTGTGAGTTAGTCTCTTAGCTTACAGAAACTCTTTTGACAATTTAAAATGCATGAGTTTAAAGTTACACCTAGCAACAGCAGATAAACCTCTGACGGCAGGTCTCCTGGCCAAGTTTGAGAAGTGTACAAACTGAATGGGGATGTATTTGGAACAGCATCTGGGACACAGGCAGCCTCAGCCGCTGGTAAACAAACAATGCAGTCCGACCATCGCCCCTGAAGGAGGACTTGGAACAGAACCTAGTCCTGCATTAGTAGGCTAATAATAACTACTGCTCACTACAGAAATGTTTACTGCTTCAATAAACAATTCTGTAGCTGGAATCATATTCAATAAATGCAACCACAAAGCCGGTTAAGCTGACTGTGTTGTTTTGTCCATATGCTGTTCAGCAGGCAGAGCATCTTCTCACCTTCCCCGGAGGTCCACTGTCGCCCTGCTCCCCCTTCAGGCCAGCCTGTCCTGGGGGTCCAACGATTCCCTGAGCATTAAATTACACATGACACAGAAGAGGATGGTATAAAAATAGCACAGTATACACCACACACACACACACACACACACACAACACAGCATAAACACTGGTGCATATTATGACACAGAACAAAACACACACACACACACCTGCTTCCCAGGTAGTCCAGGTATTCCTTCTTTGCCAGGCACCCCGTCTCGTCCAGGAACTCCAGGTTTTCCTGCTTCACCCTTGAAACAGTGTACACTTGCTCAAAATATATAATATGTAGTCAGTGTGTGTTATATGCAGTCGCCTCTGTATCAGTATGGGCAACGAATTAATATAATGAGTTGTGGTTTGCATGAGAATAAAAAACATGCAATGCATCTTTTGATTCGTGGATCTTCAACAGACATTACAAGATTATTTCACCCCAGCAATTTGTGAAATCGTCCAAACTGGGCATTAGAGCCCAGAGAACCGCATTTTCTAGGTTGTTTGCTCATAAAAATATCTACTAATATTGTAGTTTAAGAGACATGTCTACATTTAATGGAGAGAGCTTATTACACACTCAGTTTGAGTTGTAGTGGGCAATCTTGATGAAGTCAATATGGTATACGAGCCTTCCCTTTCTTGTTTTCCGCTGAAGGGACAAATAATAGCATGTTCTGTAACTTGCTTTTTAAATTATGAGCACTCAACATTGCTGAAGCCATCGTTTATCAAAGAGAGCTTATTACACATGTTTTGGCATTTTTATTTAATGACTTTCCCATTTTTAGTTACAAAATGCCTCTGGCTTAAAACATTTTCCCTATTTCTCTTATTTTACACTTCTATGTTGTGCTTCATGGTGCAGCAACAGTAGCAGCCAGATCAGGATCGCATACTCACCACCTGCCCTGGCAGTCCTGGAGGGCCCTGTGGACCCTGAGAAATAGACACCGTGATGTGAAGAAACACAGTAACACACGCCACAGGATTTTCAATGAATTTCATGAGAAAACAGGGAAACATTTTTCCCCCGGAGAGAAAAAGTCATTTATGGGCATACTTACTACTGCTCCTGGAGGGCCTGGGGGTCCTGGTAGACCAGTGCTCCCCTGGGCACCAGGAGGACCCTGCAGAGATGAGGAATAAACTAAAATACTGCAGATGTATGGCCAGGCAACTCAATATGTTGTACAAAAGACAAATATACGGTGTTGCTGTTTTTACCTGGACACCAACACCTGGTTCTCCTTGATTACCCTGTGAAAAACAAATGTTTTATGACATTGAGCTCCAACTAACAAGAGAATCCAAACATGCAACACAAAGAAATGTTAAAACCACAGTGAACTTACCTTCACACCCGATGGGCCTGGAAGCCCGTTGGGACCCATGGGGCCCTGATAAAAACATGTTAACATGTTAGGTGCTGCTGTTGAATGTTAATGTCTGTGAATGGGTATGCATGCTACAATATGTGTATGATACTTACAGTCGGCCCCCTTATCCCAGGTTCTCCTGGGTTTCCCTGTAAAGAAAAACACAAGTCACATACAGTAGAGTCATGTTGTCAAATGCTCAGATTAAAATTCCATTCATGTGCCAATAAAAATGACTCTCTGGAGTGGAGGTCACTGTACCTAGGTAAAGAATACTCCCACATGAGCCCACTATAAAACCTCAACAAGATGCACAGATCAAACTAATTTAGTTTATTTGTAAACTTCTGAGGTTCTTGTGGGTTATTTCTTTAACCTTCAGACAAAACCAAGATAACAGTTCGAGTCTTATGCGAAGCCAACAGGCTGTGACCAAGAGCCTCATATTCAATGGACACAAGAGTAGTGTCAATCATTCCAACTGTCTTCAAGCAAGGAAGCAGATAAATGTTTTTATAACATTGTTTCTTTTTAAGCGGCATACGTGTATTTATTGTTGTTGTTTATAAGAACACATACATTTATTGTATGTATTGTCGCTTCACAACATTGAGTTATAAGATAAATAACACAGAGACAGACAGATCGGCACATGGGGACACAAATGTACAGACACAAATATCTGACTGACTCATGACAACAGGTAGTGCAATACAAACACAGATGATTAACAGCGTCAACAAAGAAAGACACGGTAAGCTCTAAAAACTCAGTGCTGTGCAAGGGATAAGCACATAACAGACAGCAGGCACAGCTGCATGCACGATAAGCAGACTCAAGTGAATCGACATCACAGTACTTTATGTAGTGCACCCAGTTTTATATTCCCCACTTCTATTGTACATTGGATCTGGGCAAGCGCTTCAGTTCAGGATGTCAGCTGACTTTCTTTGATCTCCTCCAACAATTCTGTGCTGTTTCACACGTTTAAAATGAAACTTCAAAATTCAGCTCTCAAGTTTGACGCCAATGCTTTGGGGACAGGTGGTCATGATTAATTGATGAGGAACTGATCAAGGTCTGACTCCTATGCCAGACCCCAGCTCCCAGAAGAATGTTTCCAATACAAATGAATTAAGATTAAAGTGGTGAAATTTGCCTGCGAGCGACATGATATTATGTTATGTGCATCCTGATGATATGCAGATACATGCACACGATAAAGTTACTTTGTCTTTGGCTGTCTAAGCTTAAGTCCAGTTGCATCCTATCGATGCACACCCCCTTCTCCCCTCCCACTGTTTACATCATATGGAACCTCACCTGGTTCCTCCACCCCCACCCCCCACCCCCAAGAGCTCAAACATGCCAGCCAACAGCAGTGAACCTACCGGTCTGCCCAGAACTCCTGGGAACCCAGGCAGGCCCTAGAGAGGATGGAAGACAGAAGAAGAGGGTAGCAGGAGGGTGGGGGAACAGGTGGGAAGACGACAACATTTTGGAAAAAGGAAAACAACACAGAAAAGGAAATGAAAAGAGTCAGGACATATGAGGAGAGAGGGGAAGTTAGAGTGAAGTGTTAGCTGCATAGCTGCAAAAGGTTACTGTCTAACAATCTAAGAAGCCTCAGCCCAAGGAGGGAAAAACAGCGCTCCGTTGGCTTTGTGCTTGCAGCCATCCCAGTGGTTTCACGCTGCAGATCAAGTCTAAGAGACCCAATGGATGGGTTACTGTTTACTCACTGGTTGGCCTTGAGGACCAGCGGGCCCTGTTGGGCCCTGCTCCAACATGGAGGGGGGGAAATAAAAATGTGAACAAGTGCTCAAAGTTGCATCCTCTGCTTTCCTCACATTTATCTTTGCAGCAACGCAACCAAACATGACTTACATCATTTGGCCAACATGGTTTGCTTTCATTGTTCGCTGTGAATAGTGTGATAATGGAAAATACGAAGCCTTGATGTCTAAAAAAGGCAGGCTTGTAAAGTATTTCTATATAATATATACAATTTATGATACAGCATACTGTATAAGTGGTAACATTTAAATTTCTCGTTTGTGGGACAGTAAAGCTTTATACTATAAAAAAAAACCTGTACTACTGTATACTCATACTCGATAAAAATAAAACATACTTACCAAGTAAGTGAAAGAGACATTCACATCCGTGTAGGAAACAACTATATCATAGTCATATCAGTATAATTTAAAATGTAAGAAGCATAACTCACATTCGCTACCCAACTTACCGGTTTCCCATCCTGACCAGGTTTTCCTGGTTCTCCTGGTATTCCCTAGAAAGTACAAATGACACATGACCTTTTTTTATAGATGTCATAATTTTCCATGAGGTCTTAAGATGCTGAAAAATATATTACAGAAATTGTTAGACCTTTAGGTAATGCTAGCTGAGCTAGCAGGGGACATTTTCCTTGCCATGAGGAAAACTTTCACTGGTTACAGCTT
This sequence comes from Microctenopoma steveboyesi, assembly GCA_032359275.1. Classification (NCBI taxonomy): domain Eukaryota; kingdom Metazoa; phylum Chordata; class Actinopteri; order Anabantiformes; family Anabantidae; genus Microctenopoma; species Microctenopoma steveboyesi. Next base: position 10,378,717 of record JAUMHF010000021.1, read on the forward strand.
GATCATCTTCAGGACGTGACACAAAATTGCGATCCTCATTTCATGCTCAATTTTTTTTACTATTTCATGTAACATATTATGCACTAGGATAAATTAGTTATGGAGCACTGCTTATAGTAGCTGGAAACGCACATTATCTGCTCAAAAGGAAAACAAACAAGTACATTACAGGAATCTCCTTCATGTGTAAAGGATGACTCTTGTCTCATCTATTTCTCCTTGAAAATTAGGACAAATAATGAGAAAATAAACTACTGTGAGACTAAAATGAAACTCGCTAATTTGTCTGGCAAGCTGTAGAAGAGAGCAGCAAAAATAATATGCTAAGTTAAACAACAATATCCCTTGACTAAAAAAAGCTTGGTATTAATAATAATGATAATATTTAAAATAATCTGCTCACCGATGAGCCATCTCGTCCTTTTTCTCCAGGCCCTCCCCTGTCTCCTTTATCACCTTGTGGCCCCACAAAACCCTGTGAGACATAGAAAAATAACGTTAATTATGTATCTTAAGTGACAAATATTTTGACATCAATACATTACTTAGTAGTATAATCTATATATGTAGCATTTACACGGTCTCCTTTAGGTCCTTGTAGTCCTGCAGCACCAGGCTCTCCCTTCTGTCCTGCAAGTCCCGGAGGGCCTCTGACCCCGGGCACACCGAGAATCGATTCAGCAGATGCTCCCTACAGTACGTGCAAGCACAAGTGTCTTTCAACTGTCTATGAATTCAATATTCTATACAATAATAAATACTGTATCACAAAGAGTTTACCTTTTCACCCGGTTGGCCAGCTGGTCCTGTTAGCCCAATGTTACCCTATAAAACAAAACAACATTTCAGCTGATTATAAAAAGGTTTATATGTTAATATGAAGTTCAGCTACATCAGTGTATCACACTTACAGCTTCCCCTTTGACTCCTTTCTCTCCTCTCTCCCCCTGAAATACATGCAGATATTAACATTAGATGTTAGTTGTGAGTTTTAGCTTTTGAGTTAATGAAACAATCTTCAATTGTTGACTCCTAGTTTTTTATATCACCTTGTCACCTGGCCTTCCAGCCTCCCCCAGCTCCCCGGCTCGTCCAGGAACCCCTGGTATTCCGGGCTTGCCTGCCTCTCCAGCAGGACCTGGGGTTCCCTCTGGCCCTCGTTCTCCAATGGCTCTTCCAGGCGGCCCAGTTGCTCCCATGAGTCCTCGCTCCCCCTGCTCCCCTTTTGCTCCCCTCTCTCCTGGAACACCACGAACACCCTGGTATTCAACAGCAAATGAGAGCGATAAATAATATCCTTTTAATTATAAAAAATAATAAAAATTTATTTAGAGTAATAAACAATTCATTAAACATCAAAATGGAATACTCCTCATGAATGTGTAGTGACATTACTGTAGGTATTTGTCAAGTCTTTTTTATCTGTGATTATCGGTTATCTCAAAAAGGTTTTATTCAAACCAACTGGACTTGTTTTGGATTCTTGACGACGTTTCACCATTCCATTCCAGAGTGCTTTCTCAAGAGACAAGCCTTTTTACTTTTACTCTTCAAAAACCACTCTATTCATACTTACATCTGCACCAGCTGGTCCTCTATCTCCTGTTTCCCCCCTGTCTCCTTTGTGGCCTTTCTCTCCTATCATAACCGAAGGAGCCTTAAATATGTCCTTCCTATCCACAACCTCCTTCAAATCAGACATCTGTGTGGGGCAGAGAAGGGTTTAGCAAGAGCTTCATAACTCTCAGTCACAGGTGCTTATCTCCGAAATGCTTTAGTTCTCAAGTAAGACGAGTCATTTACTGTAGATTCTATCTTAGCAACTAGAAGCAGCTTGTATTTTCTCTAATCACTGTAACATGCTAAGTTCGAAACATGTGTGGTCTTACGGTCATTTTTAAATATATTCACGCAAATATAATATATAATAATATATATAATACATAGGTTTACAGTAAATGACTGAGCTAGATAAATTATTTTCATGTGTAACAATACAAAACAAGGGTAATGAACTCCATATTTGGAGCAATTGAATTACACAGATACAAAGGCATTAGTCTATGTCTGTGACGACAAACCATTTACCACCACTGTGGTTTTAACTACTTGCAGTTCTTTTTTTAATGCCAATAAATCCGTACAGGCAATCCCATTATTGGCCATAGCAACTCAGTTAATCCACTTTTAATGGACTGAAGACATTTTTACTTTCAAACTAAGTTAGCTGTTGACACAAGAAACAGCTGAACATAAGTTATAAATATATCTGGAAGCTGTTAATGTTGATGATGACATTTGCAAGAACAAATGGACAAATCTAACATTTTGTAAATGTTAGATTCGTACAATTTCCATTAAAAAGGCTATAATGCCAAATAACTATGCAAAATATATATGTACCTATAATAGATTAATTAGTAACATTTTATTAAGTTGTGTTTGGATACTTATATAGTATATATTATATATCTATCAATACATTACTTACCCCTCCAGACAGAGTTTACAATATTAACTCCATCACAAAAATTAATGTGTTTGTTTACCATATGACTCTAAAGATCCTTTAATTTTTTTGAACTGGCCTAAACTAGATAAATACATTTTCAATGTATGCAACAGTACCTGAATACCGAAGCTGGACAGAGCCTTATGTACATCCTGTTGGAAGAAACACAGAAAGATTTTTTAAGAGACGTTAAAGAGTACTGACATTAAATTATTCCGCAAGTAACATCTCAGTCATTACAAGTAATGTGCTGATATCTTACCACTGCTGTGCCAGGTTTGCCTGGGAACCCATCCTCCCCTGGATCTCCCTGAAAATTAAAATAAGGAGTAAACACAAACCACATGAAAACTCAGTCATGTCACATTTTTACTAAGATTAGATTATAAGTTTAACTTACAGCTTCACCTTTAAGGCCAGGTGGACCTCTCTCTCCCTGAGACAAAGAATGTTACAGTGTCCAAATTAGACTGAGAGGTTACTTCTCCAAAACTAAGTTAGATCAATTAAGAGAACTAAAACTTACTCTAGCTCCCACGGCTCCTGGGATCCCAGAGACGCCCTGAAGGACGGAGCAAGGGCAGTGATTAAAACATTACTGAATAGGACTGTGGAAGAGATGCAGCAGCATACAGATACAGATAAGACACAGATCACTGCTGCTACATGTGGGAGGCCGATGCTACTGGAGAACATGATCACACAAGAGCTGGATATATATATATATATATATATATATATTACATACTGTACATACTGTTTACTCTGCAGCCTAATGTATGTGTACAATTGCCATTCATAACATAGTTCTATGAAAAATATAATTGCATGTGGATGAATAATGTATTGTGCATTGATGGATGATAAGATCATCACAGCCCTTAGAGGTATATAAAGTATTATTCCTAGCACACCAAACTGCAGGAAGAGTAGTGATGTATGTATTAAATTGATTGCATTTGAAGAGAGTAATTAACAACAATGTCAGGATACTGCAAAGTCATGCACACTCACAGGAGTTCCTGGGGGCCCCTGTGGGCCCGGAATTGGTGCTGCCTCAACTCCCTTTACATACACAACCTGAGAGACACAGATTGGTAATTAGTGCAGGGATTAGAAGTGAAAAACATACCCCTCATTTCCATTCGGTATCTTTTTAAAAGTGTCTACATCAGACGAACCTGTCCAGGAGGGCCAATGCTGCCAGGTACTCCAGGTAGTCCTGGGGGACCAGAGGGACCTAATGGCCCAGAAAGACCCTGGTCTCCTTTCTGTCCATCACGGCCCTGGAAAACACATGCAATTGCACAACTGAGACTTCCTCCCTATACAAGGTTACTTCCTCCTGTGCTATAGTAGAGGCTGAACTATAAAATCAAAGCAGGTGGCCACTGCCACCCCTCCACTGATGTTCTAGAGATAATTAAAATGAATTTGCACATGAAAACAGCACTCTGACATTTGGAGCTCCTCTGGATTCCTCTCAGAAGTGGCTGCCCCTTAAAGGCTAAGTTTAATCATTAGAGGTTGTGAATTTATATAGCTAGTTCTGAGAAGCCTATTGATTCAGCAGGGAGTGAGACTGTGATTGTAATGTCAATGTTAAAGCAAGCTGCAGCTGATGAACACACACTTTAGGGCATAAGTGATGAGGAAAAAGAAAGGAGGAAGGCTTGTTATGCAACACAATAAAGTCAAGGAAGGCAGGATCAATACAGGAAGGTAGGGTGAGGTAGGGCAGATTAAGACAGACAGGTAACAGCATGGAAGCAAACTAACAACAAAAAAAATGAGCAGAAAAAAGAGATTTGACAAAACTGACGTCTCTTCCTGCTGCTCCTGCTTCTCCCTTGTCACCCTGTAGATTAAAGAAAGCTGTGTCAAATCAAGCTTAGAAATACATAGAACTTAACATATTGTATATTAATTTAATTAAAAACATACTGCTTGTCAAAGCTTGATAATGGTATCTAATTTTCTCATATCCTACATTTTACACTTTAATGGGCCTTTTTGCAAAGCAAACAAATCACTATTGCTATTGCAAAATGTTGTTGTTTGTCACATACATTACTTCTGTGCAAAATGGAAGTAAAGCCCACAATAAAGATAAAATAAAGCTTGCCCTGTCAGTGTAAGATGATTTCACAGACTGATAAACAGCCACAAACCTTTCTTCCATCTTCACCTGGCACTCCATCCTCCCCCTGTAAGGCAAAGCGAAATGCATTACAGATCAAACAGGACAAACTGAATAATGGCCGCTCTGGCTGCTGGTGCACTCCTATAATTCAGTGCCCCTGTTTTAGAAGTCACTTACAGCAGCCATTACACAGCAGACCCTGAAATAAATGTCTGCACCTCTTTTGATCATTCACAGGAAAAAGGGTTTCACATCCATTAACAATTACAGAATGGGCGAGAGACACGGAAAAACCTACAGCACAGACAATATTCATACTCCTACCAGACAGGATCGATATCAAAATCAGTACAAATGTGCAACCTGTCATACTGCATTATGTCAGAAAAAGAGCATATTATATACAGATGAAAAAAGTTGCAGTAAGGAATTACCACTTTGCCAGGAGCTCCAGGTTTGCCGTCTTCACCTAGTTTACCCTGAAACATATAATAATGCAGCCAATGACACAGAGCTGCCCACGATGTAGAAAAATACATCTCAACATATACCATACACACTCACTCAACATATGAGACTTATTGAAAGATATTTATATTATGTTTACTCACAGGTGTTCCTGGAGTGCCTGGGGGCCCAGTAGGTCCTGCGGGACCCTGTTCCCCTCTAAGTCCTGGCACACCCTGGTAAAGCATTCACCATAGATAATGGTTGATTAAATACCTAACACGACAATCTGAAGTTCAGGCATTTTGCAATATACTGTAGGAAAGCTATGACAGTTAAAGGATAATTTAAAATGTAAAATGCTGAAGTGTTGCAATGGAGAGGCTTTAAAAATGTAGCATCTGCAAACCATTGATCAAAGAATAAATGTGCTCAGCAAAGCATGTCTCAGAAATTACAACTACAGTTGGTTTTACTGTCATCCACAATAAATATCAGAATCACTTAAATTACATTGTAAGTTGTGCAGTAGTGGGCTTTTAGAGCCATTATTCTAGACAATATTATATAATATTCTCCTGTGAAGCTGAACTAGTAGACTTTCCCTACAGCTGTCTTATGCAACTGGCCACAGGAGTGAAGACTGAATTTCAACATCTCCACAGTGCCCTCTGCAGCATGAACCGCTAAAGTGCCCATCTATGGACCCAATAAGGAAATACAAATCTCACACTAAACATAATGCAAATGCGATGACATTTAGTGATTACTGACAACTCAACTACACTCAAGTCACATAGGAAAAAGTAAACTTACATCTCTCCCAGGATCGCCCTGTTTCCCAGAATCACCCTGTAATGTAAAGAGAAACAAACAATGTCTCAGCTAGACACACATTCACGCCCCACAAGGCTCTACGTGCAATATGTTTTATAGTTTGATAGAAAGCTGGTTGAAACTGAGGTACCCTCTGACCAGGTGGTCCAGAAGCACCTGGTTTACCATCCAGACCAGGTCGTCCATCTATCCCGGATGCTCCTCTTTCTCCCTAGTAAGACAAGTTCACAGTTAGAGGAAACACGCAGGCAGAAATATATATAATATTCTGCCAGCGCCTCTACACTTTAATGCATAAATATAGATAAAACTATGAGGTTGAATTCAGCAGGTAAGATTATAGGAACCAGTCAGACTTATCAATTGCAGACCTTCTCTCCAGGTGCTCCTCTTTCTCCGGGATCACCCTTTAAATGTCAGAAATGAGAAAATGATTCATAGACTTACAGACTTTTTAATTTAGTCCTGAGAATTGAAGTAGATATGCAGATATAGAAAGCAAACTCACTCTCGCGCCTGCAGGTCCTCGTTGTCCCTCAGGACCCTTCAGAACAGGGAAACAACAAGTCACAAAGAAACATCAGTTAAACAAAACAACCGTGTGCACAGAGAGATATATGCTGTGGCCTCTCAGATGCTCATAAAAACATTTAAAAATAGCTTGAATGAAGCATACTCACGCGTAGGCCTGGGGCTCCAGAAGTGCCTGCTTCGCCTTTCTGACCTTTGCCTCCGTGCTCTCCTGGGTCTCCAGCGTCACCCTGGGAATCACAATGATCCAAGTAGTTGTATTTGTGCTCATTACTACCCAGATCATTTTCATTTAGTTTTAAGCTATCATGTCATAGTGGCTTTATTTTACACGTGACAAACTAGAAACTAGAAATATATGTACAGGGAGACCTTATCTCCTCTGTCTCCTTTCAGCTGTCCCTGGATGTCCGCCTGTTAGGAAGAAGAAACATAAAACACATAGGTCTGTGTCCGTAGTGTTTGCAGAAATTGTAGCATCAGAGCTTGTAGGAACTAAATGTTAAAAGCCTGATGAAGAATTTAGTTTTGTTTTAAACATATAGCACTGTGAGAGATACTCACCACTTTTCCTGGCAGTCCTGGAGGTCCTTGAACTCCCTTAGCGAACAGAGAAAAATATGCAAATTATCTAATATCTATCTATCTATCTATTTTATTTATTTATTTATAAAAGAAAAATAAAAAACATAAAAAACAACAAACCTGATCTCCTTTCTCTCCTCTCGGCCCCGCAGATCCGGGGGTGCCCTGTGAGTGAACATCGATTAATAAATAAGAAGTTGACCTTTCTCACTGTCTCTCCTCTCGGGGACTAAGAGGAGAAGCATAGGAGCGTATTGAAAACCTGTCTCTATGATGATATAGAAATGTGCATCTCACATTTCGTCCTTGTTCTCCTGGGTCTCCTGGGTCTCCTTTCTCTCCTCGTTGTCCGTGCTGACCAGCCAGCCCCTGAGGAGTGGGTCAATAAAATAATACCTGTAACTTGGTTGTACTGACGTAGCTCGATCATTTAAAATGCATAAAATGTGCGAGTTAGGCTATGTGTCACATGTACCCTCAGTCCTCTTTCTCCTGGCTTGCCTGAAAGTCCAGACTCCCCCTGATAACAAACAGGTTTATAACAATTTATATATATGAGAGTACCACCAATTAGGACACACACTCCATCAGATACTGAAACAAAACTTTGAGAAGGAGAAAGAACAGTAGATTGTACTTACAGGGGTGCCTTCATCACCCTTCTCTCCCTTCTCACCCTATAATATAGGTAGAAATGAGTGACCTGGTTTAGCCTGAGACAAAACTTTGTTGTGAATAATATCAGTACGCACAGTACTGAACTGATTTTGGTTTTACCTCTAAAACGGCATCATTGGAAAGACATGCGTGTCAGGAGAAACAAAAAAAGCATAACAGGCCGTTTGCTATTTAAAGACAGCACTAAGTGCATATGACAAGATAGATCAGGGCTGCAACAAAAAAACAATCTCTGACCTCTTTCCCAGGAGAACCGGATTTTCCTGGGATTCCTTGGCGCCCATTCTCCCCCCTCTCTCCTGGTTCTCCCGGGTCTCCCTAAAGAACAGTTTCAATTCTAGTTTAACAATCTAATAAACACAAATAGACCCAAAGTCTAGACAAAACACTACCTCTCACCTTGGCACCTGGTCGTCCACTGATACCAGCAGGTCCCTGAGGGATGAGCACATTTTTTTGGTATTTTTAGTTTGAGCGATTCTGGGACACGATTTACACCAACACAAGGGGTTGTTTCGTGAATAATGTACTCTATTCCCAATAATATATCACAGCAGCAGTAAATATTATGAGTGTGCCACTTGTAGTCATGATAAAGAGGTGTTACTGTGACTTTGTTGAGAACTTACTCGCTCTCCTGGCTCTCCTTTAGTTCCAAGAACACCTGAGCCTCCTGACCCCGGTGACCCCTTCGAGAGCAGAAAAGCTATTGTCAGCGAATGTTAATATTATACACACACTTAAAAACTTACACACAAACAACTACACATTTGGGGGCATTATGATCCTCACTTTCTCTCCTCTCTGTCCTGGATCTCCTTTTTGTCCCCTTGCCCCCTCTGGACCAATTAGGCCCTGTTCCCCCTGTGGAACAACAGAAAACAAGGAGGGAACCCATTAGAGAGAAGAAAGTGAAATGAAATTACAGTTATGTTAGAACAAAATTGATTACCTTACCTGTTCCCCTTTCTTCCCCGGTAAACCTGGACTCTGCATGATTTGAATAATACAGCAGTGGTTTGTCATTGCCAAGGACATTAAGTGCATATTCAGAAACAAAGGACGGTTCAATTATTAAATGTCATGATTTATTTTTTGATAACTTACACTTCTGCCAGGCTCCCCCCGCGCTCCGTCGTTTCCCTGGGAACAGACAGGTTCACTTGTTTATTCATCTTGAAAATTCATTACATCACATTAAGAAACACCGTGCGATGGGCTCGTGTTCTTATTGACCCGCTGCCTCCCGTGCGATTACGCTTAATTGAATTAGTCTCACCTTCTCTCCCGGTGTTCCACTGGGCCCCGGTAAACCCTGACGACAACCGGAGAGATATTTGGAAAATTAATGTGACAAATATGAACCTCAAAGTACAGTGATGCCATCGCCAGCCAATGAATGTCACTCACTCTCGGCCCTAGTGTTCCTGGGAGGCCTGGCTTCCCTGAATCCCCCTGAGAACACAACGTTATTCAGATAACAACAACACAAAATTCCCACTAAAAGGAAGCTGTCAATAGTTGAACTACTGTAAATGATAACACAAGTCAAGACTGCTCTACTTACTCTCTCACCAGTTTCACCAGGGGAGCCCCTTTCTCCCTGCATAGAGAAACATCTCCACAATAAACCAGTATTACTACAAGCAGCATGATCTGGGACTTTCAGTCTTTGCTCTAAATTCCAATATGAGGGGCCGCTTTCTTTAACGGTTTCACTTGCTTAAAAATATTTTAGTATTTCCATATATTGTTAGTATATTTGACAGATAAAAGAAAAAGCCGATCTTTTCACACACATTGTTGTGTATTACAGACACAGGCAATACACATTTGACTGAATCACTCTCATATTGTGACTCACCCTGTCTCCTTTTGACCCGGCCTCCCCTGGCTGTCCGCGATCACCCTGTTAGAATTGGCGTGACAGATTTAATTTGTCTATTTAAAAACTGATATTGATATATTTTTTTAATGTTATTCTTACCTTGCTGCCAAGTTCTCCTGGAGGCCCACGAGGACCCTGAAAAACATGGACAAAAGCTTGATCAACTCAGCTAGGTTAGGTTTTCAGTTCTCTTTGGTATGTGTGTTCAGTGGGACATCTCAGTATGACTGACTCTTCTAGCATTTGTATTTCAATTTTTCAAGAACTGAACTCATCAGAGAACCATCAGCATTACTGACAATATTTCCTGAACAATTCGAAAGAAAAAAAAATGACCAGCTCATATAACTACGGTAGGTATAACATACCCGGTCTCCAGGCTCTCCTTGTTTTCCAGGAGGTCCAGCAGACCCATCAGAAACATCACCCTGTTAAATAACCACAAAAGATGTATGTATCAACACCTCACCTCACATTCCTTTTTTTAATTTTGTACACTGAATTAATTGTCAGATACCTTGTCTCCTTTGCTGCCCTTTAGTCCTGCTGGACCTGTAGGGCCTTGAAGGCCTGGAGGTCCCGAAGCACCCTGATTATAAAAATGCAATTAGTGAATGCAAAGTACACAGCAACGTGCACAAAGGATGATCTGCAAACTTAGCTTATAAGCATATCCCCAACAGTGCTTACCGGAGAACCCTTTTCACCCCTCACCGCCACCCCGCTGCCTACTCCTGGAGGTCCCTGTCAGCAAAAAGAGATAAGTGCTGAGAATCATTATGCTTGCATGCTATTCAGGATATTTTGAGAGTAAGAGGTCAGGCTGGTGATGGTGCGACTCACCCTCTCGCCTGTGCTGCCCTTTTCTCCCTGCACAATGAGAGACAGAGAAAGAGCAAGAGGATGTTGAACTTCTAGAATAATATTTTCCTATGATAACCTTCCCTACAGATTGATATGCACAATGTAATGTATGTACACTCAAGTTTATCAGTGCTCCTTGACAATAGATATAGGACTTCAACCTTAGGGCAAAACTCATGACAACAAAATATCCAGAAGAATACGAAATGATTGTTGAAATAATAATGCTTTTTTGAGCAGTTTCATTCCTAAGCAATTGAAATATGTTGTTAAAATTAGAATTATGTGACTTATCTGTCATTGCCACAGAAAATTACAAATGTCTGTCTCTATTATCTATTTTTCATTGGGAAATTATTTTTGAAAGAATAAAGAAAGATATAAAAGAACCATAACCAGAAAATAACACTAACACAAATAATAAATACATTTACAAAAAAATAGGACAAAAATAATAAAAGTGAATCAAAACTATGTCTTTTAGATTATCAGATTATAAATATGCTATGAATAGCAATAAAAAAGCAATAAATAAAGAAACTTTTATAGTCTACATTCAAAATGTAATTGTGTAACAAATCTCTGATTTGTATCCAGTTTTCATGTACACTGAGTAAATGCTCGAGCCTAAAGAATTACGTGTAGTAAGTGGCCCACTGCTATCACCTCGTGTGTCACTTTGACAATAGCAGTTCCCTCGTCTCTCCTCAGGAAACAGTGACAGTATGTGCAAATGAGGGAAAGTGTGTAAGTGAGCATATTATTTTATTTAGGATTTAGTATTTGTGGAAAACTGTTCTCAACTGCTGTGGCCGTAAGGTTGTCGGTGCCTCTTGTGGCGGCAATCCCCGTACCCGATGGTGGACACCTAGGGTGCGAGAGGCTCACAAGCTGGCGAAGGAGTCCTATCGGGTCTTGCTGACCAGAAGCAGCTGAGGGGTATCGGCGGGCCAAGCGTGCAGCAGCCTCTGCTGTTGTAGAGGCAAAAATTCGGGTATGGGAGGAGTTCGGGGAGGCCATGGAAAAAGACTTTCGATCGGC
>JAUMHF010000021.1:10396165-10435552 GCA_032359275.1 Microctenopoma steveboyesi
TAATGTTTATCAGTACATTACAGAAAATAATGAACTTTATCACAATATGCTAATTTTTTGAGAAGGACCTGTATATAGAGAGATGTAACCCCCCGAAGCCACAATCGTGGATCATGCTAAAAGAACAATAAATCGTAAATGTATAAGATGCACAAAACAAATGCCATGAAATAGCTCTTACATTACAGTACATTAGCACACTTCAAACTTACTGTTGCCTTGTCTCCACGTTACCCTGTACCCTGTTGCACCAGAAACGCCTGACCAGGCAATACGAATTCTGCGACTGTTTGCATTTGTCACTCTGAGATTAGTCACTCTGCCGGCAGCTTGCTCTGAAACGATGAGAATACACAAGCTCATATCACTAAACCTTTATGTTTTAGATCCATTTGAGATGGAAAACGGGTTTTTCATTTGATAAGAAATGAGGTTGTACACCGGGAATTTCATCTATGCTTTAAAAGACACCAGTATATTTAGACATAAATTGTGAAATACATGTTAGCTTCAGGGCTTCTAAGACTAATGTATACAGTGTCTGTTCAGCACGATTTTGTTTTGTGGTGCTGGAACTAGCAGGTAGGTTAAAAGAAACAAGCTCACCTGGTTTGATGTAAACAGTAACTGGGTCTCCTTCATTTTCTCCCACAAGTGCTGTAACACTAACACCATATGAAATTCCCACTGTTAAGTCTTTGAGGTCCAGGGTTGTCTGGTTTCCAGGAATAATCCTGATTTCTTCTGTTCCTTCTGAAAGGAAAAGACACACACAATCACATTTTTATCAATATGTCTACAATAAAAATAGAAAAATAACAAAGCAGTTGTGAAAAAAACCAACCGCTGTACCTTCTTCATTTAGGATAATGATACGATATTTTGTAGCCCCAGCTACACCTGTCCAGCCAAGTCTGACAGTACTGCCCAGAGACTCCACCACTCGAAGGTTGGACACCCTCCCCACTGGCTGTTCTTCTGCAACATCAGAGGTTCAGGTCAACCATGACAAATAAATACAAATAAACACGAGCTTACAAATAAAATAGCACAGCTGTATATGTGTAGACGGAAAAGAAATTTAACCACAACACATTTATGACTCATAAGCCATTTCCAAATGAATTCAGAGTTTAGAGTCGCTGACCTCTGTGTGTGGTGGACACAGGTGTGGCCTCCTCTCGACCTTCATACAAGGTGTACAGATTGATGATATATTCTGTGTTGGGTTGGAGGCCTGTTAGCTCATAGCTGTCAGTGCTTCTAGGAAAGGACGCGCTCTGAACACGACCTCCTGGAGACAGAGAAATAGTCAGTGGGTTCAAATTTACTTCACCTATAACATCAACATGTCTAAAAGTTGCAATTTAAGGTAAAGTTAGAATATCATTGATATTATTATATATTTTATTTAAGTTAAATGTAATTATATTCATTGAGAATGAGATTAATTAATGAATGTTTATCTGACCTTCCCCCTCCTTCCACTCTAGGCGGTAGCCTTGAGAGGACTCAATGATTCTCCAGGTGAGTTGAATAGAGGAAGGACCAGTGACAGTTTCATTGAGCTGCTGCTCCTGACTCTCTGAGAAAAATACATTATGTAATATTGAGTATAATAAAGTATGAAATCACATCACGCTGACAGCAGTGAAATCGATTCCCAATGTGACGTCAAGTTTAGAGACAGTACAGAATGAAGAAATTTGCCGCTGGTCTTAATCACCACACTCACTGACAACAGTCGACACAGTAGCTCTTGAAAATGTTAGATTTAATTTGAGGCTTAAAGAAAGTCTCTGACACATCCTAAACACATCCTAACTACAGGTTAGGGCTACAAATTCTGGTCTGCAAGTACTGACGTTGCATCCTGATATATTTACCTTAGTGCTGTTTGATGTCTTATGCTGAAGGCAAACAGTCAAAAGACCGAACAACATCTCTTTGACCCAAGTCCAACACAACAACAAACCAAAACGTGACTCTTCCACACCCACAACTTCCAAACCACTTTCAGAAGTTTAACACATTCACAATGTCAAGACTTTGGTGTTCTTATCTTTAATGTTCAGGAATCAGTTGTGAAATTATAAAATGAATGTATTGTGAACAGATGGACGTTAGTCTTGTGTTCAGAATTCTTCTGAACGTCAGACAATGCAGTAACATTTTGCTTCAAAATACATTATTTTGGAGGACTGAAGTGACTGTGGAAGGAGATAAGTATAATCAAAAATACATTGACATGTTTTATATATTGCTTGGACTGAATAGGTTGATAACATATTTATCAATATAATAATAACATACTAGGAAAGTTAAATTATGGCTTTATTAAAGTGGTCTGCGCTGACAGAATCAAACAGTGAGAAGGGACAGACAGCTCATCACAAGCTACAGACATAATCTGGTTTACAGAGGAACAAACTGGGAAGAAACAAGCTCATGTTAAGTTTAGTTTACTGTGGTGTACAATACGTAAACTATTGTACACATATCACTTCTTTGACAGCAGAGCTGTGGAACACAAAGGTTTTTCATCTTTCATGTCTGTACAATACAGAAATACAGTGACTCAGTGTCAGATTTAAGTAATGCCACGTGAGTATTACTCAGATGGCAGATGGAGTCAGATGGAAATATTCCCTAAACAGACTTAAACTGTTAAAAACAGCAAGGAAGATGAGTATCTAGCTCTACTTCTTGCCAGAGGGAAACCTGTCAAAAAGTCACTTTAATTAAGTTAGTAATTTAATGGCAATAAAAGTGTTATACATGTGTGTGTGTGTGTGTGTATATATATATATATATATATATATGTACTTTTATAAGATAGCAAAGGTTGATAAGTAACAGTGAGTTACTGAAGTTACCGACCTAGCTTGAACCTTGCAGGAGCTCCAGGGCCCTCAGTGTTTCCCTCATACAGTGGGATAATAGTGACGATGTACTCAACATCAGGCTGCAGTCTGGATAAAGTATAATAGTCACGGCCACCAGAAACCTCCACAGTCTCAACATTTCGACCTTTGTGGATAAAAACACAAAAATGATAATGATACAAAGAGACAAGTCATAGCTGAAGTAAATGTTGATTGTGTTTGATGCTGTGTTCTTCGTCCTCACCTGGAAAAGGTCCCCATACTAGACGGTAGGCCCGTGCACCACTGATGCCTCTCCACCGCAAGCGGACACTGCCCTCTGACTCAGTCTCCACAGAAAACTGCTGCACCGCCTCAAGGCGCACTGACACATGCAAAAACATGAACCCGCGGACACTTTGAATTACATGTTTTAAATTAAATGAAACCAATTTCCTCAAGCACTCTATAATTATACAGTTTATATTTTATATTTTATAATATTGCACTGGTCAAACACTTGGATAGAATATTAGGTAGTGCATAATACTGAACTGACAAAATAAAAACTATTAACAGAGCATTACCAATAAGGATGAATAAGGGTCAACACAGGGACTCACGTGTGCGGGCATTGACGATGGATGGGGATGCAGCGTTTCGGGGAAACAGGGGGTAGAGGCTGATAACATATTCTGTGTCAGGCTGAAGTGACTCCAAGGTGACAGATGTGGAGTCTGCAGACAGAGACTGTTCCAACAGCCGAGCTGCCGGTTGACCTGCTCGTCCAACCAGGACAAATAGACACAGAGAGCATGCAAAGGACCAATTAGTGCTCAGATAGCAATCACAAATTATACTATGCAGAATGTCATCAGACAAATTAGCTGTCAACAAGCTGCACAAAATATGGGATGTGTCCTCACTTAATTAAATTCAGAGCACAACGCGAGACCCTGGCGGCCTGCCAACGGCAAAGAAATTGAACAACGCTCCCTTTTAAATTCAATTAACTTGGTACCTCCTGAAGTTTCAGAGGGAGGCTGTGTCTGGGTTGTGTTCAAGTCCTGTATGTGCTTGGGTAACTGTCAGCATCTGTCTTGTTCATGTGAATTATTAGAGTGAAAATGTACACACTTGCTGAAACAAGTAGAGACATCACACCTCTCATTAAAGGATACACACTGGCCTCATTTGAATAGTCTCACACAAATGTGCCAGCTTGATAAGTCGAAAAAGGAGCTCCGTGTGAGACTGGCACTCCTGCCACATGTTCAGAGGGAGAAACCATTTATATCATCCCTGAGGGGCCACTTTTCCCAACTGAATCATAGCATAAGCACCCAGACAGCTCCACACGCTTATGATTTATGCCACACCCTGCCTCTAGAAAATTTAAGGACAAACCAACTGAGAATCTGTGACATACTGTAACTCAAACCTAGCTCTATCTACTCTCAACCATAGTGATGGTAAAATGTATTGAATATTTCAGAAAATATGCAAAAAAAATACATAAATGACAGTCAGTGCCTGAGGGATTTGAGGTGTTAGGGAGGCCCATGATCACATGATCACCCAGGCTTGACTGCTCTACATTCTTGACATGTTTCCAACTTGCCACCAACAGGTTAATTGTTATTCCGTACTGTACTACTTCCTCTGCTCCTTTATTCTCGCTGTAATCCATCACTCTGACAGAATTAGTTGTTGACAAGATAATTCTTTCATAACGCAAGTTGTTCTGTAACTGTTACAAGAAGTCGAATTAGGGGCCAGCATAGATAGAGACAGACCTAAAAACAGAAACACAGATACTTATGTGCCTGACCTCGTGCTCCATAGGTAAGTCTGTAGCCCTGGATGGGAGAGGAAGGCTGATCCCAGCCCAGAGACAGAGAGAAGAAGCCTGCCTGTATCAAACGTAGACTGGAAACACCCGGCAGGGACCCTGTGCAGGGACAAAACAAGACATTTCAGGTGTATGTCTGGTATATGTTCAATATGAGGCTTTGGTCTTGTGTGAAAGAGGTTGTGTTAGTGTTTTGTCACACGTCTCTTTGTTGACATCTGACACTTTTTCCTCACTTGTTCGTTGCTTGGCAGATGTGGAATCGCCCACGCTGTTGGGGTATTGGGCGATGACAGTGACCAGGTAGTCTGTTCCCGACCTCAGGTCTTGTGCAGTAAAGGTCCGTTGACTGGCAGAGACGGTCTCCTACAGGGAGTTACAGGGTCATCTCAGTAAACAGACAAGCTTTTGCAAAGGGAATAATTCGAATGCATGGCTGCACTGTTGCATTCTTCATCATCTTCATTGTCACACTGTGTGCCAGGGTACACACAAGGGAATTCACTTTGTTCTCTGCCAGATTTTAATCTTTACAGCATCTGTACAAGATCCACCCATCAGACATGTTTATACTCGGATTTGGCTCATAAAGCTGCAATAAACTACTTTAGTATAAATCATATTAATGTGCTTCTCCATTACATGTGTCAACACAATGTCTTTCCACAGGTGGACTTGCCTGACGCAGTTCTGCCGTGATAGGCTGACCCAGGCCAGAGAGTGGCACATACTGGACCACATAGCCGCTCACAGGACCCCCCGCGGGAGTCCACAGAAACCTGAGTAAATCAGACGACTGTCCTGTAAACTGAATGTTAGATGGACCCGAAAATGCCTCTGAGAGAAGCAGATGAGAGGAGACAAGAGGATGCAGGATGCAAGAGATATGGATTAATTAGTGTTTACAGTCAAATATACTAGAAACATTTGCGTCTGCATGTTAAATTGTGCTACGTAGATACCATCACTAGCGTAGACTCCTCCTGCTTTGGAACACACTCGGGGGCTCACAAGAGGAAGAAGCGTGTTCAGCAGTTTGAAGTCCCCAACAAAAGAGGTGAAATCACTGCTGGGCTGGGAGGAGATCTGAGCTAATTCGTTTCTGTCTGCACTCTTTATGCCTAACAAAGACAAAAAAGTCACTCAGTCAGTCGGGTTACAAGCACGTCTAAAATAATTCCAAATGTCAAAACGGCAGAGGAGACAACCCACCAACTGCAAAAACATGCACTCCTTGACTGCGCAGCTTCTGTGCGGGTTCCTTCACGCTGTCCTGTGACTTCCCATCTGTGATCAGGATGGTGATCTGAATGTTAAGTGGGACCCACAGGTAGAATTAACACACGAGACGTGTAATGCAGTTAGGGCTTAATACGAAAAAGCTTAGAATTCTGGCTGTTTATCAAACCTTGGGAACATCCCGACTGATAGCAGGATTGAAGAAGTTATCGGAGACAAACTTGAGACCAACTCCTGTTCGTGTATTCCCACCCTTATAGTTTAGATCCTGTATAGCATTGACCAGCTGAGTGCCATTCAGGTAGGTAGTGAAGGTAAATTCAACTCTGGGTGGAAACGTAGATGAATACATAATTCTGCACTTGCAGTAACATGTTATTGCATAAAGATACATGTTAACATTCAATAATCAGTCACCTGGAGGTTTCACTGTACTGTATTGCCCCAAACCGTATGCCTGACTCGCTGACAGCGCTGGCAAATGGCTTGACGATTCCAGCCATAAAACCCTTCACCTGCAAGAAGTTAAGTCGGCCAATACTGGAAGATCCATCAACAAGGAAAACAATATCTGCTGCTTGGACATTATTACATTTTCCTGCAAAATGATGAAAAACACGAAGAGCACATAAGAACAACCACGCAACACGGACTGTTTGGTTGGGGGAATAAACTGTAGAGTAATGCATTTTACCCTGAGATTCAGCCTGTCTCGTGCAGTAGAGCAGCACCGTCACAATGAAAAGCCAGCTCCACATCTTCACACCCTGGGCACATGCGGGACAGTTGAAACTTTTTACTGTGTTCATAGCAAATTTCCAATCAATGCAAAACAGTCTTCCTGCCTTGACCCGTTCTGTCTACTAGTTTCATCCTATGACATAAGTCTGTAAGTTTTATTGTACCAAGGAAGTTTAATAATTCTGTTTTAGGTCCGGGTTCTCTTTACATATTGCATATTAATGTCTTTGAACTTTAGGACTGGTGAGGCACCTGAAAACTAGACTAGTGCTGCTGATCTGGAGCGTGTAGTGTCAGTGAAATCAGGAGTATTAGCCTGTGTCATCTAAACACACATTCACATCATCTACTGGTCTAGTCCACACATCTATTTCCACTGCCTTTGCTTTCTGTGCTGATGATTGGTATTGTATATCGACTGCACTGCACAACCCACCACATCAGCCTTCACTTAGTTACTCAGTTTAACATACTGCTGTTACACATTTCTACTGGTGCTATTATCTCCAAAGGTCCACAAAGTCATTGCAAATTATTCAAGATTTCAATATTTATCCAAGTATTTCTATATGTCCACTGTTGGAAATAAAAAAACTGCTACACCAAACGTCAGTATTTACATTTGACAGTAATGAATGGGATAATTCTGTTTCTTGTTTCACCTTAAATGCTTAATTTCAATTACAATATTATATTTTTCTGTTTCCCCTGACACTCATTTTTATATTTCTGAAACACACTAACCAATTTCACAAGTATTATTTGTTTTTTAGACACACTTGTATTTTATTTAAACTGTCAACAGATATCTTGACCAGACTGCTTTCTAACAACAAAACCCTGAATCCCTCTGTAATATTAAACCAGTTAATGTACAGATTGTAGATTTTCTCTGTAACATTGAACCGTGACAAAACTATAAAAAGCCCTCAAATTGGTAAAACTAGGTGAGCGGACAAACGGAGCTGGTAAATAGACACTGTGGTTGTATTTCAACCACAGACTAAAATTACAAGATACCAAGATTCATAAAACATCAGACCTTTATGTGTTGAAAATCAACTTGTAAAACTGATCCTAACGTGGCTCAAACCTGATTTCAAAACAGTTATTGTCATCCATCACTCATCGGCCATCACAGGAATGTAATTTACAGCACAGAGGAATCCAACTGAACTAATACACTATATATATAAATCACACGTCACAGAGCAATTTTAGTTATTTTTTGTCACAAAATGGTATTTGAGTTGAATAGTGCCAGAGGGTCCTCTGCAGATAGCTGACAGATGTTGAGTCAAAGAAGGAAATATCTGATCTACAGCGTAGGGCCACACTAGGTAAGTAAACAATGGCCAGACAGAGAAACCACTAGCTTTGATGAAACCAAATGTGAGATCAGTAGGACAACGACATGGAAGAATAGTTTCACATCAACTTGATGTGGAATTTGGTCAGTCTCATTGCTTGGTATTTAGTTGAAATGTAGACCAAAACCAGACTGACTGCCCCACATCAGAATGAGCCCACATAAAAGACAGCTGCACGTGATACAAGCTGACAGGCTAAATACTCGCAGCAGACAGAAAACAGCCCCGTTATTCTGCCACTTTCTGTGTAACAGCTATTACACTTATAACAAGCATCAGAATATATATATATATATATATATATATATAAATCGGGTGAAAATACATGTACGTAACTGTAAGACTTAAGCTAAAAGTTTATTACCTTAGCTTAACACAATGACTAGACAGAAAATTTATTAATTCAGCCCTAAGTGTACAAATATGTGGAATTCCTTCAATAATTTCAGTCTGCAAACCTTTTAGAGGCCTTTCTGTCAAACTCTCATACTGAACTATACCCAGGCTAATTCAACATAACTGAAAGGCATTACTTTCTTGTGGGTTATTAAAAACATGAATAAGACCAGATATACAACTTTTTGTTGTAAAGATGTTTAAATTAAATACATTACTAAGGTGGCCTACTCTGCACCTGGAATTTTAAGAGCATGAAGTAATTGGTTTATGGGTGAGGCCACACCCCATTATTGCCAGCTCCTTTAAGGCACTTTGGATAAAAGCCACTGCCAAGTAAAGTAAAATAAAGTAAAGCTCGGAATTAAATCAATCTCAAAGGTTGAAACGTCAATGACACAGTAGCAAACTGCTGCTCAGAGCCATCCTCAAAGGGAATCAGGTGGTGAGAAAACTACCTGATCACAACAGCACTGACATAAAATGTCTTTTCTGAGACAGCAAACAGAGATTAGCTCTCATCCCAGAGCTACTGAAGGGAGCTTTTCAAAGGTTGGGCTGTGATTTCTGAGAGCTCAAGATCACCAGTTTGTGATTTAGTACAGATGCCATTCTCCCAGGGGGGCGGCAGGCCACAGCTACTGCAATGTGACAGAGTGCAGTATTGTGTAAGAGCCAGGCTCTCTCAGGATAATATGAATCCAGGGACAGCGAGTGACACGTGTAGACAAGCGACTAGAGGGGTCAAAGGAGGGTGGGGTGTCAGAGTAAATTACCAAAGGCCTGCAAACTTGCTCACACACCAAGATGTTGTGTGCTTGGTAGCCACAAGCTGCTGGTAGCAAGAACCGAGGAGTCCAACTCTGATCTCAAACTTCAGGTCACGTAGAGTATCACTCACATCTTCCAGTAATGGACTATCAGTCAGTTTCTTCATCCAAAACAAACACAACTACGGAAAACATCAGTTTCCAAAGGTCTTACATGACCCTTTGTTGGAATAAGCTTTAAAAGGAGCATTGAAAACAAGTATTTCACAAGCTTTGTACAACAATTAATAGAAGCCAGATGGGCTAAATCAGGAAATTAACTGCATTCATCAATTGCTTATCCCTTTCATTCAAAGACATGAATGAACAGAGGCACAGTCACCTCCTGGATCATGTTCAGTTGAATCCAATATAAAGGAACTATTTAAACCAGTCAATATACAGATACTCATTCAAAATAAAAGTCTGGTTGCACAATTTCTACTGTTGAAATTGTTTCTAATTAAACTACTTCTTGATGAGGATCAAAGTTAAGGGAACAGAAAACGTTCCTTCCGCCACAGAAGACACATTTGGGCTCAGTCCAGAGCCATTGGCTTCCACAGTTGCATGCCAAAATGCAAGTAAGGCTGTAATAGATAAAAAGAGAGATAAGAGAGAGAGTGGGAGGGAGAAAGTCGGGCAAAAAGGAAGAGTTTCATTAGCCTGCGAATGAAACTCTTCTTTTTTCATCCAGACATGTCATTTGGGTGTTTTGTATAGATGGATGGGCCAAACCGCACTGAAGACATGGATGCTCTCTGAAGTGGAACAGACAATTGAAACAACTGCAGACTCAAAGGCAGATGAGGAAGCGGAGGAGGAAGACTGTCTTTCTCTGTGCAGCCTCATGGTTTGACGCACTAAATGAGTTCAGCTGAGGTAAACATGGTTGTACACTCCCCAAAATGCTGAAATTACTCACAGATTCTTTCTTTGGAGAACGCATTGCAGTCTTATACTCAGTCTGATCACCCAGGGGAAATAATGACAACTCTTTGGTTACAATTCTATCTCAGAAATGGTGACAGTTAGATGATACCTGCTCTGCCCAGTCTTGTACGAGCTTTAGCTGCAGGGAAATGGGTTAATGGGTGTTAATGGGTTCGCTACGAGTCAGGTAACACACACACGTACAGCAGGCTTTAGGAACACAAGAACACATTACAATCCCTATATCTGTGATATCGCACTGGGTTTGTAACATGAAATGCAGAAATGCAACCCTGGAGCCCAGCGCAGACTCCGACTTGCCCCCACTGCTGCACCTTACCTGTGGATCTCTCCCCGCACACCGAGGTACACCCTGCCGCTCCACACCTGTGCACCTAACACATATCAAGCTCCGAGTCCCCGTGAGCGTGCAGCCAGTGTCCGACGTCCAGTATCACAGCTCCATCCGCGGCACACAGTCAGCGAACTTCATCCCTGCAGGAGACTGTCAGCACTGCACAAGCTATTCCTGCCTCCCGAGGCTTCCCTGCCTGGTGCAGACTGAGCACAAGCAAAAGTCCAGACTTGTTCGGATGCCTGAAGGGGAGTCCTACGCTTTCCCTTTCTGCCTTCTTCCCAGCCTGTCGTCCCTCCTGCTCCTGCCTGCAAGGAATCCGACTAACCATGACATTACACTAAGAACAAGTCTGTTACTCTTCCAAGTTAGACAGGAAACCTGGAACCACGTGATTAGAAG
This sequence comes from Microctenopoma steveboyesi, assembly GCA_032359275.1. Lineage (NCBI taxonomy): Eukaryota > Metazoa > Chordata > Actinopteri > Anabantiformes > Anabantidae > Microctenopoma > Microctenopoma steveboyesi. Next base: position 10,407,127 of record JAUMHF010000021.1, read on the forward strand.
AAGGTGCAATTAAACCACGATATAGACTGTTAGAGTAAAGTAAAACGACTTGTCAGAGTGATCAGGGCATGACTCAGGCAGCAGTCAGTGCAGGACACCACACTTATCCTGAAGCTCTACTGTTTTACACAAAAAACCTACACAATCCTGTATGTGCTTATCTCTATTAGCATCTGTTATGATGTGTTTAACCTTTGTCTAACCTTAAAGAAAAATAATCTCTTCTCTGGTAGGAAACTTTTGTTCTTTATAACACAAACTGTACACGGGTGTTCATTAAATATAATAGTCTAATAGACAACAGAGACTCCTCCATTCTCTTATCCTCTTGCCAGAAGCTGTCCCCCCACCAAACTCTTTGAGGCTCAACCTCTATAATTTATCAACACAAATTACACTCCTCACCATTCTTTACAGAGCGACTTCCCACTGTTACCTCTTATTAGTTTGTTATTTACTGTTGCCATAGTAATACCTGCACAACCATGTTCTACCCACAAAGGTGGTACAGTTTCAGCAATCATATCCTCACTGTATGCTTCTTCTGGTGATGCATTCGCTGCTATTCGTTGAACTGCACCTGGATGTACAGATAAAGACATTTTAGTCCAGTGCGTTTATTCCTGTCTTATACTGTCTCTATGAGTTTTGTTGTGTGTGAGTTCTTGCTGTATGGGAATAATTATGCGTTAGTTATCGTAGATGTTACATGCATGCACTCACATCACTTGGTCTGGGGATGTGGTTATGACTTTGATTTTACAGCAGGTTTTTCCGTTCTCATGAAACTATTTGTGGCTGCTGTGAAAGGATACCTTAGGAACAACAAACGGATTCTTACCGTGAGATGGTTTCTCTGTGTCTTAGAACTACTGTGTACTATATGCCAGAGGTGGAGCTGAAGTTAAACCATGTGACAGTAGTGTAAATATCATATATAATTTGTAAATTATGCGTGTGTTATTCCCTCATTTCAAAACTTAAAAAAAAGTTTTTTGTACTTTACAGAGAAGGAAGAACTTAGTGCAAACACAAGGCAGGCAGAGGGCTAGAGAAATCTGTGCAAGGCAGATGTGTTGTGCGGAGATCTGGATCTTTTGAACCAGCCAAACTAAAACCATAACCATGCTGTACTAATAAAAACACATTCCAGCACTGAAATATATGTTTTCCTGACGCTGCTTTTTAGCATATGTTAGTTAGAGACAATAGAGACAAGATGACTTGTGGTCTAAACTGCTTCAATTAGCACTTCGCACACAGTTTCCCACCTTAAAGGTTTCTTCACAAATTCTCGTGACATACCTCCATTTTAATTATAACCAGGCTCCAGCAGTTAACGGCCCGAAGGACTGGAAGACAATGAAGTTTGTGACTCAAGAACATTTGGCTCGAATTTACAAACCTGCCTAAATTTTCAGGCTGGTGTCGTGGAAATGATAAACTTCATTTGCGCTGTACAGTCGCTGTATCCTCAACTGTTTTAATGGATGAGTTTTTTATACTATTACAGGGATTTACTAGGCATTGCTAAAAATAAGCTTGCCCCCCCCCACCCCCAGGCAGTACGACCGAGATGAAGAGTAGAAGTGGGCGTGGCTTTTATCTTGTAATATTTTTAAACAAGATTCTGCTGTCAATCAACAGATGTGAACATGTAGTTATGAGGGAATAGGTGAGAGTCGGGAACCTTAGATAAAAATCAATCATCGTTTCACTACTTGTGAGAATCACTAATGAACCTCACTTAGGTTGTAGCCCTGTCAGCCCATGGGGGTCTCTGTTGCAGAGAAATAGTCTTTAAATAGTCTTAGCTCCTTAAGATTATTAAATGATGTCAGTGGTTCTTAGGTGAAGAACCAGATAAAGACTCCTGGTTGTTCTGATCTGAAATCCCTTTTTTGATTCAGTAGATGTTCAGTGATGCTCACCTATCCTGTGTGGAAAAGTAAAGGTACATTTCCTAGGTTAGGTTTTACTGGTGTTTTCCAGCTGCTGAGAGCTATGGAAAGTAATTGAATGATGAAATGTGGAATGTGTCTTCTGTGCTGTCTTTTGTGGTTGACACTGATCTCTCCATTTTTTCTTTTTCTCCACTGGTTGCTCCAAACATTTACCCGATTTAACTTTACTTAACTTTATTATTGGTGATGCATGACAACATGGGGTGTAAAGCAGAAATTACAAAGGACTAGTGACTCTCTGTAGGGAGTTGTTTTGCCTCAGCTTTTAGCTTTAAAGGATACTATTGTGTGAGTGGATTTGTTTTCTTTTCCTGTAATCATGTAAACAGGTCTGAGTGGCAGCTGGTGACGAGAGACAAATCCACTTGTGTTTTTGCTGTCTGAGATGGGGCGAAGCTCACGTTGTGTGTTTGCTTAGACTTATCCAAGAACAACTCAGTCTTGACTACAGCTGCTTTTTGCTGCAGTGACATAATGGAGGGAAGGTGTAGGTCATCACAAGGCTGGAATTCATGAGCGTTTACCTGGTGGTTGAACAGGAACTTTCCTTTGTTTTGATCCTTAAGTGCTGCAGTGACCTGCTTTCATTTGTACCTCCTTTAATGAGACAGAGGAAAGGGAAAGAGAAACAAATACAAATCTGAAATCTAATTAAACATTTGATACAGACCTCCACCCCATCTCATCTGAAAGGCCTCTTTAGTCCCCTCACTCTTGCTGCCTTACTGCTAAGAAAATGTCCCCCACACCATGACATCACCACCACCAACCGTCGTTACAAGGCAGGATGGGTGCAGCAGAAATCAAGACTCATCAGACCAGGCAACATTTTTCAATGTTCTTTTGTCCAATTTCAGTGAGGCTGTGTGAATTGTAGACTCAGTTTCCTGTTCTTAGCTGACAGGAGTGGCACCCGCCGAGGTCTTCTGCTGCTGTAGCCCATCTTCCTCACGATTCGATGTGTTGTGCATTCAGAGATGAGATGAGAGTTGACCGTGTCAACATGCCTAAATGCACTGAGTTGCCACCATGTTTTTGGCTGATCAGTAATTCACGTCCACAAGCAGCTGGACAGATGTGCCTAATAAAGTGCCGGTGAGTGTATATTGTTTATATATATAATTGTAAAAAAATGTTTACTTTTGGCCTGTTAAAGCTCATTTACTGTAACGTCTTGACTTTCACAACTCAGGGCTTCCAGTGTGTTCCTAATGACCTGCAGTGGAAACAGTGTGAGGACAAGACAGAACGCTGCAGCTGATACAGCTGTTAATACTGACTTTCTAATTACAGACTCGTAACATGTCTGAACAAACCGGTGCACATAATAACACTGTCTCCGATGATTCATCAGTTTGACTTGGGAGTTCATTTCCTCTGTATTAGCACTTGTGGGCCAAGTAGCTCCTTGTTGGAAGATCTAAACCTCAGGATTAAATGTATATATCTATCATTTACATCCAATAACACGGTAGTTCTGAGACCTGTATTTTTTTGGTCTCCAGCAAAAGACAATCATTTTTCACCCTTTGGTGAATTTCTTTACAACATTACCTGAAGATGTTGAAGATGTAGCAATTAATGCTACAATTTAGGGAATTATATGCTTTTATGTTCATGTTTTGGGTGTGGTCCTACATTCTCTGTAGATTCTTAAAATCATACCACTTTACATTCCCAGCCGTCTCTTATCTCTTTACAGTGAGTGTAGACTGGTCTAGTCTTCATATAAACACTTATTGTACAGCTTTGTCTTTCAAACGAGAGACACACATATTATTCACACTTACAGTGTATGGTAATGAAGTGTACAGGCTACCTAGGCTACATAGGTTTATATGCTGATAGAGTCATGGAGCAGAGCTAGCAGGGGGTTGATGGAGGCCTTTGGATATCCCTGGACATTGTCGAGATTGTGGTGGTGGTGGTGAGGTCGTGGCTTGTACAAGATGTTTGAAAGTATTGAAAAACTTAAAACATTAAAAGAACAGCATCCAGTGAGTGATAGGCTCATGGGAAACAGACTTAGTCTGAACTGATCAAGTCAGGAGCAGACAATGTGAACATGTCCAAGCAAACATTGAAGGAACAAAGGAAACAAAGTGGAAAGAGTTTGCTATATTATTGTGTACATGTATTGACATTGCTGCTGAGAGTTGAACAGTACACTCATGTATGGAAGGTAATACAGGGACAAGAAGCAGGAAACAGTTATCTATCTATCTTAACAAGTAGCAAACCTGCAGCATACCTTAAAATATAATCAGTATTAATATTTTGTTCAGTCAAGCTCCAAGAGTTATTCTCCGTGATCAGTGATGGTCTATTAGTGCTCATTACAGTATATGTGTTAGACTCCTTTTCAGAACACAACACACAACACATTCATCATGAGTCAGAAACATGCAAAGAAGGAGACAATGATAGTCACAGGTGGGAAATGTTGAGGTTAAGTAGAGGGTGTGTGTAGCACCACTATAATCCATTCTTTGATTTTTAGACAGATGACTAAGAAAATTCTCACTCTGTACTGTCTCAGACATTTTTTATAATGAACTCATGTCTCACTTGGATCAATTTGGTGGATCAACAAAACAACTCTCTGAGGACCTCTAGTGTTTTAGGGTCGAACTACAACTTCGTTTCAATGCAAATGTTATTATGCAATATTAGCATTGGTTAAGTTTAATATTCCGGTTTTATAATAATATTCCACTGGTAAGTGTTGACAATGAAGGATTACATAAATTAAAATTGTTGCAGTCAGAGCTACAACTGCTTCTAGAAAAACTCTGCAGAACCCTGTGGATGCCAAAGTATTGCTCCAATATAAACCCAGTGATGTTGGTGTATGTTTGCAGTATCATACATCTATATCTGAATGCTTTTTGTTTGTTGATCCAAAAATAACCTTCAACTGCAACAAGAATGTAACACACAGTACAGCAGCAACCGAATGTATGAATTTCAAAATATATTTGCCTTTTTCAGTAACCTGAAATATAGTTTACCACCAGTAGGGAGAACCACAGGACAATGAGAGTTTTATTTCTAGTCATGCTGCATGCAAGAGAAATCGTTTTGAAGAACATACAGATGTATCTGTCTTGTTCTTATTATAAAACTAGTCATTATAATAAGACATTTACTTGAACTCAAACACAAGAAACATTCTGAAATTAACAATAACATCTTTGTGTATACTGCAGTATTGTGTGGTTGTGTAATACCACATGTTAGTGGTGACAAAATAGATTTATTTCAAATATTAAGCATATAATAGGCGTATGAGTAATATAGAGCACTACACAACTGATATAAAACCGACAGCTGCACTGAGTTAAGTTCTGTGGGAAAGGATGGCAAAACATCTTTTTAAACATGTCATCAAAGTGTATTGTCCCTAGAGAGCAGCAGAGATTCAACCACTGGAAATGTGTCTTCGTGTTCAACCTGATTGTTGTTGACATTCCCTTTCTTGATCAAAGCTCAAACTGTTTTTGGTACCTTTTAAAAACATAATGGGAAAAACAATGAATGAAGACCATGCTGAGGAACCAGTGGAAATGTCACACTGCAAATGTCAAAGTTCAGTTAACTCATAGAGGATTTAGATACTTAAAGGAGAATGACAAGCTGTTGTTCATGTAAAAGGTACTGGAAAGGCCAAGGTTTAAACCTATGTTTCAATCCCACTAAAACAGAAACCTGTCAGATGAGTGTTTTGTTTTTTTATCATCAGGCTGACGCACACATATTTACATAGAATTCAAAGGGATTAAAATTAAGCCATTTTAATAATAATTTTCAACATAGACAGGAAATGTCCACAGCAGAGTACTTGATGTTTTCCACTATTAAACTAAACACCCATAGCTTTCTAATACAATTTATTTTCCACCCTCCCTGGCTTTTACCGCTGTTGCTGCTGTCATGTTCAGACCTGTTAGTGCATTGTCACTGAAAATGTGGAGTAATAATGGGCAAGGTGTGGATTAAAAGGTCCCAGGTCCTGCCCCTCCTAATGCTTTTGTGAAATTCAGTCTGAGTTGCAATGAGTTATTGATGCATCATTTTACTACGTGTTTACAGACACACGCATCTTTTAATAAACATACAATGAATAGATAGATTTTTCCCATCGAGATGTTTTTCTTTCATATCTATGATAAATGAATTCTGCAGTAAATAGCACACATGGATGCAAAGAGAAAAAATAAAACAGGCCGTGGGGAATCCTCGTAATGGGTAAGAGGCCTTTTCTGTCTTGAAGAGCCCTATGAATAGACTCCAGCCTGGCCTTTTTTCTACATAATCACATACACTTTCCCCTACAATCCTTTCAGCCCTGATGGACTCACGCACAGTCATGTACACACACACACTCACACACACACACACACACACACGCACACACACACACACACACACACACACACACACACACTGCTGCTAACATTTTACTGAATAGCAGCTTTCCTTCCTCCAGTAAGCTTTAGGACGGACAAAGTACATGAAAGAACTGAGAGCGGAGTGATCAGGGATTCATGCAGCACTGAGGAGCGGTGGTTTCATACCGGTTCAGGTTGATGATTTACTGCGGGTATTTGGAGTCTTGAAGGTCAGAGCAGCATCTTGTTGTCACAGAATGTCCACATAATCAGAAGTATTTGACATGTGTGTAATAACATATACACGCATACAATGTAGAGTCCATTTTGTATCTTTGTTGTACCTTGTTTAAAGTACTGAACAAATATCTCTATAACTATTTTTGCCATTTATTTGTTTCACCCATTCTGCGTTCATTTGAGTTTAATTAATTAAATAGTATATTGACACAATAGATTTTTACATGGCAGTTTGTAACTATTGGGAAACTCAAACCAACTCACAATGTCTAGTCATAATCTTATTATTTTAATTTGTATCTCATGATGTAAGAAGTTCACTCTGTAGTTGTAGGATGTATTTCTGCGTCTGTCTTTCTCTCTTTTTTCTTTCTTTATTTATTCAAGTTCTTGAATGTTAAATATAGTAATATAAGAGTTACAATGATGTAGAACTCAAGAAAGACTATATTTGAACTTCTATGTATAGTTTTTGTAACAGAAGTTTGATGGATTTTTGTTTTGGGAGCCTGAGTCTCCATGTTTATCTGTCGTCCTCATGCACTAACACATGATGACAGAGGACTGGCAGCCTCTTTCTGTTTGGAGGCCTTTCTTTTGGCAGTCTGACGGTCCATACTACGCATGTCTGGTACACTCCCATAACCCTGGATCTTGGTTGACCACCACACACACAGCCATAAATCAGTGTGTACCTGTTTGTGTGCAAATGAGGATTTGCGCTGTTGTCCCACCAGCAGTGGAGGTATTCATGTTTGTGTTAGTCTTTGTGGATGTGCCCCGAGGCTTTGTTGTTGAGAAATAAGACAAATCAGTAAGCAAGGCTGGTAATCATCGTGTCACAACAGTAATATGTCAACACATGCGCAGATCATCCTCACCACACAGTTGCACTTACACATAAAGCAGAAAATTCCAGGAAGCGTCATTTAATGTGTCACAGTTTCAGTGTGTGTGTGTCTGTGCTTGTCTTTGGTGAATTAACATCTTCTACCTTCCCCTCTTTCTGGTTTCACTGTCCTCCCTTTTACCACTCGCCTGTCCTCCTCCCATCTGCTCCGGGTCTTTGTTTGTGTAAGTTGTGTGTTCTAGCCTTTTCTTACTGGGCAAACAGGCTCCATTTTCTTGAGTGAGCTTTTGTCACTTTGTCAGAGCTCCTGGTCTGACCCTCCAACTCGCTCAAGCACATGTTCAAACACACAACTCAAACAAGCCCAAACACATGATTTGCCCGGACAACTCTGAAGTGGCTACAATCAATATTTTTATATTTATCTCACGGCTGCTCACATGTGACTGGAGTTGCTTGTTGCGATGAACATACTGACACGTACGTCAGCTTGTTTCTGGTTTGCTCAAAACATCAGTCAATTAACTAAATCAGAACATGTGTGTTTTCAAACCTTGTCTTGCTACTAAAGAAAGAACCTTTAATACACAATTACATATTTTCTTTACTGTCAACTTAGTACGTCTTGAAAAAGTTCAACCTCTAAATGTTTTAAAAGTATCTAAACCCTGATTTACTAAAAATAATTCCTCTTTGCCGCAGTGACCACTTGTGACCAAAGACTTTAAAAGTATGAGTGAACCACACTGTGGCATTGGGTGACATGTTTATCCGGACAAATGTGGATGCTACTCATCACTTGCTGTTGTAAATATCCACCAGCACCAAATGTGTATTACTGCAATACTCAAAAATACATTTACTATTGACTTCAATTTGCTAAAAGGTGCAGTGTCCAGCTGTTGCAGGAATGATACAAACTATAAAAGTATAAAAACTACTTTTCAGTAGTCTGATTAGTTGACCTTATCAAATAAAAATAACACCAGCTGTTTATTTTAATTTAAGGCTACAAGTCCTATCATAATATCCTTGCCATATTTATTTAAAGTGGCAGACCGAGTATCTGGCTTATTAGAGGTTATGACAAAGACAAAGTGAGAGCACTGTCTCTTGAGAGTTACATTTAGTAAACTTTGAAGTTCTTAGTCTGTATACATAGAAGCCTGTGAAACTGTCCTGATGTTTGTACCAGCTGCCTGGCCTGTGTCGAGGATTGGTGAACTCTCATGGCATGTTGTCTTTGTGTCTGGGTCCTGGGCCTGGCACTCATCACACACAGGAAACAGACTCTGGCCCTTAGCTGACACACAGGAAATACACACAGGAAATCAAGTCTCAAACCTTTGTGCACAACTCACACAGTCCTTCATCCTGCACTCCTCTACTCCAGCTCCCAGAGGAGGACTAGCTGCAAATGCCCTGCTGCAGACTCAGCTGACAGCCCGTCTAATTTCTGTTCTTTCTGCAGCGTGCACAGTCCCCTGGTTCCCTTCCGACCCGCTCACCCCACATCCTTCACCTCAGACTGTTTTCTGAAAACTCATCTGTTTTTTAGAATTGCGTAATGAATGCAGTGTTAGTACTATCATATATTATAAGAAATGTAGTTCCCTGTGTTTGCTCATCCTGAAACGTACACCACTGATAACCTTTCGGTGAAAAGAAAGAGTTCTGGATTTGAACTTTAGAACAATAACTTTAAAGACTTTCCTGTTGCAGTAATTATGTTTTCAGCAGCAGAAATAGATAACTTGATTCATATTTCTCCTCCATTAGTTATCTCATTACCTTTTCTCTGGCTTTACCACAACTTAAGGGACTTCCTGCCCTTCCTTCGCCTGTGTGATACATGCTGGATCGTTTGATTTTAAGCTCGGAAAATGAGGGCGATTATGAGGTAGGAGGTAATGTCTTCAAAGGCCATTTTGAAAAAAAAAACTCTTCTACTTTTGATGAATTTCATCCTCTAACCCTCTTGGAGGTACAGAGTGCTGGCATGTGTATGTAGGCCTCACTCCCAAGTCACTCTTCCATGTGGTATTCAAAGATATGACATCAACGTAAATAAAAAAGAATACATCCGTCAGAGAAATACCCTGAGAATGAGTCTCTTTCCTGACTGCCCTCCTACACAAGCTAAGCTCAAGCCATCATTAGGTCCTTAGAGACTAGATAATGAAGACTGTCTGTTTACTGTGGATTAATCAATGTCATTTTTTGCAGTGTTGCTGTGGAGCTAGTTCTTCCTGTAGCTATATCTGTTTTACCCAGGTGCCAAAAGCCAGAGGCAGTAGTAGTGAAACCAGAGTAAATGTGCTGTCTTTTACTTTACTTTACGCTTTTATCCAAAGCGACTTACAGGGAGCTAGCGCTGTGTGTCTGGCTCAGGGACACACCTGGTAGAGGACGGACCAGGATTCAAACCTGCAACCTGCCACATTCCAATCTTAACCCATTAAGCTACCAGGCCAGCTTTTGTTCTCTTCTATAATCACTAAATTACGTTCAGCCTGCAGTGCTGACCTTTCCTACACAGACTGAAGTGGACAACTAAGACGGTAATTAATTTAACTATGAAACTGTCTGGACAGAATTAAACCAGAGGCAAAGAGACATTTTAAAATCTAGAGAACAAAGAGTATTGGTGAATATCAGTGTGATGTCAGAGATGTGGCAAACATTTGTTCTTTCACTAATAATGACTACATGCATGTTCCACATGTAAAAGATGCACTGACAAACATTCTTATTTATACAATATCCCACAAACGTTGAATAAATCCAAGGAGCTGTTCTAATGCAGATGTGCGTCTCAGTCTCTTCCTATTCATCAACTGAGTCCTTTTCCACGCCACCATCTGTTTCCCATGTCTGATTTATGTAGCCATTCGTCAGTGAGACAAATATTCCCTTTTTCTTTACTACATTTTAAGATGTCTCTGTGTCTTCAGCTGTATCTCTGCTCATTTCTTTCACACTCTTTTCTCAGTTTTGTGACTCTTAACCACACCAGAGGAACAATACAAACCGTGCTGTCCTGATCAGGGATAAGGCAACAAACAGGGAGCGATCACAAGTGTTATAGACAGATAGATGTTTGATAGAGGCATCAGCTTTAAAAGGTCTCATATATCATACAGCCTTGTGACACTTTGAGCTGTGCCCTTATTGAAAACCGACTCCTGGTGTTTCATCATATTCTGCCCCCCATTAGACCCCTGAGGTAGAGTGACCTCGGTCTACAACCCATGGTGACCTTGTGCCGTGACTAGAGTGCCTGACTGATGCTCACCTGGTTTTCATTACTAATCAATCACAGCACTTCACAGTTACCATTATATCATATGCAAAGTTAGACTGAGAGGTCTAACATTGGGTACTTTCAAAATACAATACAGCATGTGTAATATGATATATGTAACAGTTTTCTTTTCTTTTTAGGTAACATCAGGAAGCGTGTGTGACCCCTGAGCCTCAGTCCCTTGACCCGATGTGGAGATCTATGTAAAACTGCATCATCTGTGCCTGTATTCTGTTACTCGCTGCTGACTTACCTGACATGTGTTTGGAAAGAAGGATCCAGATGGAGGCATGACACATATTAATAGGAGTGGTCATGAGGATACGCAGCACATACAAACATCGCTTACCCACAAACACCTATGTGCTCACACACTCGTGCATTAGACATGTCTGTCGGAAAAAAGGTCTCAGTGGAACAAATTTTTCCATGTAGGAAAGCGCTCCTGAAATGTGCAGTCTACTTGGGAATAAGACTGCAGGTGATGTATGTAAATAAGGCCCCTCACTCTCTGGTAGAGCGTGTCCAGAGGCAAACTCTCACCTGCTACTCTATATGAAGTGTTTCCTCAAGTTTTTTTTCTCATTTCAACTCAGCCCAAAGTGGCGAAGTGATTCCTCCCTCTCTCAAGGTTCAGCTTGGTTGGTGTCCATGGGCTTAATGATCCAAGAAGGAAAACAACAGTATACACAGGCCCATTACACTCTAACAGAATCCTTTGTTCACAGCCAGGCCATGTGAGCTATTCTTTAAAGTGCTTCCCAAGTACATTCAACATAGTTCTTGTCAAGTCATTTTTTCTAAATTCACCATCCCATGTGCTGTTCAAGGACAGACAAGCGTAGATAGATCTGTGCTATAAAAAAGCATAACTCGTGTTCATCGTCACTGCCTGAATCTGATCCTGTGCCCAGACTCACTGGGTCACTTAGTGCTCACATAGTGTTAAAGAGAATTTGTCAGCTCGTGTGCTCACACTGGGGGAGCTGAGGTCGAATAATATGTGGTCTGTAACTGCAGAATAATATCTGCACATAACTTCTGTTTAATTATTTGTGGATTCTATTCTATTGAATGAGGGAGAAGGACTAGATGTAACTTAAAGAATCTTTTTGTGAGAATACTGTTAAACACAACTGGCCAGGGGAGGATTTTATATTCTGTTGAGACAGAACACACTGAACCTAAATGAATATGTGGCCGGATGGAGCCAGGTCACTTCAGCCCTCTGAGGCTTGACCTCGGGGTTAACTGCTCAACAAAGTGCTGTAAGTCATAAAGCTAAACGTGAGAGAAAAGGATCATAATTGTGGAGAGCTTATTGTTAAGGCAAAACCGCTGTGGTAATGGTTTGTGTCTCTCAGCCAGAGACGCGTTTTTCCTTTTTGTATTGTCTCATGTCATAAACAGGATGGGGGCCCAAATGGATCCAACTTTTATACAGCACACTCAGTGTGATGCAACGGTTGCCTGACGAAGCAACTTTCAGGTAAAGTGGAGGAATAAACTCCACAGCAGAATTGAAGTTAAACGTACAAGAAAACAAGTTTGAAATACTAAAACTACTTGCAGTAACTGAGAAGGAAGGGAAAATGATCTGTACAACCAAGTTGTCTAACCTTGACTTCTAAAGGCAAATCCTTCCCAGCACAGCAGATTCAAGGGTCTGCACCATTAAGTACCGGCTTCTGATTCAAGTAGCAGCAGAGGCTTCTTTGATTCCTGTCACATCCTCCGGGCTGAGCCTGGAGCCTTGAAACCTGTTGTGGTGTGTGGTGGGTGTGATGACGGCGTGTCCCTTGGGAGATATTGTGTTACACTGCTGGTTTTCAGATCAGAAATAGGATTCAGGATACTGTGGTTCGAGGATTTTTGGATCAGTGGGTCCGACTCTGGTTTTAAGGGGAATATTGCTGTTACATTTGGGCTGTCAACATGTGCTGAAACGACAGGAGGAAGATTTTTATAATATACTCCCCGTATTTTTCTATCCGTTAAGTACTTGATAGAGTTGAAAATTCAAATTCTGACATGTTTTTATTACCATTAACAGATGTTTGGGGGATTGTCTAAATGTGTCTCTGTAAATCACAAACGTTTTTTATCTTTTTGTATCCAGTGCAGTGCAGTGTTTTTTTTTTCATTTGGTTATGGTAAAAAATCATCACATGATCCAGTGATCTGAACATTGCCACTCTGCCACTATGACTTTGCTTTTTGTCAGGAGAGAACTTTACATTAATATTTCCATTACCTATTTGGGTTTGTTGTAATTAAAATATAGTTTTCAAATGGTGCAGCAGGCTGTAGAGCAGCAGAGGAGAGGGTGGAGTGTGGCAGCGCACAAGTTGGCTTTGTGTAGGGCCATTTCCTGCATTCACAGGAAACACTCATATTGAAAACAGATTTTCTCTGACAGTTGATTTGAGCCAAAACCATTCTCAGCTGTTCCAGCCTGCACACAGAGCCAGAAACTGAGGGAGGAGACTTTGAAACTCACTCCCCTCATCTTACAAGGTGTGGGGCACTTCCTTTCTTACATTTTCTCTTTTACGACCACATATTTTCTCTCTCTAAATACATTTTTTTCACTCTTCATACTAAACTGCTGCCTTCCCTCCTCGTGCAGAGCTCAGGTTTCAGTGCAGAATGCTGTTTGGTTTTTCAAATGTCAACACACAGGAGACTGCCTGGGCGGAGGAGTCGCCTCAGCCTCGGCATACGGTGAGGGTGCATGTAGAGCCGAGGTCAGATGGAACAGCCAGGGCCCAAACGTAAATACAGCGTGCGACACGCCATCACAGCGTGCTTTTAAAACCTTAGAGGAAGTTAACATCTGAGCCCCACAGTGCAAGCGGCCAGTCATCTGTTGGGTATATAAAACTGTCAGGAGGAACCCAGTTGACCCTGGACTCAACCCAAACAGTCTCTCTGTGCTGGATGTGGATACATACACATGTCAGGATTATGCTTAAGCAGGAACTAAGATACTCAATACTGAGACACTGCCCATCTTACATGTTGTTTACATTTTTGTAAATGTATATGCATTCATACATTATAAGCTGAGAGACAACAAGCAAAGGCAACACGGACAACATCAAATTTATAAAAGCCAAAGCGAGATTGTTTGTAGAGAATTTCATCAGACTGTTTCCACACTTAAATGTGGCCTCTCTAATGTAGGAGCATGTATAGTTAAGTCTATGTTTATGCAGCAACCTACGTCCCTGTGACCATCACATCAGAACAGTCTGTCCAGGTATCAAGCAGTAGCAGCCTCAGTCCTCATGGGTGCTGTAGTCAGGATTACCATGGTGATAACCCTGAGGTCGAGGGAAGTGTGCCCGAGGTGGGACCTCCCGTACTGCAGCCAGGGCCCTTAGGGGGCCTCATTGTTACTTCTCTGGAGACTGTTGTGTACCTCATGTCATTTTAAAGTGCCCAAATGGGCCAACACAGAAAAACTTGCCAGTGTGTTTTGGATCATTGTCTTGCTGCATGATTAAGCTCCTCCCAATTAGTTTTGTTGCATCGCTTCATAAATTGGCAGACAAAATGTTCCTCTACACTTCAAATCCATCTTGAGTTATGTTGAGCCTGTAAGAAATAGTCATGTTATCTCTGCTCCACAGATGATCCTTTCTCCCTCTTCTCTTCATCATTCCATTAATTGGCTGGAGGTTAATCTTGGTCTCACAAGCCTTTAAATTTTGTCAAATTATCTCTGTTGCTTATCTCTGTGTTGTCCAACCTGTTTTTTTGATTCAGTGAAGAGTTTGCATTTTATAGTATGGCCTGTGTTTTTCTGTTTGTGAAGTCGTCTGTTAATGGTCAGCTGACATACAGAGTCCTATTAGTTTTATTAGAATTAGTTATTAACTGGAAACAATTGCAGAGACTGAGGCATAATACAGTTCGGGAACAACAAAACACAGAAGATGCTGGCTGGCTTTACATTGCAGTGTTGCTGCTGCTGTGTTCTGGGACATTATCCTTCTTGGTTTTGTATTTCTGTTGCACTAATCCTCATCTCAGTTAGTTCTTTTAGTTGAACCCTCCTCTCTCGCTGGTTTGGCGGATTGTTTATCTTTTGTTCTGCCATGCTGGTGGGCCAGACTTACCTTCCAGGTGTCCTAAATGGGCCATGGGTATCCTAGCAACATGGCAGTGGACTGTATCTCACTGCGGCAGATGTTGGTGCACTGTGCAGCCACCAGCATCAACCCTTGTACGACTGAAAACAACTTCTGTTGTTTTTCCCACAGTGCCAGGACTGCATCATTGCTTTGATTATAGCACAGTCCAAACATCAACCTTGTGCAGCATTGAAGACAATCACACACTGTAACCCACTGTGGACATGAATAAACCACAGCAGAGCATGTGCTGCAGGAGGAAGGCTTCTCCAGCTCTTCTTGTGGCAGAGGGCAACTCACAAAACCCTCAATATGTAGTCAAAGAGCTTTAAATAGGGTTAGTAGAAGAGAGGTTTCCCTTTCATCAGTTTTTACACACTGACAACCCCCATATTGATTTTTTGACAAAACGTCACAAGGGTGTGTGCAGCCAACTTCTTCTGAGTAAGAATGTGCTCTGTGTGTCATTTTTATTGTGTGCTCTCGTCTATATTTGAACATGAAAATCTCCACTGTGGTAAACCAGATGGTTTGCTCTGGGGTAGGATGGAGAGGTTCTGCTTGGTGTGGTCTAGTGATTAAACACTGAGAGAGAGGAGAGCTGCTGAATAGACTGAATCTCTCACCAAAAGCCAGGATCCCCAAACTGCCCAAAATGTCTCAGTGGCTACAGCAAGATGAAAGCTATTAGGTTTCAGCCTGCTGTGTGCTCACTATTTCTCTCAGTTTTCTCACTAACTACTTTGTTTTAATAGGATAAACTATAAAAAACTGTTTTTGTTATTTAGGACAATGTGTCAGCACTGGTGCATTTCTGTAAGATAAGGAAAACATCTGCTTACATCGTCATCCCTGTGAGATCCAGAAAATGTACATGGTTGTGATTTTGTGGCTCCAGAGAGAGAGTGGCCCAGTCTTCCATTGCACTCAAAAGGCTTTTCCCACCTGGGTGTCAGCAAAGTGCAGCACAGTAAACCCATTAATGGTTAGATTAAACTGCTCAGTGTCAGAATGGCTCCAATGTCAAAGTTAACAAATAAGTTTTATGTCACGCCAAATTGTGCTGTTGATGTTAAAGGAATTATCTTCATAATCTTGACAGATGTTTTCTCAGCAAAATAATATATATTATATAAGTATGGATGTATCACATTCTTCTTGTGTTTGACCACAATGTAAATGTCTTCTTTGTAAACACACTGAAAGAAAGATACATAGCTAAAGATGTAACACTGTGATATAGTAAGAAATAAATCTTCATGGGTGTAGCCCAGCTCTAGTGGATGCCAGTGCACTTTCTGACCGGTACTACCCACCAATAAAAACTCGCCAGAGCAGAGAAGGGAAGGAAACAAGCTCAAGCCTTTCTTTGTAGTTTCCAGTCTGTTGCCAATTATCCTGATTGGCCTGGGCCTGCTGGATGAAGGTGATTACACGCCACCACCAAAGCCACACACTATCAGGTGTGGGACCACAGTGAAATAAGAGATGGGCAGCAGGGGCGTACTGGGAACGGGCATTGTTATAGTCCAGCAGTGCATCACTCAAGGAAATTAGAGTTTGGTGTTTTCTTTGCAGCCAGGCTATTTGAAATCAGGATCCTTCTCAAAAAACAGTTTTCAAAAGTGCAAGAGCAGAACACTTTCCTGAATTTGATCTTGAAACACAGCAGTGGACACAGAAGATTAAGCTGAGATCAGATTTGAGGTTAAGCTAGTACAAGTGGTTAAACAGAGCAAAGCCCTTGCCCATTAAATGCCAGGTTGTTTAAATCATATTTAGACAAGCATAGTTGGAAAAACTGAATCTCTCATGCTTGAAATTATATAGCACCTATCTGTCTCCATATATTCCTACGACTTTGCTGGTGGTGCTCAGGTACGCTTTTTTATAAACAGCATGAGAAGCCACAGCTGTCACTTTTGTCCAAAAATGGTATTGGATACATAAAGTTTAAACTTTCCTCGCCAACTATCCTCCACACTTGCTATTGTTTAGACAAGTTGCTGTAAACGTCTGGCCACAGGGAGAACTTGCAGAGGTTAACTTTACTGGTTAAACACAGCAAGTTTCTGCATCATCAGTGCATTGAGCTGTCTCCACTGTGGTGGACAGTGTTGACCTTTGAAAGGCCAGCGCTCAGGCCCCTGGAGGTCACTGGCACCAGGCGCCTTTTAGCTCTAGTGGAGTTTTGTCTTTGTGATGTTTGTCCCTCCTGCACACTTAAAAGCCACACTTCCTTCTCATATTATTAGCAAATAAAGTGCCAGTAGCCTGCAGAAGCCTGTGTTGTAAAACACCAGGCAACACTGAGGACCAGTCTGTTACAACTAACCCTATTGATCTTCTTCCAACTACTGTGACATCTGCTCAGCACTAATTGAGAGTTTCACGTGTACAACTGTCGATGGTTCTAGTGCCGGAGTGCCGTAAACCTAATTATCTCAATGGAAATAGTGTTGTTCGCTGACAGGCACCAGGCAGGCACAGAAGAGCTTCATCAACATTCAGAAGTTCACACGATCATTTATTCAATTGTAAATATTCATTTAATTACGGAAAGATTTGCTGTGGATAGAAATATTGATAACACTCTTACTGTATACCTGAACAGTGAATATGAAGCCGTAGACACTACATAAAATCACTGTGAGGTTGCCATTGTTGTTTTTACATCTCTGTTCTAAATACACCAGTTACGCTGGGTTTAGTAGCTTAAGAGAAATGTTTTCCATCCCAGTGGACAACACAATATTTTTATCCTGTCCTGTTCTAAACACATTGAAGAATATGTGTGTGCCACAAAGCCATTTGTGTGAACTGTATAGCATGCGGAGGCATAGAGAGCACATTGAAGGGCACACAACACCTCAGGGTTCAAGGGTCAAGAGGTGCCACACTTCCTGTTGCCTGCACCGTCAAACCCCTGCTGACTGCTTTACTGGCTCTCTCATTGTTCAGATTTATCATCCCAGCCATTGATGTGGCCTCTTGCAGAGCCCATTAAGGAGCATCACCCCAAACCAGATGTTTCACCTAACCATGTCCTCAGTGCAGGCTGTCACTGAAACATACAAAGTGCATGGATGAGTGATAGGCTCCTGAATAGGGTTTAGAAGTCACTGGCCAACATAAAGCACATCATGAAATCAAAGAGTCTGTCCAGGTAAAGGACATTCCTGACATGGTTTTAATTTGAACAGCCACATGCTTCATGCTATGCTTCATGTTCTGTATATTATAGATGATGTGTGCCACTGTGAAACTGCCTTAATCTTTAAACAGTGATTCAATTTACCATCATCCTTTAGAATTTGGATAACCCACACCAGGATAGCCCATACCAGGTGTGTCCTTAAACAAGACACTCAGCACTAGCTCCTTGTAAGTCGCTTTGGATAAAGGTAAAGTAAATAGAATGCCATGGTTTGTCCATTACAATCATATTGTGTTAGCAATAGCACCGTCTGGCCCACAAGAGGGATTATTGGTGTTAGTTGATAATCTGTCTGTACAGCATTTCTTAAGATGTACACACCTTTCTTACATTTACATTTTCCCCATGTTGCATAAACGGGTCATTTTAAAGACTTATTCCAGTGATTATTTGATGCTCCGTGGTGCACTTACATGATGTTTTTAGATGACATATGGTCCATAGCATCACAAGAAACCAATACAGAAAGCCATAGACTGATGAAAGGGAGACATCAAGAGATAAAGAGCTGGTGTGGTCTGATGATGTGACACAAAAGCCCCCTGTCACTCTGAAGTCAGGATCTGAGAATCAGTAACCCACTGCTACTGTGCTACTGGTCTACAGAGGAAGAATGTGGCTGCAGTGTCAGGAGGGCTAATGCAATCATTTCAACCCTATTAGGAGAGAGCATGTGGAGAAAAGAAGCTGCACACAAAAGGAGCACAGTACTCAAGAGTGTTCTGCATGCTAGTGTGATAATGACATTAGCATGTAATCAAAGTCAGCAGTTAAGCCTGTTTCCATTGCAAATCATGTCCATTTATTCTGGTGATGTTAGAGTGATTTCTCATTTGCCTACTGGTCAATTAAAGTGTGGAAAGGCAGTAAACAAGCAGCAGCATCTCTGACTTTTGACTATTTGTTCAAGGGATGTAAAGCTGATTTCTCACTCGAAAGACGTGTCCGATGAGGCGTTTTACCTGACTCAGGAATAATGAGATGATAATCCCAAGATGAAATCCTCACAGTATCTCAATTAACACCTTTTTCCAAGCTGTGGTCTAACAGTGTGTGACTGACACAGAATAACCCAACAACACATCCAGACAATAAAATAAATAAAATAATTTAACACTTTACAATCCTCTGTAGCAAAACAGCTAGGTTTGAGGTTAATTATTTTGTCCCTTAAATAGTTTGTAGTTTGTCATTTTTAGAAATAGTCTTATTACCTTTTTTACTAACTGTATTCAAAAGATTTGCAACCTTTCTTAAATTGCGATTAAAACTCAAATCTGTCATTAGTCACTTTCCTAAAACAAAAGGTTTGGATTGACCAATGTGTTATTTCACCTTCCCTTTTCATTCTCGCTTCTTATCAGTTTGGGTGTCGACGATATGAATTGATGCAGTTTTACAAATGCAATATTTGTCAATTTTTGCTGGATACAAGACTTCAATTGTTCAGCAGGAGTCAATTCAATCAATGAAATCTATTGTTTAGCACCAAATTACAACATAAGTCATCTCAAGGCACTTTACAGTGTAAGGACCTTACACCCAAGCACTAGGCAACAGTGGAGAAGGAACCTCCAGCAGAACCAGGGTGGATGCTCATCTGCCTTGGCCGGCAATACGATGATTCTCCTCTTCATTACAGCAGTACATTTTCAATAGTAGACACAGCTTGTCCCCTGTCTTTATGAATTCTCCTGACATGTCAGGAAACGGCTCAATGTGTGCCTCTGTGTTGAAGATACCTTCACATTAAGTCTATTCACTCCATGGGCACTGATGCTCTCTCACAACATTACACGTCTTTGCACCTATCTAATAAAAGTCTTTATTGTCTTTTTCATCTTTGGTATGGAAAATCTCTTTTTTTGCCAAACACAGTTATTTTACTACAGAACACATTTCTAGATTTCTCCTCCTTGCATAATAGTAATAGAAATGTTTTGTAATATAAATGTTGGATTCCTAAAACATTGAATTATTGCTTTTGCTTTTGCTTTTGCTCATTGCTACATTGCAGTCGTACCTGTGCATTCCACCATGAAAACATAAGAAAAATGCTAAATGTGTAAAGTAAATACATTTCTGGCTCACTTCAGCAGAATTTTTAGTAAAAATATTTAACACGGCACATTTTGGGGTTTTCCACTTGATTGCCACTGAGCCAGTGATTTTGATTTGCTTCTGAGTTTTTTGAAAAATGGCAGAGAGCATGGCCCGACTTCACTGTGTAAACACAAGCACTATTTGAGGTGTATTTGCTGTAGTTTGCACATAAAGGTAGAAAGGCAGCACAGATAACCAAAATGGAACAGCATTGACTCCTGATTAAATCACACAGCGTTTATGTGATTAATAGTGCTGATAATATTATGCAGGGCTAAATGATGAATGTTATATGTGCTGATAGTGGGACATAGAACCCAGTGAGTCATTTCATAATGTAAATCAAGATTATTTTTTATGTCGCATTATATCAGACCAGAGTTTTAATTCTCTAGTCAAGTCAACAACTTTCCCTTTTTTCATTTTCATAGTCATTGTGTTTGGGGGGGGTTTGATGACTGTGTGGTGACTCCGTGGTGACAAGTCACAAGGGCTCCAGAGGTGACAGAGCTCAACGACAGAGTAATTAGCAAAACAGTGGCTAGACTGTGTAGTCAGATGTAATAGCTGCTGTACTATTCGCCCCTGCAGCTACACAGACGCTAAGGTGCCGTAGGTCATAATAGGGTTGACATCACTACTTATTATTTGTGTGTATGTGTGCCTCATTCAAACTTCAGCAGAATGGATGCCCAATTTTCTCTAGGACCAGAGAAGATCAGGTCTTTGTATTCAAAACTGTCTTCCTGTGGAATACTTTAATTATAATAGTTGGATTATGTTGTCGTGTTTTTATTAAAATTAAGAAATAAATCTATTAGTTACTCTGCACATTATTGGTTTATTTTGCTAAATATGTTTAATAGTGCCATTTGCTTTGCATCATATAACTTAAATATATAACTATAAATATCACAAAACATTGTTATATTCTCTTTCATGTCAAAGATAGGAATCTAGTTTTGCAGGTATTTTGTTTTAAACATCTTCATCGTCATCTTGGAAAAATTCAGGCATGTTGTTGGTGGTGTTATAGAATATGTAAACCGTCACCAATGTTGTTCAAATTCATCCTGAGGGACATGTGTATCTGGATCAAAATAAAATCATATGAAGTTGCTAGAGGAGCTGCAAAGGCGTCACCAGAATCAGTAACCTCTGGGGATCACGAATGTGTAAGATCCAAGGCTAAAAGCGTTTTAAATACAGAAAACACCCATAAGGTCACGTTTTCTATGTAACTTTCATTGAGCATGAATCAGCAATAAGACGTGAAACCATTCCATTTTTTTCCCACGGTGCATCCTGCTTACTGTTTCCCCCTGTAACTGAGCTGGTTCACCCAGTCCGAGATCTGATTGCTGTGCCTTGGGTGGAATAGTGATCCATGCCATATCCTGACTCATCACAGAAGTCAAATCCTGCTATTCACATGCTTGTTAAGGGACAGAAGGCGTGGCAGCAGGTACAGGAGGGACAGCAGGTTATTTTCAGACTGATCCACACTGTCAGTTTGGTTGAAAGGCCTCGAGCCCAACGGATATCAACTGCAGGAAGTTTTTTCCACCTATTGACTGACTAGTCTAGTTTCCAATGGTGCAGCCGAGGCATTGTCCTTCTGGAGAAATGGTAATCTGACATTTACAGGAAAACTGTGCAGTGGATACCAGACACTGCAACATCACGCAGTAAAACCACCACTGTTAAACTAACCAGATTCATGATGTCGGTTTGTGTGATTGCCACGATTTTCAGTCTTCTCTGTACATCTTGTAAAAGTCATTCAAACATTACCGTGGTCTCAGTCATGTGGGAATGTATATGTTCCATTCTGGTCATGTGACCAGGCAGGCTTTTTACCTCTCCATTACATTAACTTGCATAACTCTATGAATGCTAACCAATTCATTAGTGCAGTTTTAAGTGAGACTAGTCGGAGAGTGCAGCGACACTCACTTCATTACTGCATGGCAGTGCCTCGTTACACTGTGATACTCATTAAAGTAAAGAGTCTGATGAAAGTGACCATTGTAAATAAACAAAACTCATCTGTAAAATGAAAATAAGACTTATCAGCACCATTCAAACTGTGTTTTTGAAACATGTCACCCAACCAGTCTCACTTTCTGTGCACCGTTGACTCAGATAACTGATCACGGCCAAAATCAAAGTTTGCGTTAAGGCTTGAAATTCAGGTTATGAAACTGGCTGTTGTTGTTGTTTGAGGTTGCTTTAATGACTGGGCCTTGCCTCTACTCATTTGTAATTATACAGATCATGTCTATAACAAAATAAAATATGGTCAGACATTGACCAAAACACTAATGGCTTATTTATAACTGTGTTATTTACATCATCAATTAATAATCAATCATTCTGGTTTTAAAATACTTAAATCATGCTGCTTTTCTCTGCTTCATTTCAGGTTTTGGTTAAAACAAATATTTTACATTTATCTTGACTATAATCAGTATTGAATACATTAAAATGGATTTAAAACTACTTCAACTGTGAATCAGCTGAGTAGGAGTGAGAGGTAAACGGGGGTGAGGGGGGCTGACAACTCAAAGTTTAATATTTGACTCCACTGGTTGTGGTGAGGCAGCCATTCAGTCATGCACTCTGCATTAGGTCTGACAGCTTTGTTTAAGATCAACAGTAGTCCAGGTGTGGCAGACGGCCATCTGGTGCCTGCAGTAGCCCACTTGCACTGGGCCATGTGTTGACACAGGGGCCATGAGGAAGACGTGATTCACCACCAGACAGGAGCTTCTGCCTCTGTCAGATACTGCTGCACTTATTCAGATGTTGATACTTTACATTAGGATAGTTTAAACATCTTTGTTATACAGAATGGCATTATTTATAATTAACTTTTTATGTTCCATGTTATATGATTGGTGTAGTTAGTGTTATACTAGTCACATTGTCTGTGTATTTTGTGATCATATGACATCACCGTCCGACCTCCTCTTTACTCACAAGAGAATATTCTCTCACACCAATATTCTCACAGCTTCACTTGGGTCATGCAACACTGCTTTTTGATAGGGCTGTTCATTATTGCAACACAATGAATAAGCAGTTAAAAAAAAGTGACTATGTTCTCCTAGTTGATATTTGTACATTGAAACAGTTTGGTTAAACATGTTGAAGATGTCCATTCATGAGCTAACAGTAAGATTTTAGAATCACATTTCTGTTGCTCTTTCTCTACAAGCGTATGAAAAATAAATCTCTGCAAACATAAACAAACAACCTGCCAGGTATCATTATGATTCTAATTTGTGTGTGGCTGCATGGCCTCCATGGACATTTGCTCTCATTTTTCTCAACATTTCTATTTACACTCAGCCTGCTCTGGTATATATCAGGACAAGAGGTCACTAAACAAGTTCAGCCATCATAACAAATTATCCATAGCCAGACGCAGTTGGGAACTGGTTCTACAGCACAGGAAGAAACGTCTGCACTGACTAACATCACATCACAGTAACAAATACCTGCAGGGGTCTATTATGAAAATGCAAATGGTTTGTCATTTTTATTGCAGTGAATTTAGAAGACATCACAGAACAGAGAAGATGAGCTGGGCCGGGGGTGTCAGCAGGAAGTGAAAATGTCAGAGAGAAAAAAGAGCTGGAGGATGCGGGACACTGAGAGATCTTTGAGACCACACAATGTCTGCCTTCTGTCTTTCTCCAGTGCAGCCAGCTTACACTGGTGAAGGACTCTATTGTGTGTACATCTAGTGAGGGATTGCTGTCTGAAGATGTGAAGGGACCATCAGTGGCATGACCGTGCTGTGAAGCACCACAGGAAGACGGCGTATCAAGGTCACTCTGCTGACCTCAGTTTCCTTTCCAGCAGAATGACCAATTGTGTGAATGGGCAGCTCACATGCCTGCGTTCTGATTACTGATTTCCCACCAAGACACTGCACTTTCTCTCACATTCCTAACCCTGCTTTTCATTGCAATCTCTCCTGAAAATCTTTCTCTCTTTTTTGGTGTTGTACTCCTCATGACAATTGGTACCTTCCATACCCTCATCGTGCAGGATTTATTTTTCTCTTCTCCTCATTTTCTTATCTCTGTGCACCCTAAGTTCACATGAACACGAGCCAGGCATGCACACTCTCCCACACTGCTCAAGTCTGTGATGCTTCCTGTGTCTGAAACATTCGGGCAAGAAGGAGGTTCTATTGCTCTCATGTGCTTTGAATGCTGGTCATATGAGCTTCTTTCAATCCAAATGATGGAGTGTATGAAGGTGAAAATTGACAACCTTTTATCAGTCATTTGAAGCACAAGGCAGGTTTAAGGTCACGTGTAGCTTGAGCAAAAGGCTCCATTATGCACAAAATCAGAGGACAATGTGCCTATGTGTCCAATTTTACTGTGTATGTATGTGTTCACATGCATTTCTGAAAATAAGGTCTGTACACTGTACCTCACACGCCGGGGTGTCTAACTAACAAACAGGATATGAGAAAAATAGTGGGAGAACAGTTTTGGAGAAACTTCAAGCAGTGAAAACGATTCCACAAAAAACACAGCGTCTCTTTGGTTTGTGGGATCAGGAAAGTTCTTCAGAGGAGATTGTATTTTACTGACTTAATCCTTCTGTGTGTGTTGTGTAGGGGGTAAACTGTGTGATAGTGTTTGTGTATGCAAGAGTGAATGTTTGTGTTTAGAAGTAAAAGTGTGTGTTTAAATTAACCGGCTCAGTAGAGTTAAGGTCTTGCCTCCACGGCTGTAAACACACATTGGGCCATGTGCTTGTGAAAGGACTCTGAATGTCCACAGACGCCCGGACACTTTTGCTGTTGGATGCCTCCTCCAATGGGAAAAACATGAAGGAATGTAGAGAGTTTATCACCATGTGTGGCTTTGACATCTTGCTCAAGCTTTGTTTGCAAAGTCTTCTTTGTGGTATTTATTGGAACCAAGTTCAAACTCTTCCAATTATAGCTCTGCAAATGGATAGGAGACTGCACGACAACATATCTATATAAAAACAGAGATTTGGGGACAATGAGGGGGGTTTATGGGACTGCTAAAACACATTGCTCACCAAAAAAACTGGAAAACCATTAATTGTCTCCAAAACGTTTTTTCCGTTTTTCTAACTGTGTTGTTGACTCTGTTTTTCCAAGGAAATGTTGAGAGAAGTCACGTTTGCAGCTGGCTGCAAACTCCACAGAGTGCTGTGGTGGTTTCTCTCAGCCAAATGTGGGTAAACTGGGACATCAAGCAACGCAGGCTCAAACAAGTCCTGAAGTACAGCAAAGTCACGGCAAGAATAGATGGCAAAGAATAGCACTGCATTCCAGAAATGGTAGTTGTTTATTTAACCTACAAGCTGAATCACAGCAGAACAAGACTCTAATTTACAGAAACTGAGAAATAGTTCAGCAAAAGCTCGTGCAACCACTACTGCATGGAGAACTGCTAACACAGACAGTAAAGCTAATTTTTATTATACATATTTATAACACAACAAATGTATTCAAAACTATACATTTTATTCCAATCAAACGAGGCAGTTTTGTGTTTACTGTGGGATTCTGCATTTGCTTTTGAAGCTGTGTTGAACTGGACAGAGGAAATGGGGTCTGACCTAAGAGGCTCTGTTTGACCATGGGAAGCAAAGCAAAGTCTTCTGGGATATTTCTCTCGTCTGTTATGATTCTCATGAACCTCATGGTCCAAGTTATAGTAAACAGATGAACAAAGCAGCTGCATGGTTGATAAATAAACTTGTTGTAATTCCCTAAGTCTCTGTGTAAAGGATATCAGTCCATTCTGGTGTTAAAGTGCATTTAGATGGCAGGACACACTAAGTAAACACATCTGAAAGGAAATGTACATTTTAAAGGGGCTCAAACAATTATTTTTTATTATTAATACTTAATTAATATAAATACCTGATTATTATTTTAGCCTTAGTTAAGATTTTTAATTCCAGAAATTCAACTTGAGCGGTCGAACAGCGGATGTATATTATTAGGACGTGTGGGTATCAGATTAGGAAAAGGAATAAATTGATTACTCCGGAAATTGTTTTTTAATCCTAGACAATTTATTATGAAGGAGTTTTGCATGTTGAATAAGGACAGTCAACTTCATAGCCAAAATAAGTAAACAGAAAGCAAAGAACATGAATCACATTCATTCTTTGTCAGACTGCAGGCTAAACGCCCCCACGCACTTAACTTCCTGTCCTGGTCTCCATAGTTAATAGGTTATTAATTGTGTGTGTGTGTGTGTACGTCTCAGCAGTCATGAGATGACATGAAAAGTCTCTTCTCCAGTAAAGATGACATCGAGTGATAAGCTGATTTTCTCTATCTACGGCAAAGCGGTTTTCTGGCCGTGCAGCAGACAGTCTTTTAATCACTGTCTGGTCCTTTGACAGATATTGGAGCCAAATGCTGATGAACATTTGTCCAACACATACATACCTCAGCTATTTTAAACCTGACACAGCCTCATAGACATTTAGTTAGAATTAAGTTGCTCTTATTAAACATGGTTAGATAATTGAACTTTCGACATCCTCATCACATGCAATTGGTGAATCACTTCTTTGGAAATCATCCAGAGTAAATCTTCATGGTGTATTTGTTGTGGATGATGACTGACGTGAACATTTTATCACCTTTATTAAACAAACTTTTTCTCCCAGTTACTCCCAAGGCTTCCTTTCTCTGGAATAAGAACCTGGCTCCTTTGGAAGCATCACAGGATGCTGCTCTGAGCAAAATGGCCACATGATGTCATTTATCTACTGTGTGGAATATATCACAGATCTGTGTAATCAGAGTCAACAGCCTACTGATGTAAAAGCTGTTGAACAATTGTTGTCTGTTGGTTGAAACTGGAATTCTTTCTTATTATATCCACAGTGGATCCCATTTTCTTTGTAAAACAAATCAATGGTTTTTTAACAGGCTGACATTTAAAATTACATTAGCAAATTGCATCTGCGGCCTCTACATTCTGTGAATTCTGCAAATTCTGAAACTGTCAAAGAAAATACATTTGAAGATTTGGGATTGTGGAAAAGAAAAAATAGCTTTAGATGGATAAGGCTGTTGGTATGAGTCCTGCTGTACTGTTATATGACTATCTGTGCCCACTCCTGCACAGCACCATGCTGAGGCTAGTTGTCTTTGAGGAAATTACTTTGTTTGGAAACATAGACACAATCCAACCATTGTGAAATTGTGTATTTGCTTTTAGGAAATGTGGATTCAGAGAAATTCTTATGAAGAAAAAGGACCACCACTGTATAAAAAGCAGTTTATACCATGTACTGTGTTCAGTGATCCTTCCTGTACATGACAGGTACAGCTACACATAGCAGCTCCAATTAGAACTAGTTTGAGTCAAACAGCCATGAATCACAGAGATGAGGAGTTTGCCAAACTTGGTCCATCTTCCACGTCTGTTTACAGAAGGGATAATGACAACATTGGGGACTGGAGTGGGGAGATTAGTGAGTTCATAGTGGTACCCTGCACTATCTGCGATGGCCAAAAATAAAATGCTCAGTGCTTCTTTTAATTAACAGGAGGTGTGTTGTGTGTCCAGTGTGTTAGAGTGGGCCACCCTGTAAGGGTGTGATTCCTCAGCAGACCTGCTTTGGATCATCGTGTGTGCCAAAGTCATGGTTATGGTTTATAATTCATGGCAGCTTTGTACTAATAGAGTCTGACTTGATATAAGCAGACTGTGGTTGGCAGCCATTGTTTATCCTTTATACTACACTGTCCCGCGTTAGTGGACAGACTATGATGGATCATTGCCCAGTGAATAATATCCCTCTGAAGGCACATTAAAATATCAATGTGACTAATTGAACACAACCTGCTAGAAATATTTTAGTTAATTTAGGCTGCTCCTTTAACTTCAGGCAAGACAAGACCGTGGACTTATGTTGTTTACTGGAAAATATGTTACGATTCTTGGTTGTTACCATTCAGTTACTAAACAGCTACAAACAGGTCTTGTGCATTTGTTGTCTAAAAGCTTTACAATTCAACAAGTTGCACAATAACTAAGATTTAGGATTTTCACCACTGATGCATTTTCTCTCACAGCTAACTGGACATGCTATTACATTAGATTATATTTTGTATAACATACAATGTAATCTTAAATAATAATGTAGCCTTTTGTTTACAGTGATGAATCCGGGCATATAAGATGCT
>JAUMHF010000021.1:10438624-10484479 GCA_032359275.1 Microctenopoma steveboyesi
CACACACACACACACACACACACAGTAAATCTACAAGAAAAGAAAAAAGTAAAAGTAAGCAACGCGAGCACAGAACACTCACTTCTAATGTAACAGCTTTGTCCCATGAAGAGGAAAAAGTCCCGGTTTGTTGATGTGTGCGGGGCGACAGTCCGCTAGAGCAGAAGCAGATGTGCTGAGTGAAAACGTTCTGCCCTGCTCGCCTCCTTTTACAGCTCCGCGCTCAGCTGCCAACCAGTCACGGAGGCGCGTGTCTGAATGGGCCAATCAGAGCTCGCGCGTTCAACCCCGCAGCTCAGGGCGCAGCTGCAACGAGAATCAGCTGTGCCACACCAACAAAGCAAACAAACATTTCTCAGTTTAAACGCAAATGTCCTAAATACACGAATAACAAGTTCTGTGCCATAAGTTTTAAAGATGCTTCGAACGTTTTTGCAGATGTAGTTTCATAAGTCTTGTATATTTGTCCCCTGGATTATTTTACTTAATGGGTGCAACACCACCGTTTAAAATCAGCCTGTGATTAATTTATGTTTCCCTAAATCTTGGTACATGTGCTTGTACATCCATAAATTAGAATTCCAATTATAAAGAATTAGCTTCTGTTGGTTTGAAAGCTTAGAAAAAATTAGACGCCAAACAACAATATAATGATGACAACTATAGAAATTACAGTACATAAAACAGACTATTTAATTACATTTATTGCATGATGCAGGGCTTCAGTCGTTTTTTACTTGTTAATTACTTTGTTTAATAAGTGTGTCCTCTGCAAAATATCACCTTTTATTTAAAAGCTATTCCCACTGGCTAAAAAAAGACAAAACTATTGAAAAGAGAACATGAAAAACATATTTGAGAAGTGATTTTTCAGTTAAGTAATCATTTAAGTGACTGATTATTTGATCTAGAGTCTCAGATGGTTGTTTGTATCTGCACATTCTTCTGGCTGCTTGTGATTTTAGAAATGCAGCTCTAAGCACTGGTGTCTCACTACCAGAGCACTGAATAAGAGTGTAAACAAAGTACCTAAATGTAAATGTAATGATCTGCACACTAATTGGGCACTGAGCCTGTATCCCCGACAGTCGTTTGGCACTACTCCTTCCATTCACACCATTTGGTGAGTGGACATTTATGGTAATCTGATGGGCGAACAGGAATGCATCTGTTCAGTACTACTGGGGAGCAGTCAACATTAAAATAGGTACTTGTGGCATGTCCGAACCTGCATACCTGAAATACAACATTTGAAGGGACTATAATTTAATTGACTTGATTTTATTCCACATGTATTTTGTTTCGAGCAATTTAATACACAATATTCGCCAATATTAGTGCTTTTCTTCTCTATGGGACAATTCTATATGTAGAATGTAAGTGTCAGAAATCTGTAAAAGCTACAGGGCTACTTCTGACAAGCTCCAGTCTCCTCAAGGCAACAGGCTTTCACTTACCTCAACACAGCATGTTAAAAAAGAGACATCATTAAGGAGGGTTCCCTGAAAAGATGTTCACATAATTCACACCATGCATTAAGCATATACGTAAACTGTGCTGCTAATCACAGTGTTGTTCCAACACAGACTGAGCGTCTCTGTTTTTCCATGCCTAATGGATTTAATCATTCTAAAAGCTGGTACCTGAACACAGTTTATGTCCATTAAGGTCAACCAGTAATGGCTTCCCTCTCCTTCTTTATAATGGCCGACTGTATAATCACGGTGATGTTTTGTTTCCACATTTCTCTTGACATCGCAGTGCAGTGCGCCTATGTGGTGATGATGGTCACAAAGGGCTCAGGTTACCAAGTCAAAAAACACCATCTTGCTTTGTGCCTCACAGAATAAAGGTCTGAAGTCTCCAGCAGCAGAGGTACAGCGCCCTCTACAGGACAGAAGAGTTGAGGAAAGTGCATTCGGTGCATTTTATCCCATTTCTTTGTAAAGAGTGAAAATTGTGATTCTACTCCTCCTGATCTACTACTGCCTTCATTTCTTAAGTAATGCAGTATTTTCAGTATTGTTTGAGCTACATTTTTCTACACTGTATAAATGTTGCCTTTGAGTTGTTGACTACTGGTTTTGGTTCCAGTGATCTGTGAGAAGTTGAAATGTATAACATGCGCAGGTAAGACAAGATGAGAGCTTTAATGTTACACACTGTTGTCTAATGAAAGAGTTGTGCTGGTGAAAATTTTCCTAAGTAGCTTTGGATAATTTTTTGAAACTTTGCAATAATTTGCAATGGAGCATGACTCATATCTGTATATTTGTTGTAATGTGTTGTAATGTGTAAAAAAAAATTGTTTCTGTACCTTTCTCAACAAAGCAGAATTGAGTGAATGGAACACTGGTGCTGTATATTATTAGCAAAACAGCATCACAATACAAACATTTACCGTGTTACATCATAAAAGAGCATCATGCCACTTAGCCACAGACCTCACACCTCATATTCTTCCTGGAACTACCACAGAGCAAGTATTGTGTGGCGTTTTCATTCCCTGCATGTTTCTGCTGTGACATTGGGAAACATTCAGTGGTCCAATGGTCTCCGATCATATTTGGTACTGTAATACAAAAGTTTGTATTGTGGTACGAGTGTTCTAAACATCATTGGAATAAAAAAAAAAACTTTCTTTAATGCAAGACTGAACAACAAGCATCATTAAATGCTTTACACAGAGCAATCTAATGTCAGTTCTGTTCTGAAAACTCGTAGCTGTGGATCAAAATGTATTTTGATGATGTACAGATGCAAACAATCATTAAAACTACAAAAATATCAGTTCTTTATATTCTGTCTTTAACTAAGACTAAAATGCAAGTCCTGGAAAGGAGTAACAGTACGAACAGAGCTTGGTCTTTACTTGGCAGACACAGCATTGATGACTTAACAGTCTTGAGTTACTGTGTTTGAAGCTCCTATTGTCAACCGAGTGTCAGTGTCCAGTGAGTCAGCAGCATTGAAATTGTTAATCAGAGACAGAAAATCAAATATCTGAAGTTTTGAACTAATTAGCCCTCTGCTGACACCTACAACACCTACGCAGCATCTGGTAGGATGCAAAAGTATTTGTTTTTTCCGATTCATCCTTTCTGGTTGCTCTTGCAGTGACCAGTTTATCAGTCAACCTTAAAACCTTAAAAGCAGTCCACAGCCTCCACCAGAGAAATGGAAACCAGCAGAAGAAAATTCACTGAATTGGAATAAGACAGTGAAAATTAACTGCAGTTAGGGAGCCAGAGGCAGTGCAGTGAGGCTGACCAGTAAACATGTCGGTGAATACTGTGCTGTACATTCTGTCATCACCACTAGATGGAGTACTCAGCCTGTCTAAAGTTATGAATACAGAGGGAACAGCCTGTGCTTTTAGCTGCAAATACCCCACCAGACAACAAAAATGCTACACGTACAATCCCCAGTATTCCAGGAAGCACGTTGACAGTTATAATAATATACGAGTAAATGCTGAGACAGGACCACCTGCTGAGAACTTGAATGATAGACAGTTTTGGGCTATATTTCCCAGCGTACTCATTCAGTCACCATGTGTACACAATACAGAAATTCTAAATGTGTTGTATCCTCCATGGTTGGAAGTGCAATAACTACTCACTCTCCAGCTGCCGCACTTAAATGGTGTGAGCACATTATTGTACAAAGTAATGATTATGAACGCCAAGTTTATCCCACTGCAGTGTTTTATGTTTTCAAATGTATCTGTTTCTAGAAAGAGTGGAGAGAAGTGTGCGACAATGACACGATGCACAAAAATGACAGATTAAAGTAACTGAAAAGAATCAACAGTACAAATGTCAGATGATCTCTACTTTTATTTAAATTAAATCATATCATATAGAACTTTTAAAGCATTTTAATATTTACCAAAACACTAACCTTTTTTTCTGAATTAGATTTTCGTCTCTCATTAACAATCACTACATATTCAGGTGCTAGGCAGAAAAAATGGAAGAAAATAAAGGCGCACAGTAGGTCAAACAGTACTGAAAGCATCTAGGAACTGGATGTAAACAGAAGTCAAGGCACAAACATACTGCGACAGACATGGAAAGGGTACTATAAAAAGTGACAGGATGTTAGATACACACATACTTTAAATATCAGTTAGACGCTGCACGTGAAGCTATTTTTTTACGTTTTTAACTTTTAACATTTTTTTATTTGCATTTTATAGGAATGTTAGATAATATTTGTCATGTTGTCTCATGCAGAACAATATGCGGTTTGGCTATGAATGATGAACATATGTAAACATTATTAAAAAAAAGCACTTTCCTCTATCAATTATGTTTTGTGTCCATGACTGTGCTTCATACCTTAAAAATAAGCTGCGTGTGATTAAAGGTTTAATAATTTGCACATCAGAATCTCTACAAGTAAAATGAACGCATTTATATAAAAATGGTTTCCTTTGCCTCCTCCAGTAATTAAAAGAAATAAAACAAAAAACACAATAAGAAATGCAGATTTTTGTGGTCATAGCCCAAAGAGTTAACAATACGAGCAGCTGGATCAGCAATTGTTGAAATTCTGCAAGGCTCGTCAGGTTTTCAGTCTCTTAGGTGTCTTCATAAAAAGCAGATCAAAGCAGAAATTGTGGTTTGCCAGTGCAGTCATTGATGATGTGTGTATATTGCCCCATCGTTACGGTCATCAGAACTGTTCAAGTAATCTAGAAAAGCACAGTGCAAAGAAAAATCATTTAATACACATGCTTGATTTTATTGGAGAGCTGAATCACTGTCTCTCACTCATTCTCCAAACTCACCTTGAATGTCTCTTAGATGCGTTTCTAGAAGAGGCCACAGTCCTTCAGGTTGTTCTTGATGATGACATCAGTGACAGCATCGAACACAAACTGCACGTTCTTGGTGTCTGTGGCGCAGGTGAAGTGGGTGTAGATTTCCTTGGTGTCCTTCTTCTTGTTCAGGTCCTCGAATTTGGTCTGGATGTAAGCCTGGGCCTCCTCGTACTTGTTGGGGCCTGAGGAAAACATGGCAAAAAAAGCTCAATGGCCTCCAAGTGAAAAGACATCTGCTGGCGAGGTGAAGCAATTTCACTTGCTACGGATCTACATGAATCAAGCTACCTGTCATGTTTGCTGATAGCCAGGAAAGTTTCCAAAATACTGGAATAGCTCCAGCCGCGTGAATAAAAATACTTCAAACCTGTTCAACCAGTTACAACTGTGGAGTGACGTAGGTTTTTCAAACCGCAAACTATTTTTCAAACAAAACAAGTGCCGAAAATATTTGAAACTTTTTTTTGCATTTTTATCAAACCCAAACCTTAACTGTTTGTAAACATTGAAAAAGCTAGCAAAGGAACTAAAGCGTTGTACTGTACCAGAGTACTCAGGGAAGCAGATAGTCAGAGGGCTGTGGGCAATCTTTTCCTGAAACAGGTCCTTCTTGTTGAGGAAGAGAATGATGGACGTCTCTGTGAACCACTTGTTGTTGCAGATTGAGTCAAACAGCTTCATGCTTTCATGCATCCGGTTCTGGGTGGGACCAACACAAATGTGGAGATAAAGAGATTATTAGAGTGCACAACACGGAAAATGAGTTCACAGAAACCCAAATCCTTCCCTCCACATTCTGCATCATCCTATGAATGGGCTTCACTGTTTTTAAAGTGAAGGAGGAGAGGCTTAACTCACCATCTCCTCATCCTCCGCCAGCACCAGGTCGTAAGCGCTCATGGCTACACAGAAGATGATGGCGGTGACTCCCTCGAAGCAGTGGATCCACTTCTTCCTCTCTGACCGCTGGCCTCCAACGTCAAACATCCTGCACAGACACACGCAGAGTAAACATGCAGTTTTCTGACAGAGCACATGGACATGAACATGGGACAAACAACGCCCTGCCCCCCCCCAAACTGACTCAGCAGAAAAGCAGGTCTCCGATTGGAAAAGATATTTTTTTGTCCCCTCTTTCCTGTGAAAACATATCTTCCGCTCAGGTTATTTGCTGCACAGGCTTTGTCCTTTTACTGGCATTTGTTGGCTTTTTTGTACAGTGCAGTTGCTGTGGTAACACGCAGCCTTAAGACAGGTTGAGGCATGGCAGTGGCAGGCTTTTAGATCCTAAATGACTTATTCATGAAAACCGAAGGACGGATGAGAGAGGATGCTCATCTGGTTGGTGCCAGACTTTACATTTTCCCCATCCAGTCCTGAGAGGGTGGCAGCTGACGGTAGCATGTAACCATTTGTAGGATCTCAGAGTCGCATTCCCGTCGTTCTTCCTGCTAAGCAGTTTTCACTTTGCAGAGTTTGGCTCATTAGAGCAGAACTTTGCCAACCCGCTTTAGGCTGAGTAAGCAAAACTTATTATGACAGTGACACACTTTAGACCGTTATAAACACAAACTAAATATATCACAGCAGTACAGCACCGAGGAGACTGCTGTAGGTAAACACAACATTAAATTCAGTGTCTGTCTTCCGCACAGAAATGAACTATTTACAACATAAATATGAGATGTATATATTCAACACAGCAGGGAAGAAGCACAGATACCTTTTCATTTCCAGTGCTTTGATAACAAGTCGAGTCTGATTTAATGAATGTATTTTACTATTTCCCTTGTGGTGACTCATGTCTCCATGAGTGTTTGTGTAGTTTGTGTGTTTGGGCAGATGACAATAATCACCTTTCATTTGAGGAGGAAAGTACATTTACCCATAGTAGAAGTATTCTTTTGTCACAAGGGATCAAAGCAGCTGTGATAACTACTCAGTTATGATATGAGACAGATTTAAGTATTGGTTAAAACAAAGGTTTGTGTGTTTTCTATCATGTTTATAGTATTTATACCAAAGTGTTCTTCCTCTTTGTTTTTATGTGTGTGCAAAAACTTTAAGTATTCTAACACTAACATTTTCTGTATCTATATATGTATTACATGAGATATATGTTGATGTCTAACAAAATACTTTCTGTCCGCTCCTGAACTAAGCAACAGACTACTTTCTCCCGTGATCAATTCCATGTTCAGATGACCGTTAAAACAATAGTCTCATTGGTAAATACATGGTCTCAATACGCAAAATTGCCGGTGCTGCTTTTTATTCCAATTATATTTATGCATTGAGCGAGCCAGTCAATAATGCAGTGAAGATGCTCCACACTTGGCTCAAGGGACAC
Organism: Microctenopoma steveboyesi; assembly: GCA_032359275.1. Taxonomy (NCBI): domain Eukaryota; kingdom Metazoa; phylum Chordata; class Actinopteri; order Anabantiformes; family Anabantidae; genus Microctenopoma; species Microctenopoma steveboyesi. The sequence goes on from JAUMHF010000021.1 coordinate 10,445,803, forward strand.
GTGCTAAATCAACTGAATGAATTAGTCTGCGATTGCACTTTGAATAATCTCAACAGCACAGGACAAAATGACCTAAAGCAGTTGAGGAAAAGTCTTACTTGAAGTGCAGATCCTTGAATGTGAAATGTGTCTCCACAATGCCGGTGGTCTTCACTCTGGTCCGCAGCACATCTTGCTGGGTTGGGATGTAATTGGACTTGGCTATCCTTTCCAGATCATTCAGATAGCTAAAGACACAAACATTTTACACATTTAATAAAAATGTATATGAAACGAAGACTGTGATGTTAAGTGTGTTCCTGACAAAGGAGACTGTATGATGACTCACAATCAACCTTTACACATATAATGTTACTACGAGAGACAAGAGGACACATGTGTTTTCTGTAAATGTTTCAACGCGGTATTTATGATTTAGGACTGTGTTGTGTAACAAAACTGTTTGTGCTGGATGAAATCTCATCCATGCAAAGCCTACCTCAGGCCACGTGTCTGCGTTTAATCACGATCCTGCTCCCCACAGAGAGATTTGGGCTGCTTTTGTAGTCAACGTATCAGATACTGAAACTCTGCTTTATTTGACCACTGGGTTTATAATCCTTAATGATTAATTGAATTGCTTACACTGCAATAAGAGATGGTACCTGTGTGTAGTGTGATAAAGGCTCACCGCAAAATTATGACATAATAAATGGGGACAAGAGATTTACATGCGACATCGCTAAGTTTACTCTAGTTCAGCGTCAGGCAGCCAGTGAGATAATACGGTAGATTTGTGTCACACAGAACAGAGAAACCATTTCATTTTACACACAGACGAGTGAAAAGGTTTTTCCTCAAATAATGACAGCTGGACCTATTATTTTCAAAGAGTAAAGTGAGTTCCCATCTCTTCAATATGAAGAGGGTGCGAACAGAGAGAGCTCCCTCTCCATTTTCCCTTCATATCTCTGGCTCTCAGCAGGTGCAGACACGGATTATGGTCTAGTGAAAGGCTCGTTTAGTCATCTCTTATTGCAACTGACTCTCTCAGCACTCTACAACGTCCGTACATGTGCTCTACTTATGCAAGGCCATGCTAGCAGTACGCTTCCAGGTCTCCTTGGGTTTAACAAGAGCAGTGAAGCAGAAATGTACAAGTTATTATTATACTGGCCAACATAAACTGGACAATATTACTCCCCCTGGAAGTTAAGTAATGCCTTGACTGCAAAGCAATCATTTATGAAACACTTAACATGCCCCTGGGAGTTTACAGCACCATTTTGAGGTGTCTTAGTCCTGTCAAACACATTTTGTACTAAACAGAAATCATGTTAGTTAAATCCAGCTGAAGCTTCCAGGCTGCTAAAGGCAAACATGGCTGAGACTAGGTTTTCTCACATTTTCCATGTCAGTGCAACACTGCGTCTCTGCGGGCGAATACCTCCTCTTACTCGCTTACCAGGCTCTCACTAAATTACCTCATGTTCTTCTGTTATTACTCTGGTACAACGTGCCTAACAAATGGCAGAGACGAGGATCAGTGAGGTAATTCAGACCCTCAGAGAGAGACTGAGGTTAGCTATGTTGTTGCAGAGTAGAAGTCTGACCGGTCTTAAAAATGAAAGCCACTGGTAAAACAGCACTGTTATGTTGTCTCTATTAATACCAGCTGCTCTCTACACAGAGCGTTTCAGTGGCAGGCGTGATGGTGCACGCAGTACGCTGACAAATACACCAACATGATGTTGGCACTCATCACGTTTTAAGGGAATAATGCTGCAATGCTGCAAAACACAATGATCTCCACAAGAAACCTCATATGATTATGAGTTATTAGGGCACTCACTAGGCAGCGGAGTCATTGAGCTGGTACTCTCGAGCCCGCGTAAAGCAGCTCTGGACGCCCCCGTCTGTCCACAGTCGTTTGATGACGTTGGACAGGTCCTCTGGAAGGATGCCCTGCTCCTCTGCTGCTGCTGACAGGGCAAACAGTTGGCGGGCATCATCCTGACAAATCAAGAAGCACATAAATACAGTTAGATACAGTCAGTCTAGTGAATTAAAAATGTTTCACTTGGCAAAGCTGATTATGAAACATCAAATTCAAGAGCTTCGGTCATTGTTGCCACATTGGCCCCTTATTGTAACTGCTCCTTGCACATCAACCATAAAATACTAAATGTTTGGAAGTGCAGCAAAAGGAGGGTAAAATTATTTATTTTAATGTCAATGTATTAAATTAAACATTAACAATTAATGTCATAAGTTCATCTTTCCGATGAATTTGTTTGCAACAATAGGAAACTATACTGGATTCTGTTGACATAAAAGTTGTTGCTGCTTGCGAGTCTCAAGAATCTGTTATGTTTGTACGTTTTCCGGTTTCAAGGTATACCAAGGTTTGAAAAAGCCACAGGTGCAAAACCACTACAAATTTCCATTCTACTGTTGCTGTGGTATCAGCTCTTTTATAAGACCCATCGAAGACAGACAGTGCCGTCTCTCTCAGGCTGTTCGCGGCCTACAGTATCACACAATCCCCTTCTACGGTTGTCAGCCAGCTCTGTATGATGGAGGTGAAACCGTCTGTCATCACCCCATACCACATTTAAGGTACCACTGTTTTGTTTATTTATTAGGAACCCCATTAGCTTGCAGAACAGTGGTCGCTAATCTTCCTGGGGACCTTAGTGTGCGTGTGTTTAACGTGAAGAGTTCGCATTATTATAGCAGATTATAGCATTATTTAATACAGTATTTTTCTTAGTAGTATTAGCAGAAGTACTAGATGTGTAAACTTGTTATTTCTGCTCAAGGTTATCATATGCGGGCCCACGCTTGTGGTTTTTGATTTTTTGTTTAATTTTGATCTTCTTTTTATCATTTTTATTTCTTTTTATCCATGTACTGTCTTACTTTCATCCTCGATGCCGGGCCTACGCTGTGTAAATGAAGTCCATATCCCTCAACGTACGCCAAGCATGTGTGTAAATGAAGATGAACCTCAGCGTGAATGTTAAACCAGCTGTGATTATGCATCCATTACTGGTATAATTGGACCAATAATAGATCAATCAACTCGCCCAAGTGTATGTCTCACTGGCCCTGAGCCATCACATAGTCATGAACCATCAAACCACACTGAAATGAAGCCATCTGATAAGGTTCAGTGTCCTGGAAACACATCAGAAGCCACACAGGGAATTAAACGGTAAACATTGAATGGCAAAAACACTGGAGACAAATATGGAGACTGTGAACTCACGTTATTATCCTAATCATTTAGTTGCACTTATTACCTGGAGTTATACAGTTATACAGTTAACTTGTCTCTTCAGTATCTTTATGTTTTATACTGCAATATATTGCTTTTGCTTTTGCTGTTGCTGTCTCTTTCTAAAGAGCTGTTAAAGGTTACAGACGGCTGTTGTTGCACCAACAAATCTGGGAAATTCTAGTTATGACAGTGTTTTTTTTTACAACAACTGTCCTCTTGTATCTATTTTAAAATAACCGTTTCGCACGTTCCTGCGTTTACACAAAAACCTGAACAAGGAGATCTGCAGCTATACCCACCAGCGAGAGAACATCATTTTCGTCACACGATTCTCATATTTACTGGGCAAAGGTTACATAAACATTGGATGTTAGCTACTGAGAGCCGACTTCCATGTATTAGTTAACCATTGCCTGACCCACCACCGCATTGAGCTGTAGGTCACAGGAAGTTAGCAGCTATTAACTATGTAACATGGTGGAAATTAGACATCGACATCAGAAAAAACTGAATGTCTAATGCACAGGTGTCCGATCCTGAGCCTCCCTCATTAAATCAAAAACCATGCTTTTCATTCTGAAGTTCTAACTCAAACACAAATATAAGAAGCTGTGAAAAAGGCATGCAATCACAGCTGTCTCATTTTCTCCCATTCATCAGGTCAAATTATTATCTTTTCAAATGTACTTAGAAGCTTTATCCACCGTCTATAAGTACCAACATTAACTTGGAAGTATCTCAAATGAAAGTCAGTCACATCAGTGAGATGAGGAGTCCAATGAAATAACATAATTTACTCTTCTCATGAGGTTTTGTGTGAATTTTGTTTCTGTAATCTTATCAGCTCTCTGGGTGGTGCCCTTTTGAATAGAAGGTCTTTACCGTTTCCTTTAGCATCACACACACACACACACACACACACACACACACACACACAAGGACAGTAAATACATAACACCGCAGGAGACCATCTTAAGCATCTGCTACTCAGAGCTGATTTCTAAATAGAAAGTGTCACTCTGCACTTGGGAGAAATTCTTGAGCTGAGTAATTCCTACTGCCTCGCGTCCTCAAGGCTGGATATGAGTGATTAAAGTGAGGTAAGTGGGGAGTATATCACTGAAATGAGTAAAACTTTAATACGTTTCCTGAAGGTTTGTTACTTTAAGAGCTTTTTACCACTAAACAACAGCTCAATTTACAATTGCTTAACACAACATGGCTGTTCCACAACCAGGATCTATATACATAGGCAACACATTTTCACATGTTAGGTTATTGTACAGTGTTGTACAGTGTTGCTCATATTTGTATTGTACAACATACAGACAGACATATTTAGAAGAGCTGGACATGCCCTCACACTGGCAGCTGCATAACATTCTACAAAATATTTGTCTGTAGTGCCTGCATCATTTCATTTACATCCTGCTTTTGCAAAGAGCAACAAATACAAAAAATGGTTGTTAACCTCGCAGTTTGACTTACGGCTCTGGCAGAATCCTCATAGTCGATCTTCAGGTTGCCCATGGCTTTGATGATGGCCATAATGGACTGGATCGTGTTGCTGTAGACAACTGCTCTGTACTGCTTGCACTCATCTTCTGAGTATCCATCCTCATGAATAATCCTAAAAAAAGAGAACCAACATGGATTTTAAGCTGAAAATCTCTACTTAACAATAAAACATATTGCTGACGGTATTAAGAGATAGAATGTTAAATACGATCGTAGAAGTCACATCTACCACCCACAGCTAATATTGTCTTTCTTGTTTAATGTCTGACAGCAAACATACACACACACACACACACACACACACACACACACACACACACACACATTTTTAAGAGCTTCTTATATTCATTGTATTAAACGCAAACTATGCTCAATAATACAACTCTGGCGGGATGGGGTACAGAGAAATTCAGACCGTTTCTTTTTAATCTCTCAGCTACAGGGCACTAAAACAAATATTTACTTGCTTTTGTAGCTTTTGAGAGAGAGAAAAGTGTATAGGGGTGAGACAGAAGCTGCTGGGCAGGAATCCAAACAGAACCATCATTCCTGGCCTATCACAGCCCACAGACCAGAGTCACACAGCCACCTTATTAAAATGCAAGAGAGCCTACTGTGAGACACTGTGAGGCACAGCCACGAGGACCTACACAACATTTTCCTCTTAAATTACCAATAAGTTTAATCATTTATTAAAATCCACTTTTTCCTTTATAGTGAAAATCTTTGCTCTACCATTTTAATCAAAATAAAACACTAGTACGTATAGGTGGAAAAGGTATACAGTGTTTTCCCTAGGTGTGGCGTGTTGGGGGCGGGGGTCAAACCGTTTTTCTTTCTTTTGTTTTTTTGGTACGATACAGAGAGAAAGAGACGATAAGACAAAATAACATGAGGATGTTTAGTTAGTTTAATGAAAGAACAACATACAGACCTGATATACAGAAAATGTAGTTAAATAAAAGTAACTGGACTTTTGGGGGGTTACCCCCAGTTCCCATTGGCAGTTACCATTATGTCATATGGACTTTGTCAGCTTCTTTTTCTACACTTCTGTCATTCATGCTGCAGGTCTGGAGGGAAGTTTTCAACCCAACTCTAAAACTGTAATACTGCATTAATGAATAATCTTTTGTACAGTCCAAATAAAATTATGTCTGTCCTTAGCAAATATCAGTGCAGCAGTAGTGGTGGGATTTCTTTGTTAGGCCCCTTCTGAATTCCACAGATAAAAAAACAAATACAAGTGAAAGTTTTTTCCCAGAAAAAAAGACCTAGATGTATGCTTTTCTACAGTTTAGTTTGAAGTGAAATATTTCCTTATCTTTAGACTGTGGAACAAAAACAGCAGTTGTTAAAAGGTGGGACTGATTTGACAACAAGATTAGGTCATGAATGATGACCTGCATTATAACATAACAGATAAAACATGAGAAAAAATACATTTAAATACTGATATTTGTACTTAAGTACACTTCTTGAGTAAATGCACTTACTTAGCACCACTGCAAAAAAGATTCTGACTATAAATTCACTCCGTGGGGATTTACAGTGGGGTCCGTTTCGAGGTCAGACATGAAGCTTAACCTGGGTCCACACCTGTGGTGCCGTTATACTATACATAATGCAACAGATGTGACTGGAGGAAAAGCAAAACAATGAGCATTCACTCACTTCATCTGCTTCACAATGGTGCTTTTCCCCGACTCTCCAGCACCTGCAGAAAAAGAGAAAAAGGCAGAAGTTAAAAATATGCTCCCGTTAGCAGGGAAATATAAACAGCTGTGGCTATCGTTGCTCTCTCGCTCTACACCTACAGAGATTTTGCCTCTTCATATATAGATATCTTAGTTTTCTCTTTCGGTCTAAATCAGTAAATAAAAATATGATATTTTAATCATTTAATTTAACAGTGGAAACAAGTCAGGCACTATTAGGCTCTGGAGGAACAAAAGCCACCTGCCACATCACTTTCCTCTCTTTGTCTTTGAAGACAAGTCACTTTATCATGGTTAACATTTTTATGGAAATGTCGTACACTAACAGGATCTGGGTTTTCTTATCCTATTCTGTGTTTATTCTAACAGCCTCAGGCAACCAGAGAGAGCTCATCTGCCACAAGGAATAGAAACACCCCCCCCACACACACACACACACACACACACACACACACACACACCCAGGGGTGTCTGTCAGCACACTCTCCATTTGTACATGCCTGGGGTAACGCTTTTCTGGGATGACCCTCAAAATACACAACTGCGCAGCATGCACTTGCACAGGGAAGCCCCTGGGTAGCAATAAGCCAAGACGGTTCCTACAGGAAGCTGCCAGCTCCTGCTCCTCTGTGGTATATTAGCCCAAATTAGCTAACGGAGCAGAGAGTGCAGATTGCCTTACAATAAATACATTTTAACAGATTCTGACAGCATGACAGGTGAAAAAAATATAGCAAGAGGTGAAACCGAGTTTCTTTAGAAACACGCAGATGCTCTGTGAAATTCTTCATTTCATATCCACATCATGGTTCTGAGGTCCCCGCTCTCCACGAACCAATCTGTATCTCACCCATGCATCTGCTATAGAATCCATGAGTCATATTGTTAAGTCAGAGGAAAGGGAAGAAAGGAAATGCTATCTAGTTCACTGCATACCTAGAGTGTGAATTGAGACCGTAAACAAATTTTCCCAGAACAGAGAAATGACTAGAAGGCAGGCTGATCCCTTTGAAATGTGCAGTGCATAGTCCACGCAGGAGAAAGTAAATGGTAAACTTAAAAACCCATCAAGACAGTGTCTCTCAAACGTCCACACTCTGACGGAGTAGAAAACATGCCTTCTGGAGTTTGCCCAACGAACAGTTAGAAATGAGCGGTGAGGTTTGGCACATACCTTGGGGACACAGCTGCTTTGATTAACAAATAAGTAGCAGCTCCTGTTACTGCACAATACAAATACACTTAACAACTTGACAGACTGTTTTCTCAGTTTGCAAGCATGTATGCGTGGAAGCTAAAACTTCACACCGATACTACTTATTATGTCGCTTTTACACAAGACATCTGATATGCGGCTAATGCTGCATGAACACAAACACATGCTGAGCATATGAGCTATTGATACTTCTACTTCCTCAAAATTCGGTTGGGAGAAATAATTCATGACTCAGTGCTGCAGAGCTTCTCCCTACAGTGACCTACAATTGGTGATCATAGGGACTGGATGCACAATTGTCATCCTATTAAAGTGCAATAAAAGTTGCATTTAACTTTAAAGCCTAAACTACAATATAGCTAAAATGCATTAAATGCATTCATCTTCAAATAAACTGGACTATAAAGATAAATACAACAATGCAGTTAACTCATCAGTCTTTGGCACTGAATTGCTTTTCCTAAGCAGAAGATAAAGGAAAGTTGAGTTTGCAGGAAATTAAATATTGTCCACTGCCTAGCAACTGATAAACGTGCACAACAGGTGTAGTTGACTCAAAAGAGAAAATGAGCAGAAAAGAGCCAAAAGTGGCCAATTATGTGTCCAGGTCCATCTGAATGCGGCCTGGTAGCTCAATGGGTTAAGTGTCAGACTGGGATGCAGAAGGTCGCAGGTTCAAATCCCCCACCAGGTGTGTCCCTGAGCCAGACACCTAGCGCTAGCTTCCTGTGTGTCGCTTTGGATAAAAGTGTTGGCCAACAAAGTAAAGTGAATGAGATTTGTCAGATTCTGTCTGTCTGCTTAAATTAACAAAAGAATGATAAAAAAGAATGTGTGTGCTTTGGAACTAGGGGCATTAATGAGGATATGTAGCACTAGGAAAAAGCTGGGATTCAGAAAATTGCATGGTTGCAGATGGGTAACAATGTGACTGGTAGACAGGCGGAGCCAACATGACCAACACGAGATGGTTGCCACAGGAACCAGTGCCAGGAAGACCACATGATAAACAGTGGTCCAGCTGTTGCAGGACAGAGCTGAACCCATGATGACAGATGGGCTGTATTCTAGATCGACGCAGACTAAAGAAAACCTCCGTTAATTCTTGCTTTGTTGCAAACCAACTAGAGAGGGCATACTATAGACACACAAGCCTAGAAAATGAAAGATATGTCTCACTGTGATATACACTGTACGTCCAGACAGGACACAGTTCAGTGTCCGTGTGCAGAATTAGGATCTGAGAGAAGGACTGACAAAGCTTCATCTACTCTCACATTTGACCAGTGAAGAAATCTAATGAGAGGAAGACGTGTGCATCAGCCAGCTCTTCTGTGAGAATTTCTGGCATGCTCTCACCATCTCTAGAGTTTCATTATTCAGTAGGGCATGATCAAATTGACAAGTCCAAACACAAAGAGAGGAAATAATGAAGCGTACATCCTGCTGTTCGGTGTCAAGAATGAGCATCAACAGCCAACACATTTCTTCATCTTCATGCAGTGTTTCCCCGTTGCATCAGCATCCTGCAGCCTCGTCAAGTATGAAATCGAATGGTTTCAAAGATGTCCAATGACTATGGTTTTAAGGCTTCTACTCCGAGTGTGAATAAATGTGCAAGTGTGATCCATCCTGGTGGAACTGGGAGCAAGACACAAAGGCGGCAGTGTGGGCCTCTGCTGGCTGAGAACACAGGCTTGCTGTTGATGTTTAGGCCAGGACTATTCCAATCAACGGGTAAAGCTCCGCCTCCCTTTCCATCAGTACAACACAGAAAATGTTTGAAGCGACATGACTAAAGACGCAGGTTATTGTGAAATCACTCACAAATGCAATGGATTACCAGTTCAATACTACTCACCCAGTTTTTCCATGTAGTCCTATCTACAAGTGGCCCAACATTTATAAAATGTATTTCCCATGTGCAACTGCTGATGCTGTGGTGCTATGGTAGGATGAAGAGTCAGGCATGCAGACTATTTACTGAAAAATGAATTAAGTATTGGTTCTGCTGTGTGAAAACACAATGTCAGATGCAACATTGAGGCAATTATTCAACTTAGTCCACGCACCTTTTCTACCACTGAAGGAAGTTATATAATTAGAAGAACAGCATTTTCAAATAAACAAATAATTCAACCCATGGTGACAGCACCGATCCAAAAGTATACAGTAAGTCTTGGTTTCAAAGCACGAAGGTAAATGCAGGATTTCATGAGATTCAAACTCAAACAAATAACACAACAATGTAAGAATTTAACATAAATATACAGTAAACACAGGAAAATCGATGAGGTGTCAAAATGACTAAAGTGATACAGGAAGGACGGGGAATTCACGAAAACAAGAATGTAGAGAAGATTAGATAAAGAAAGTACTGCAGCAAAAACAGCAATGAAAGTGCTGAGCCGGCTACTCCAGTGAAATTCAATAAGACAACTTCATTACACTAAACTTTCCAATAGACACAAATGTCTCTTATGCAACAAAATGGCCTTTATCACTTATTCATCTTCCCATGGCCCAACTTTCTCTTCATTGAATAACCGAATTTAGATTTCTATAATTTATCAAACTCATCCCCTCACTGTCCTCAGCCGCCTACACACCAAACGTGAGCAGCCTGATGCTGCCTGTTCTTCCCGGCTTCATGTTAAGAAATGTGCCAATCCAGACTCGAGACCAGAGGCCCTCTGAGAGACACATGTGCCACTTCCTATTCTCAGTTCAAATCAACGAGGAAATGGAAGCAGCTTGCGTGAACATGCGTACAATTGTGAAGCCAGAAAATGTGTGTGTGCGCGCGCACACACACACACACACACGCGCACACACACACGCGCACACACACACGCGCACACACACACACGCACACACACACACACGCACACACACACACACACACACACACACACACACACACACACACAGATATTTCCATCTGTTTGAAAGACAGGGAAGGAGAGAAGATGAGTCTTTTTCAACAGATGGCTACAATGCCTCGGGCAAAGAGCAAGTCTGGACAGCACACTGACAACTGCTGCCAAAGCAGAAAGGAATCTATTTCCTCTATGTGTATTAAGTGAATGTGAGGCAAGACTGATGGAGGGAGAGAGAGACCAGACACTTCATACCCCTCACATAAGGAATCGTGAAAAGGAGGCAAATTTCCTTAATAACTAGTCACAGTAACAATCAAAACAATAATCCATTAATCATTAATATGCAGGTTAGTAATATATTAAGTGATGCAGTTTTACTGTGAATAGGTTTACACTCCCACCAGCTCTGATGATGGTTATAATCATTACCATTATTGGAGACATGAAAAAGAAAGCACTGGGAATATATCTATGCATTTGACCACAAAATGCATGAAATAACTAAATAAAGCCATGTGGCTGTTGTGTTTGACTGCTGCAAAGGTTAGCATCGGCACTACACCTACAATCAAACCACCACAACTCATTAACAGGTGGTGTATGAGAGCTGCAGTATACTGTATATCTGTATGGGTTTTTTATTGCATTGCTAAATACAGGAATACACCGTCTCCTCCTCCGTCCCAAGGATGCTGCACAGACCTACTCCTTCCACCATAAGAAGACTGAAACAGAGGTTTGCTGAGAGAAGACATAAATAACAGAGAGGGTAATAACACTGAGGTGGCATGTTGAAATGTATTAGTGAAACATTCAGTTGATAGCAAAGTTCACAGGACCTCCGTCAGCCTCGAGTGTGGGAGGTACAATGGCCTGACAGAAACAATCCATCTCCAACAAGCACTAGGATGGAGGTGGAGAGCCAACTGCCTAAACCAGACCGGGTTAATGGAAAACGGGAAAGAGGAGAAGAACAGCAAGAAGGAAACCGACAAAAGGAGAAGAACAGCAAGAAGGGAACGGAGAGGAGAGGAGAGGAGAGGAGAGGAGAGGAGAGGAGAGGAGAGGAGAGGAGAGGAGAGGAGAGGAGAGGGTTCACAGTCATTTTAACTTTAAGCTTTCAGCTGAACTGGTTCCACAGAGACAAGCTTGATGTCTGAAGTTTTTGCTTCACATTCTTCATCTGGAAGACAAGCACTAAGAGTGAAGTCTAGCAGGGAAAACCAAAATGCTTTACTTTCTGCTTTGCTTGGCTTGGCTGAAGCATTTATCCAAAGCAGACCAACAATGAGTAAATCCCACAGAGCTACCAGGCTAATGGAAAAATAACCATTTTTTAATTATGCTTCAATGTCTTTCTTTATTATCTTTATTATTGTTTGTGTTCACATGTGACTTCTGTGAGGTTATAACCCCCATAACCCAGGTAAATTGGAAAAAATACATTTTTAAATAGTACTGTTTTCATATCATGAAGCCAGATATCAGACGAAATCTGTTGAAAGCCATGATGCACGTGTAGTACATACACACGTACCTTTGTCCCAGTGTCTCTGTTCCACTTTGATGCCTACGTCCATATAATTTAATCTGAGTTTTACATCTTGCAGACATCTGGTGAGGTCAGAGTTGGCACTGTGTTACATGACCTCTGACACACACTTACAGAGAGTGAGCTGGAGCGACCTGGCAGCTCACTGGAATCAGCATCAGGAGGCAGATCGAATCCCAGCCCATCCACCAATACCGGGTGTGTCATTGAGCAAGCCAAGTAAAGTAAAGACAGTACTGAAGACAACCTCTTTGCAAAGACAAACACCAGTATGCACACTAACTGTAGCCTTTATCCGTCTTCTAATGCATCACGTTAGACTCCAACCAACCAAGTTCATGAACATACAGATGTTTAATCCACTAACATTTAGATACTGCTTTAGAAGAAGGTTCTCAAATAAACCAGAAAAGACAAAGCCATATATAGGATGACAGAGAATCGGGATATTGTACTCACTGGGGGCATCGTCTCCGTCTCAGAAAAGAAATGTACAGCCGTATTATACATGCATCCATTCTCAAAACTCCCCCTGCACTAACCTTTGGATTTAGACAGTTAATCATAAATTACAGAATGTGGCCTGGTAGCTCAATGGGATAAGCATCAGACTATGATGCAGGAGGTGGCAGGATCTAATCCCAGACTCGAGCCCATACTTGGTGTGTCCTTGAGCAAGACACTGCTCTAGCCTCTTGTATGTTGCTTTGGATAAAAGTAAAAGTCTAAAGGTAGACAAAGAAAAGGATAAAGCTTCAATGAATTATGGATTGGTTAATGTATATATGCACATTTAGATCAGAATCAGACTCCCACAGAACTGATGACGTACAGTAAGGCAAAGGTCAAACTGGATGTATACTAAATGTTTATTACATGATCACATATCACGAGAGGACCTAAAGGTTAATAAGCTAAGAAAATAATAATAGTACTAATGATTCGTGCAGAACAGAAAATATCTAAACTTAACAGACTCATTTTAATTTGTGATTTAGTTTGCCAACAAAGACATTCATTTAGCATTGAAGTCTGGACAGTTTCTGACCTTTTTGAAATAATCTGAAACCTACTGCGGATCCAGGTTGTTTACACATGCAATCAGCATTTTCAGGTTCATACACCTGTGTGTGGACCGAGCAGTTCACAAAGTCACAAGCCTGAGATAATTACGCCAAACTGAAAGGCCATCGATCAAAGAGAAGAGGAGGTGACCATGGCTGCCTGTGACGACTGGCCTTCTGACAGCCCAAACAATCAGAGGCTGCCCTGGCCTTGAAGCCTGCAGACATGAAAGGTGTGACCAGACCAATGTACCCGACATGGTCAGGGCAAACATCATCGCTCAGCATTTCAACTCCAGCATAAATGAGACACCGTGACTTTGAAAACAGTTTGAACTTTTAGATAAAGCTTGTTTTGATTAACTTAACCAAATAGTGAATTATGCAACGTGTAATTACCAATCTCACTATATTATATTTGATATATTCAGATATACAACTGTTGAAATAAAATTATTTTCACATCTTAGATAGAAGACTTTAGGATATGATTCCCAAGCAGATCAACATCTCACTACTGTGCTTAACTCTACATTTGAAAACAAGTTTCTCCAAGTGTTTATTGATAAACACTTTTATTGAAACTCAGAATGAGTTTAGATATTTGTAATCTACAAAATCTAATCTCTGAAATGACAACCCTGTCTCACAAAAATTACATTCCTATAAAACTAAACTTATATTTGCTATTAAACGAATGACGCGCTACATTTATGAAAGTAAAGGAATTTGCCCAGAGGTAGTCGGGGATAGTGGCGGATGTACAGTGTGGAGAGAGACTGCAGGAGACTCGAGTTTGCTGCCAAAATGCCCACTGAAGTTGGGTTTAGGCAAGAGAAAAAAATATTTTACCTGTTAACATATGATCATTATGATAATAGAAAACGTAATTGGGTCTTGATTAAACGTAATCGGGAACACAGTTTAGGAACGTAATTTTTGGGAGATAGGGTTGGAAATGATGAGTTGAATCTAAAGTGTGCAGGAGATGGTAAAGAAGAGAAAAAGGCCAAAAGAGGATGCAATTAATCACGGGAAACTAGACAGGAAGTTTGAGTCACTATAGCAACCTCAACTTGTAAGTTGAAATAAAAAAAGCATAAGGCTGGTTTCTCAATGGCTTACACATTTTTCTAAGTGTATACAAGCTGAAATCTGCCTCGTTGACAGCTTTCACTGTAAAAAGAATTTACGATGACACATTTTTCTGCTTCAGTCAGAGCACCCTCATTCAGAATCACAATGGAAGTACAGGTGGTAAAACCGCAGATGTTTAACTCAGGACAACAATGGAGGCAATGTCCACCAGTAACTTAAAAACACGACAATCAAGAATCAGGCAAAATGCTATATCCATCAACCCCTTATCATTCTACTTTACTTTACTTGGCGGACGCTTTTATCCAAAGCAACTACACAAACAGAAAACTTTTTAAAGAATATATAAAGACAAGTCATGGTTGTGGCACCAGAGAGAAATTGACCTGGAACAGTAAACCACCCTCATTTTGCAATACTGTCTTAATTCAAAATCATTTGTCAAACTAAAATAACAAAACAAAAACTGTGTCTTGTGTATTTACTTATAAGATCTTAAATGTAAATCTCTGAAAACATGTGAGTGCACAGATTAAAGATGGCCTGATTTATCCAATAATCTAATTATTAACACCGATCTATCGAATAAATGAAATTATGGTTTATATCAAAAAGATTAATTATTCTCACAACCATGAGTTGTCCAAGGAGAACCCTGCTGCCCTTTTTAATCAGTGGCCTTTACCTTGCCACTATCAAGACACTGCCCAACACAATTAAAGACGAGACAAAACAGCAGTAGAGACTGTTTCTTTTTTTTACAGATTCAATAAATCTGATATGCTGTTTCAATCATCCAAACCAAGGTGATGTCTGGAATATCGTCTCTCTGACAATGTGGTTATCATCATCATCTGTCTCAAATGTCAGACACCTGCCATTCCTCCATAATTCCATCATATTTGCTTCCAAGTCCTGGGTAGAAAGCTGATTTTGAAAACTGTGCTGTAAAACCTTTCAATAAAGATGAATTGTTTGTATTAAGGTTCAACCTTCAGTTTAACCTTCAGTCCTTCAGTCGCACGATCGCTAACAGATTGTTTCCTGTGCTCTTTTTAGGGCAAATGACAGAACACTTTTAGAAGTGGGAAGGATCGGCAGGCAGGAACTTGTGCTTGAACCAACAACCTTATTTTTTGTCTTTCCAAAGAATTAGGTCCAGCTCCAGCTGCGCTGTACTTCTACTAACCCTGTGGCTCCTTGTAGGAAGACATTTCTGAAAATAACCCACTATAACTTGTAGATTTTACCTGTTTAATGTTTAAGTTCATACTCTGATATGAGATAGACATTGCTTTACGATAGCATTATGGCTGCCCAACCTCCTGCAAAGGTTGCCTATTTACAGCTTCCTGAATTTTCAATGTTTTATGACAGCTATGAATAGAAGCTATTTGGAAAAACTGATTGATGAATGACTTTTGTACAGTACATTACAGTGTTTACTAGCTTGCAGCCTTCTCACCTCTCCGTGTTAGTACATATTTCTAGGGATACTATAAATCAGAAACTCCTTTAATGTCTCAGGTTTGTGCTGGGTGTCGATAGTAATAACATATATTACAGGCTCTTGGAGTTCAGAACCTAATTCTGCTGGTAACGTTGCATATGTGACTCAAGACAGATTTTACTAATGTTCATTTTAACCACATGGTGCCAGAGGTATTGCCAGATAAAGGGATATTCAGCTGGAGCAGGGCAGATCATACATAGATTAGAAACATAAATTATGGTAGCTTAACAAGAACCAAGGCAGCCAAAGTCGTCATAGGGTTTAAACTGTTTAATTCTAATACCTAGAATAAATTCAGGACGGGCTGAAAGTAGTTTACATACACTGACTTTCTGACGTATCCATCAAGGGTGGGGATTTCTTTAGATATTTTATTATTATTTAACGGTTTAAACGGTAATTAACTGTTTGTGTATAAAGAAGATGGCAAGCACGATTTGTTTTAAGAAACAAGCGATGCTTGACTTGTCATTTCAGATCACAACTGCAATCTACACAAACTAATACATAAATGCAAACTGCATTTATGTATTAGTTTGTCCAAGAGTGTGCCATCTCTAACTAGTGTATCTGTGTGAATGTTACCGAGTACCCCACAATAATATGGAGCCCAACCTTTCTCACAGAGAGCTCTTTGTGTGCCCATACCGCTCCTGAACCAACACGTCTACCAGTGCCTCGCTGAGGCTTTGTTGGGCTTCCTATGCTTTTGTTTACTCCACTTCCTTTTAGGTTTGTCCCTCTGCAGCTGACCAGTGATGGTCCCAGACTCCGAACTAGGGAGTCAAAGATGTTGAGAAACAGGCAGGCAGGCAGAAGAATGCTCTGCAAAGTGAATCTGGCTCTGGCAACATTTTAGTAAAGTGTTTGTGGTCATGCAGTATAGTCATCAGATAATGATTTCAGTGCAGCTGAAATTAATTTGAGTGATGTTTGATAAAGAAGAAATGTCTTGAACATAACCATCATTTGTGCCACTCTTACAGAACATTTCAAAATGTAGACCTCTGTCCTGATTCATCGTGTCTTTTAAGTTATGAGTCACGAGTATTTTAGGTTCGCAAAGTTTGTGGAAATACAGGAATAAGCTAAAAGCCACCATCATAAATCAAACACAAAGAACTGATGTCAAAACTTTGACGCCACCCACAAATATACCCTTAAAACACAGTCACCCTCATGGCATCTGTGATATCCTTCCAGCTAGATATGGTGCAAAAACAGACCTATTTGCTTTCAAAACACACTCTGCTCCAGCGATAATCGCCATAGTAACAAAGCATTAACAATTACAGTACGCTGAAGCTGACATGCCGAAGACTGTTTTCACATATTGTGTCAAGGATGGCCACACAAAGCAGATTAATTCATTAACACTGCCTTTACAACGCAAACAACGAGAACACTTCCTGACTACACAGCCTGCCGACAGCACCTCGTGGCTTTATGCAGGAGATGGCATAAAAAAGGGTGTAGATAAGGTCACTTTGTAGAGCGCATGTATTGTTGACTCTATCACCCTTTTTGACCCTTATCTGTCCAGAGTAGCCCTTCTACAAAGGGCTGCCCAATACGTCGATCGCAAAAGTAGTCCACCTAGATCTGGTGCTAAATTATTCTAAACATTATAAAATGTAATGCATGTTGATTGACACACAGTGTGGCCAGTCTGCAGCTGAGGATGAGATCTGACACTAGAGGCTGACAGTCAGGTGAAGACGATCGCTAATGGAAGGTTTTAGAATTGACTCACAGATGAGATGTAGGCAAACATAGTAAAATACAAAAGGCAAAAAACACTGGTCAAGTCGCATTCAAATGAAAAAAGAAGAAATAGAAAAAACATCCTGGTAATGACCACAACGTCTTCCTCCAAGTCTACAGGAAGTTAGAGCAAACCGCAGAGCGAACCCATGTGAAGGTCAGGCTGAGGCACAGAGCCAAAGTGACTCAGAGGTTAAAGTGGTAATATTTAATTCAATCTGCAGGCAAATCTCTCAAAATCCATGACTTCATCAGTCAAAAAAACTAATCGTGAATTTTTGCAGCACCATGCATGTGTAGCACCATCACAAGTTTCACCCGGGAGAATGGGATCCTTTTCCTGGGCAACCACAACATTTTTAGTCATTTTATTTAACGTCTCCACAAGGGTTTTCTTTATTGTCACTCTAATTTCTTTTCTAAGGTTTCCCATTTGTCTCATTATTTAATCTATAGCCTGCAAGTTATCTATGCATAACCAGTTGAAACTATATAATGTTAGCTATTTAAAAAACATTAATTAATTGGCAGGTTGCGCGAATTATAAACCAAACACAATGACTTCATTTACATGAGTTTCCACTCCAGAATGTCGTTATTCAACAACTGCCCAGACAGAATCCAAAGAATTAAAAACAGCTGCGCGCTTGCAGCTTCGCTGTGGAACAAGCTTGCATGCTGCCTTTTAAATAGCAAATAATCCTATCAAATACAATGAACACGGTTTTATATAATGCTCCTCTATCTGCATGACGGGGCAAACCTGTGCGTTGTTACTTTACTTTACTTTGCTTGGCAGACGCTTTATCCAAAGCGACTTACAGGGAGCTAGCGCTGGGTGTCTGGCTCAGAGACACACCTGGTACGGGATGGATTAGGAGTCAGACGGGATTCGAACACAACCTTCTACACTCCAGTCTGACACTTAACCCATTGAGCTACCAGGCCGCCTGTTCGCTTGTTCACAGATTACCTGTGTTAGAGCTATTTCACAAGAGCCCTTCATTAGCGTCCTCTTATGCAAACAATCAAAAGCGAGACAAAGCAAAGCAAGACAAGCCAAACAACAGTAAATTTTAGATCCCAAGATTCAGAAGCAATCCAAATTTTTGGACTAGGTTGACATGAAAGGAAGGAAACAAATTTCTAGAGAAAAACCGTTTCCTTCGCCAGAGAAGCAAAGGTTAAATAGGTTAAAAGGTTTAAATTCAGTGAAGTTGAGGCCCTGCTCGCCTATCATCAATGAATTAGCATATAAATCCAGTAAAATTAAATAAATATCATAGCCTCAGAACGTGGGCAGAAGTTTAACCTTATTGTGAATATGCACGCATGCATAGCTCAAAGTGATTATTATGATGATGATAATTATTTGATGAGAGATTATTTATCCAAACTTTAGAATGTGTCCACATAACTGAAGAACACACTTTTCATTGAAAGCAACAAAAATATTGGTCTGGAACTTGACTGAGGAAAGACACAGTAACTGGGCCTCTAGGATTTCTCGTGGAAGACCCTGCTCTCAAGAAAGACAAAAACAAACAGGAACTAAGTGAGTCAGACACCTTGCCCTGTGTGGAATTTCTATTGGTTCTGACAGCAAAGCAAAAAGATCAAACGTGCTGGCAAATCAAAAAAAGGGAAAAAAAGAAAAGAAGTTTCGATATGTGGTCCACTTGCTGACTTCCTTTCATAGTAGTCATAGTTTATGAGCAGCTTTTTAAGGCAGAAACTTGGGCAGAGTGAACCCTGCTGTCATTCAGCTTCATGTCCTGAAATGAAACAGGATTCTGTTCATTCCTGAGTACAGGAATGATTATACATTCACATGGGATATTTTTAACTACCAAGATATGACAACATATTTGTGCACCGCATGGCTGCAAATAAGTTTTCCTGCCACAGAGATGCGTTTCCTTCTCTTTGCCGGAAACAAGAAGCGGATTGAAAAGAAGAAAGTGATGCTGCTTCCTCCAAATCAATTTGGATGCTTTTTTATTTGCGTTCACACTTTCTTAAACGACTGGCTCTATCACGCCAGTTGTTCTTAGTCAAAATAATCAAATAAATAAAACACTGAGTCAAATAAATCAATATGCAGAAGGCCGCTGGTTCGAACCCCGTCTGACTCCTAGTCCATCCCCTACCAGGTGTGTCCCTGAGCCAGACACCCAGCGCCAGCTCCCTGTAAGTCGCTTTGGATAAAAGCGTCTGCCAAGCGAAGTAAAGTAATTTAAATGAATTATTTATATTTACATTCAATTAAATATATTGTTTTTATGTTATTTGTCTACAAGTTAATGGCAATTAAGACTGATAAGAACTTTAAACTAATGGGGCTATTTGGCTAAATAGTACATTTATTTTACTTTACTTGACAGGCGCTCTTCCCCATTATCTCAAACAATCTCTGTGGATTTGCCAACAGGACCAGATGGAATGTTGTAGTTTAATTTCAACAAGCAGCAAGAAATCGGAGGTATGATTGAGAAAGCAATAGGCTGTTTATGCTGGATTTTTGGCAGCAGTAGCTCAGAGCAATAACTCATAGTGCTTCTGTGGTCTGACCCTGCTCACTTCCTGCCTCACAGGAAACATGCTGCACAGCCACAGCCCTGCCCTTCCTGTTCCCCATGACTGTATTTACACACAGGCATAGTTCTTCTGTGCCCAGTTGATGCTAAGGCCTTTTTCTTTAAGAAGACACTGACTAATTATAGACTAACAAGTCACCAACTACTGTGTCAATCAAGTGAATGTCGCCCTGCACTGGATTGTTTTATCTCAGAGTGGCTGCAACATTTGCAGGAGAAGTCTTCAAAGTGCTGCTGTGCCATGCACCTCTCAGGCTGCGAACCCAAGCTACCTTGTCTTCGCTTCTGAACCACAACATGAGACTGAGCCAATGAAAACGTCGAGACCCGGAGCCTGGAAAACATTAGGATTACACATGTGCCTGGGTTGTGCTGGGCTGGGCTGTAACTGAGAAGTGACAATGTTAACAAAACAGTTCTCCTGTAAAGACGGGAAAGCTGTATTTAGACGACCCTGGAGAAAGAGAGAGCCGCAGCACCATATTCTCCATTGTCTCATTGCTTAATTTCCCCACGGTCTTTAATCAAACTGGAGTGGAAAGGGCAGGCCATTTTTCACCACAGGCATGTGTGTAGAATTAAAATATACTTTAACAGAGTTTGTGACAATATGTTAATTTAAGCAGAACTGGGAACTGCGCTGTGTACTCATCTCCTTTATTCCTTTGTTTGTGGATGCACTGAAAGTTGCAGGTTTAAATGCAAGCAGTGTTTCACAGAACCGTAAAAAGAAAACAGAAAAACAGGAAATCAACCTGCTGTTACTAGCTGCCTTTGTGGGCATGACTGAGTCAATGCATGGCCTTCTGCCTTTGACTCAGAGTGCTTTTTAGCAGACAGAGAGTCACTGAATCACTGTCTATACACACGTTCCACCTAAAACTAAACAGTACTTCAACAGAAATTGACCGCTCAATCTCAAAGGAAAGTGAACGCCAATAGTAGAGACTACTCGCCAGATACGAAACCCTCTGTAAAACAAAGTACGGTTCTAGTCAGGAATTATTCATATACCTGTCTGGTCACGCACTAGTTCTGGGTGGCATAGCAGTTCGACCAGTATACTGGTACGATTTCCCCATAGAGTAAGATTTTTCCATATACCGCTATACTGCCACGGACCTGCCAACCTCCAGAAAGTCTTGGAGTAGTAAATTAAGCCAAAGACAAATTCAGGTTATGTATTTAACTGAAAACAGACATGAAACACAGTAATTTTTGACAAGCTGAATCATTTAATAATGTCAGAAATCTGAATTTCAACCACTTGCATATCTGAAAATCTAAAGTTAATAATTCACAGCGGCTAATAAGCTCTTTCAGAAAAAAGGTTAAATTCAGAATAGAAGCATGACTGATTAAAAATAAATCTGACTGAGCTGAGCTAGCTGAAAATAGACATAGGAGCTGCAGCACTTCTGACACCAACAAAACTAAAACTACATTTCATGGCTGCTTACTAAGTTTTTCTGTTTAATATACTTTTTTCTTAATACATTTTCCTTTACAATTCAGTTGCAAACATTTTTTACTGTGTAAGATCTGCATTAAAGACATACCCTGCAATTTAAATGAGTGAAATGTATTCTTTCTTAAAATATTCTTTCTTAGAGCTTATACATACATCTTACTCCAGTTTATTGTACCAGGGGTAAAATATTAGAGAAAAGAGAAACGATGAAGAAAGTGACAGTGAGCGTGTCAAAAGAATTTGTGGTCATGAGAGGAGCTGTGTCTGCAGTTTGGACGTTTTTTTGTTTTAAAAAAGCAGATCAAAGAACTGCACATTGTTCTACGCTTGTTGAGCCACAATTGTTGCCGCCTGTGGCAACAGCAACTAACTCCCATCACCTCGGCAGAAAGTGTGCAGGAATACTAAGAGTGATTCAAGGCCGGCGGTGCCAGTAAAACCGTGAAGCCAGACGGGCAGACATCACTAAAAGAGGCTTTGTCTCGGGGCGCCGCATGTGACTGGAAAAGCGAGCAGCGGAGCGCCATAATGAACGGCAAAACAGTTCACCTACCCCACTCTGGAGACAGTCAAGAAAGACTGGAATGTTACAGACACAGGATCTGAGACAAAAATACTTTGAAACTGCCATGTACTGCACCGTGAAGGATACCATTCATTTTAACTAGCTCATATCTGTTCAATGAGGATCTATGCAATATTATATTTATGCAATATTTATATTTATATATCGATACCACAAAGGGAATGAGGAAAAGAAAAGGGAATTCTCCCTTTCATGTCTTGGTCCCAGTTTCTACCATAGCTACAGTTCAACATGTCAGCTCATTCTTAGTTAAACAGGAATAGTTAATAGTGACCCCAACCCCACCCTCTCTGTGTTCTCCTACTCAGTATTCCCTGGCTAAAAAGAGCCTCAGTGTGGGAGCGCACCAAACTGAGGCCCCACAGAAAACCACATAATTACAAATCACAATACAGCCCTCAGTGCTATGTCCCTGCCAGAGGCTCAGCTGCAACCTGCTCTGCTCCAACGTGAGGCCTTTGCTTACATTTACACAGCTCCCCTCCTCTTATTTTCGGTCTGCAAACGCATGCCCTCCTTCCCTCCCTCACCCCTTTTCTTTTTGTCTCTGCTGTACACACCCCACTCCCTTCACCCATCTCCCCCTTTATTCCGCAACAGCAAACTTAGACAATTTGCACTCTAGCTGTTAGGACTTTGCAGCAAAAGAGACACTACAAGGAAAAAAATCGGTACAAATGTCTGCATAACTTTAGCTCGTCCTGTTCTAATGGTACCAGCACATTAGCAGCACATTGAGGAATCTTCAAGACCAGCTCGGTGCAGTCTGCAACATCCTTATTCAACAGGCACTGATTTCTTCTGCAGGTGCACAGACACTAAACTCCATTTAGGGCTCTATGTGTTGTTTTCTATGTGACCCTTAATCGAGCCTTCTAGGACATTCAGTTTGGGAATGAAGATACTCTCTGCAGTACTCTGTTAGTATTGCTTAGCATTGTTAGAATTAGACAACACAAAAAAATAATTAAATATTGACTCAAATCAATCTCAAAGTTACTTTCGAAAATCTCTTACGGCGGTAGTGAGAGGGTAATAGAGGGTATGTATTTCTCAACCCAGCACCAGACATTTGGTAAATAATTTCCATGTAAGGGTCAAGTAAAGCAAGGAGAGTATTGACAAGATGTATTTATTACACAGAACTAAATGTTAAAGTTACCAGTCAGATCTATTTTAGAAGAAAAATAAAGAGTAATAAGAATAAATAAAATAGATACAATAATAATACTAATCATTCTTATGATAAAATTATAACATTGTATCGTTTTTACACAAAACCTATTACTGCTACATCGCAACGTTTGTGTAACATAAAAGTGCAGAGCTAAACAGATACAAAGTAAAGCACCCGACAGGCACATGAAACGCAAATTATTCACAAATCAGTGTATATTGGACAGTATTAGATTTGAATAATGGAAGCTCTTATTTAGTGACTTATTGGCCCCCAATGCCTGTAGTATTACAGGAAAAGTGCTGAATCTACACAGCCAACTACACTAGTTTACACAAGTTTACCTTCTAAGAGCTTAAGAGAATCACAACAAGGACTGCAGCCAGAGCAATAAGGACATAATACTGATAAATATAGAGATAAGGTCCAAGCTTTGACTAAACGAAACTAAGCCAATAATTAACCATATCTAAGCGACAGGGGCAAATCACTCCACTGGGTTAAAAGGGGATTTATGGTTCAATAGTTCCTGCAGGTCGTCAACGGTGGTTTAGAATTAAGGTCACTTTAACAGAGGGCGACTTATTAAAAAATGTCATGGATTTTGATGTGAGCTGAAGGCAAGACCATAATAATCATTACTGCAAATGAGATGCAAAAAGTGTAACATCTAGCCCAAAGACATATCAATAGCAAACGCTGCAGGGACACATGTCTGGAAATTATCCAACCAAATGCAAATATGCAAACGTTTGTTTCTGAAATGATTCAAGTGAATATGACGGGACCAACTTTTAGGGGGAGTGCTGAAGAAATGGGCAGCTTAGGCAGGAGCACCTTCATCAAGAGCATCGATTTAAAGTCGCACGTTTAAAGGTTGAAACTTTGAGTCATAAAAATATGTGTTAGCATTGTGTGTTGTCATCGTTTCTATGAAGTCACAGTTAGCTCCATATTTATCTTAAACACTCCTGATTAGTCAGCCGCTGCTGGTAGAAGTAGGTCACAAGGAGAAGTGTGACCAGAGTATATTATATTGCTTATTATTTTTCTTTTGCTTCTTTCTCTTTGACATCACAAACCCAATGGTGGGCAAACGCTCAATATCTCCACAGCAGTAGCAGTTTTTTCTGAGATTACACTGACACAGTCATCCTTTGAACCACCATATTCTGTACTCCAGCTCACTAATATTTGGCAAGTGTGCTACAAATAGAAAGTGCACAGCTCCTCAAGCCATTGGCTCAGTTGTTTGTTTATTTGAGTGGAAACAGCAAAAGACGCAGTTAAAGAACAAATCGGTAAAATTTTATTTCCTGTTAATTATGAAAACGATCTATGAACTTTTTACCTCTGTCATTGCTAATGAAGTAAAACAGAAAACAAAGAAACAGTGCAGTACTAAATCTGTGCACGCACACACACGCACAAACACAAAGTGAAAGCAGGTCCCAGGTTGCCAGCAGATCTGGTTATAATAATGACATATCTTTGTTATTCAGAGCCACTGAAAGGCAGGAGCTCTCCAAGTAGTTAGTTATTCTACTGATGTTTTGTGTGTTCGCTGTGCATGTTAATCATTATTTTACTGAACATGTCTTTCATGCAAAAGGTTTTTCAACACGATTAATATCGTCTGTAAAAACGACTTTTTTGGTCAGTTTTGTGTTCAGCTGAACTCGTTGGAGCAGAGATAGACCTGGATTTAGGGGACTATTATGTACCTAAGTGGTGGCAACTGCAACAACAATCCTTCAGTAAGCTAACAGCCCATCTTTGAGAGTATGCTCATATTAATATGTCGATTAGAACCGATTTTTCCAGACTGACTCGATAAAGTACTAACAATTGATTCATAATATTCCATGACATCTGTCATCATCCGAGTGTCTGTACTTGGAGGTCACACAGCCCCCCTCCCTCGCCAATCCCCTCTCCTGTAGGCACTGCTTTGGCCCTCACACACGCCATTGCTCTGCTTCTCACATCACATAAAAAAGATCTAACAACCAGGTAAAATAAAACATGCCTATTAATGTTACTTCCCCTCATTGCAAAGTTAAACGTTTGTTCATGTCAGCCAGTGTCATACATGCCACATGACTTCATATCACACACACATAGATGCAAGACTGCACTGCCAGGGTGTTACAGAGCCTGCTAGGAGGTCTCACACATATTTCTCCATTGTGCCCTTTTGTTGGCTTATTTTTATGGGGTGAAAAACAAAACAGTGCAGCACACATTTCATAGCTCTACCACATTTCCATTGAAAATGTGGCTTAGCCTGAGGGGTGTGTTCAGACAAGCAATAATTGTGACTGAGTATTATGTGCAAAAGATGAGTTATAACAGTGCCGGAGTATCACAGCAAAGCTCCACTCACTGTAAGCAGACACACACCATACTATAGGCCAATTACGAGGTGTGCAGAGCATGTGTCATGTCGTGCTTTGTCATTTCTTACTGTGAAGTCTGACACTTTTATTGTGAAAATCACACACATGAAATAACAGAGGGGGAAAGAAAGAGAGGGATCACTTTCTCTCTCTGTGCTGGTGTTGATGGAAGAAAAAAGTTCTGCCTTTTTCTGCACTGTTGCTTTTTAAATAATCAGCAGCAGACAGTGGTGCCTGCAGTCAGGGCATCGGAACCATCCAACTGACACAGGATGGGTGTGCTGCTTTTCTCAACCAGCCAAACAAAGGATCTACTTCTCTTTTACATGCAGCCAGCTGAAAGAGGAAGTGACAGATGAGGGGGGTGATGGGCTGAAACAGGAAATGATATCACTTCTATCTGCAAGACAGTTTGCCAGCATGATCAAAAATGGTAAAAGGGAGAGAATGAGAGATGTAAACATGCCAGCAGAAAAAGAGCTCAGAGTGATCTCTCAAAAGACTAATCTCCAGCATTTAAATAAAAACATTTAATTTTATATTATTATTTACATTATTACACGTGTGTATCTTAAGTACAACAAAGCTAAATAGATCATTTTATTACAAACTAGTGAGGAACAAGTCTAGTATAGCTAGAACTGATACCTGATATCTCCATTTGTGCTGCTCATTTATTTTTTTAACATTTAGCAATTAGAACCATTTTAAGCAGAGTAACTAAATTTTCAAGGCGCAATAGTATTTGGACAATTGACAAGTAGCAATTTACCGAGTGAAATCCAATTTCTTGTTACTTTCAGACAAATGAAGCAGTTAAAAGGTCAGGAGTTGATAAAAGGTACTGACTTGGCATTTGGCAGCTGTTTGACTGGAGCAACCAATATAAAGTCCAATGAGATTTTAATGCAAGTGGATGAGGCCATCATTAGGTTAAAAAAAACAACATAACATAAATCTATAGGGGAAAGAAAACCCTCAGGTGTGGCATAATCAACGTCGTTGTGGGTACATTCTAAAAAGGAAAGACGACGAGCGCAACAACATCGAACGGCCTGAAGAGTGAATTACCGCAAAATCCTTTGCTTTCCTGTTTCTGGTTTAGATTAAAGAATCTAATAAATAGTATGGATTATGTTTTTCCTGTTGTCACACAGGAGAGAAGCAGAGAAGAGAAGTTATGTTAGGCGCCTCACTATTCTGCATGCATTTTCTCCACTGCAGACAAGGTGCGAGGTCAGGGCTAACCATCATCTGAGACTGCATCTAGATTAAACTGGTTATATTCCAGAACGCCACCTTAGTTTCACAACAACATCTGTCCATACCAAGCAGTACCAAGCGGAGCAAACTTTCAGCCACAGGCTTTGTGTATCATTACAGAACTAAAGACAATACATGAAATGACAGCCTCTAATGAGAGTCTGGATTCTGGTTGAAGGTTTTTTGGACCATTTCTCTTTACAAAACATCTCTAGTTCATTCAGGTTTGATGGCTTCTGAGCATGGACAGCTCTCTTTAACTCACACCACAGATATATCTTCAATGATATTCAGGTCTGGGGACTGAGATTTGTTCCAGAACGTTGTACTTGTTCCTCCGCATGAACGCCTTAGTAGATTCTGAGCAGTGTTTAGGGTCGTTGTCTTGTTGAAAGATCCCCTGAATCCTGGACATTGGTCTCCAGAATCTGCTGATATTGAGTGAAATCCATGTGTCCCTCAACTTTGATAAGATTCCCAGTCCCTGCATTGGCCACACAGCCCCACAGCATGATGGAACCACCACCATATTTTACTGTAGGTAGCAGGTGTTTTGCTTTGAATGCTGTGTTTTACATTCTCCATGCATGACGCCCCTTGTTATGCCAAAATAAGTCAAGTTTAGTTTTATCAGTCCACAGCACTTTATTCCAAAATGAAGCTGGTTTGTACACATGAGCTTTATCATACCTCAAGTGGCTCTGTTTGTGCTGTGGCCGGGGGGGAAGGTTTCCTCTGCATCACTCTCACATACATGACTTTCTTCAGTCGTTGCTTCTGTTTATCTGAGATTTTTCTTGGTCTTCCACTTCGAGCCTTAACTTGAACTGTGCCTGTGGTCCTACATTTCCTCAATATGTTCCTAACTGTGGACACAGACAGCTGGAATCTCTCTGACAGTATCTTTCCCTAAACCATGATGCTGAACAATCTTTTTCTCATTTGAGAGTTGTTTTGAGACCCCCATGTTGCTACTCTTCAGAGAATATTCAAAGAGGAGGGAAACCTACAATTGCCCCCCCTTAAATACTTTTTCTTATAAATGGATTCACCTGTGTGTGAAGGTCAGGGGTCACTGAGCTTATCAAGCAAATTTAAGTTTCAATAATTAGTTCTAAAGGTTTTGGAATCAATAAAATGACAACGGTGCCCAAACGTATGCACCTGGCTAAATAAACAAACAATTATTGCACACTTTCACTTAATCCTATAAACTCTGTTTCACTTGTCAAATATCACTGTGTCTCCTACATGATATATTTAATTGATTTTTTTTATCGTAACAACCAACGATTTGTACAGGAAAATCATGAACATTGACAAGGTTGCCCAAACATACGCGCCCCACTGTATGGATGGTCTGATTTAAACACTCCGGAGGGGAGAGAGAGCCAAAACGGGGGGAAAAAATGTGTGTGAAACTAGCTAGTTTCAGACAAGTAAAGTAAGACAATGGAGAAATAATATCGTGTCCCTCTAAGACATCGACATCTCCACTGTCCTCTGCTGCCTTCCTCCTGACAGCTTCACTACATCATTTCACATGACAGCAGCACTCAGAGCTACAGCTTTTCCACTGATGGCATTTTGCGAGATTAAACCTCTGATCTCTTTGCCTTTCGGCCAGCTAGAAACAGCTGGCCAGATACAATCCTTGTGAAACATTTATGCTCTTTCTTGTCCCAAACTGTGAACTGTGACCCGCTCCGTGCTTCCATAATTGTTTATGAACTCTTGGTGAACTTTTCTACTAACGTACCATCCCACAGTACATTCATCCACTTTTCATGTCTATTCTTCTCCACCTCACTACCAGAGCTACCAACTTCCCCTTTAGGTGAGGTCGGATGTATCAAAGAGTTACAATGCACTAAAAAACGGAAGCTACTTCTGTTGTGTGGCCACCCTGTAACGTCTGCATATCCATGTATATAAGGTATAAATCCACCATATTGGCAGAGAATACAGCCAGGGAGCACCAGATGTTCCAGTGCAAAAAAAATTACAGGATAACCCATTAGGGGTGGAAAGGGAAGTGAAGTGAGCTCATTTCCTATAGTGGCTAGAATTGTGGGAGGGAGAGATGGTATAATGATTTACTGCATGTGTTTTAACGTGGTCAGACAAAGAAAGACCCCCACCCCCTGCTCCCAGCGGACGCTTACATGTAAACAACATAAGATGGGTAATTCTGACATTTCTGTTAGCGCTGCAGGGATCTGAGAACTTTTCTGAACTAAATAAGCAGGATTACAGAGAGAACGTGTGGGTTTTATGGAATAATGTCAATTACATTTGGGCTGAAACTGAAGCATAAAGGTCTTTCAGGCCTTGGGGCCTGTAGGGACAATATGGGAGAAATATAATATATTACTCAGTGGTGAGCATTAATCTAATGGGTCAGTTCAGTATAGAAATTCATTTTCTTACCTCTAGCAATATTTGGCCATGCAGAATTTGGCTTTACAGGTTTTCAGCTCTTTAAATGAGAACTGCTGCATCCCCTGCAGAAGTCAATGGAATTTTGTTTGTGTTGTTCACGTCATTGCAAAGTCATGCTGAGCAGATCTAAAACACTCTTAATACAAAATAAAATTAACATTTTTAACCCTTTACATAAAATGGGATTTTTCTGGTTGTCTGCAATTTTGGAAGAATTGACCCTTAAAATAAAAAATCAAATAAAGAACTAGTGAGCTTAAAATATTTCAGCTTGTATCCTTCTGTCTCTCACTCGCACCACTCTACATTTTAAAACATTTCCTGTGTCTGTGCAGGGCTGTCTGCAGGCCTGCGTGATGCAATATCTACTTCTCCCTCCCACACATTATCAGGGGTAAAGGGTGTCATAATGAATTAGGAGGAGCTCTGATCTACTTCTCTGTCCACAGGGGTGGTGACCAGAACAGAGGTGAATCCTGAGCTGCAAGATCTCTGGGCTGCAGTCGTAACAGTAACCACTAACTGAAACCGTAGGAATTGGCCATATGCTGCTTTTACAAACTAAAATATTCATCACTGTGGTGCTGCAGTATTTCTATGAAGCACCGGGAATAATTTAAATATATAAACTTCCTAGAGATATAGAGATTGAAGCAGTAGTGGAGGATTTGCTCAGCTATCAGTATTTCCAGGGCAAAGAGGATAGTGCAGCCTCGTCCCCATGGACTCGCAGTGAGACACGCAGTCTGCAGGAGCAGGCTTTATCTTCAGAGCTCTCTCTCTTTGTAATTGCACGATATTCAGACTCTTCACATACACATCCAGTGCGTCATACACCTAATTGGGCAGCACTGTTGTGCAGACTGTTGACTAAACAAGGTCAAGTCACCTAAAAGCACAGGGTGTCAGCTCATCTAGTAAATCTCATAGAATTGCATATTTTTGGCAATAGGGCCTATATCAGTATGAAGTGAACTGCAGCTGCTACACAGGTGATGTTCAGATGAAATGTCCAATGAATGCGTTCCCTACTTCCAGAAGAGACACACTGAGACACAGAGCATTTTATACCTGTGGAACAGGTCAGTGTGACTGATTCTACAGAGAAACACGGGTCTCTATAATTACACCCACTGAAACTTTTCTACTGGCTCTAATAAGAGGGAGGAACTCAGTGCTGACCACATGGCCTAACCAGCAGTGGTACGCGTCACCCAGTGCAGTCATCAAACATGACAGCAAATAGCTGGCTGTGCTGGAGACTCAGGTTGGGGTTAGCTCATTCAGCATAATATACACCAGTGCAAAAATGATGAAACATGGTATTTATATTATAGTTTTTAAATCTTACTACTGTACGTCTTTTTCAGGTCATAATGATGTAACCTGGTTGAGCGTGAGAGGAAATGGGGGGGGAGCAGCTTTCAAGCATTTTGCAGACCAGTCTGACACCTCTAAGCACTAACTGGCAAAAAGATAATGGGATCAGATCACAGGTTTGAGCTCGCTGCTTCCCTTACCATACTATCACAGGAGCTAAAGCTCAGGTTTCCCCGCTCAAGTCTGCTCCGATTAATATGGTAGCAGTGACCGAGTTAGTCGATAAAAGCCCTCCGTCTCTGATCAATACTGTGTCTGCGGTGCCCTGCTTTGAGAAAGTTACCTAATCAAAGCATTTAAGACAAATGAAGGTAACTGTTTGTTCTCCAGGACCCACAGGGGGAAAGTCTGACAGTTACAACCCAATAACACTGGATGAGCAACAATATCGCCCTGCAGTGTTCGACTGTTGTTTTTTCCAATCCAACGGGAAAATAAAATAATAGATGAATATGATTCTCGGTGGAATGTGTTCAGTCACTCAGAACGTGTGTTTATATCTAAAAACTCATTCTGTTTAAAAGTAAGATTAAACGGGTTCTAATGCACGTTTGTCAGACGAAGACGCCGCCACTAAACGTGATTCAAAGGGTGTTCTGAAATACTGGCTGAGCCTTTAAACAACCATTATTGAAAATATAAACGCCGACTATTTTCATACCACAAGTTTATCTGATGAACAGTTTACAGGAAAGTCCATTTCTGACTAAAATAGACGGGTTGTAAGTTTGCTACACTGTTATGACTGTCAAGTAAATAGTTTCAGTATAGCTCTGGGAAATGAAATATGCAAATCAAATGTGGCCCTACCTGTCAGCACTAGATAACATCTCTATCAATTCAAGTAAAACACTTTAAACTTCCCATGAGGGATGCATAGAGAAAACACGTTTACAAACAGAAGTATGAAGACAATTAACTCCCACATATAATATTCTAAAAGGAAAAGTAACAGTATACAAATATAAATCAGTCATATCAGGTATAATGCAGAGACAGAACAAAACCCAGAGTGAATGACTTTGAAACCAATGTTTGTGTCCCACGCCAGCTCTTACCGTTAGTGACAACTGATATGTTCCCTATGAATAGCACATACCTTTATTAGATGTTCACTGGAGGTCCGTTACTTTACTTTACTTTACTTTACTTGGCAGACGCTTTTATCCAAAGCGACTTACAAGGAGCTAGCTGTCTGGGTGTCTGGCTCAGAGACACACCTGGTAGGTGATGAATTAGGAGTCAGACGGGGTTCGAACCCACAACCTTCTGCATCCCAGTCTGACGCTTAACGCATTGAGCTACCAGGCCGCCGTTACCCTACCACTAGTACAAGCAGAGAGTGACGTATGCAGATTAATAAGCGACAGTCCTCACGCACGCTGCAGATACATGAGGGGAACAGAAAACGACTGGTTTCACATTGTGTTTTTTTATAATCCACCGGTGATTAAACCTTTACATCCTCTGTCCCAACACACATGCTACTATTATTGCTAGCCTCAAAACTACGTTACTACGGGCATGCTGAGCAGTCTGTCGGCCTTACACTGTTACATGTGCCGCCTTACTGCCGCGACCACAAGCAGCTATGTAATTGAAACTAAGCCAATTCAACAGAAGCAACAACCCAGCAAAAAATCGAGTCTGCGTAGCGCAGTGCAGTGCATGAAATCTATTTCATGTAACGAAAGAACACCACATCTGCTGTCCACGATGAAAATGAATAATATAGTTTAAAATATATTAATACTCAAAACAGCTGTTTTTCTCTTCTAGTAACACATCAGCACTTTTTTGCCGCCGTCTTTATTTTTCTTCATCTCCTTCGTTCTGTCAAGCTTTGACAGCTTTGTCTTGCAACCACCCCCCACAAATAGTGCACGCTTCTCAAATTCAACACATTTTCAACACATGTAGATAAGTGCGCTACAAGTTGACGTCTCATTCTACTGTGTCCTCAGGCTTTGTGTGTGCATTCAGTACGCCAAAGTATTTACATAATAAAATTGCATTGTACAAATGCATTTCTGTGTGTGTGTGTGTGTGTGTGTGTGTGTGTCTCCACTGCAAATCTTGCAGAGATGTTTCCTGCTACCAAGCTGGTGTTCTCACAGATCCAAATCAGTAGGCTGCCAAAATGAACTTTTCATTTGTGCTGCGCCGAAAAAAAAAGTTGAATAAGCCAAAGAATAGAGAAACATCAAGTGATGTGAGCAAACCTCTCTCTTCGTTGTTGCTGGGGAGGAGATTAAATGTCAGTCAAAAACTGGACTCAGCAGGTAAGCCTGTGTGCGAGTGCTTCCTGTTAATGAAGGCTAAAGCCCCAACAGAATGAAGTCCTCTCTGCTACATTAACTAATGGCTTTCTCTGGGGACGACTACCAACACAAACAATCGAACACAGGCCTGTTTTGACACAGAACAATTAGAGAAAAGCTGGTGCTAAATTGCATTTCTTAGGAAAATATAAAGTGCCACTGCTTTAATTAGGCCTTCTGTCTGCTTAGACTTTTTTTAGTGAGCTTCATGAAGGACAAGGGAATAAAATTCAAAAGTTACCTTGATTGGGCAGACAGCTGTTGGTGTGCCATGAAAAAAGCAGCAAGACCTATCTCAGCTAGTCCAACAGAGAGCATCATGGCAGATGTGAGAGCTGAGAACCATACCTGGCGGTATACCTCACACACACACACTGCTCAGTCAATACATCAGACTTTGGGCAACGTCTGCAAACTCCAAAATGTTACTCTTTTATTCTTCTTTTAATAAATTCCTTCACAAGTCAAGGGAAAACTTTCCCCTGCACGCTGTGACTCTTTACGCACAAATTCATGAGCCCTCCGTTCAGATCCAGAACGCTTCTATAATTCCTCTTAACCCTCACACACGGCACCGTATGGTAATTACCAATATGAAACCTGCAGTACAGAGCAGAGTATGTAATTAGCCTTCTAACCAGGGGCACAACTCAACAACCAGCCGTCGCTTCAAAGACCCACGAGAGAAAAACACAGTATGGCTACCCCATCAATTTAAGTTAAATTTTATGGAACCTGCCTGGAAAGATGATGACAAAACACCAAACTGTCACAAAATGTGTAGTCGGGTCTGAGCACCAAACACACAAAAGACCCCAGATTACTTTGAATTCACTCTTAAAAGCAACAGAAAAGGTCAAAGATACTCCAGTTACATTTTTATGCTCATGTACTGGAGTTAATTTTCCACATGTCATATTTTACAGCGTGATCATTTTAAAGCAGAGAATATCTCATTTTCACAACAGTCTAGTCGTCTCTGATCAATCAAAAAAATCACTGTCTTTACAAACAAAATGACTCACTGATATGGCAACTGGAGTCCTTCTTGGAAAGTAAATCAATGAGCAGAGGAGGAAATTTATCTTCCAAGTAGGAATGTTATTTGTTTACGCTTTTCATTCACGTTAACCACTGTTAAGCAGCCAATAACTGACAGCGTTAGAGACCACGGTGCTATAAAAAGCACATGATAGAAAACAGTAGCATCACATAGAAGTGATGAAAGTGTAGGGAGGACCTTCTTATGACATAGAAAGAGTTTGACTCACTTATGTGATGGTACAGTTATTTGACCTGTAGATGTAAGTAGCCTCCCTGATCATTTAAAAAGAACCAGGCACACATCTCTGTTTTATCAAAAGAGCTGAGAACACTCAGGGCTGTCCGCTCACTGGACAAACAGCAGCCCACTCATTACCAACCGGACCTCTCAGTCCGGTCCAAACTTACAGACAGCTCAGTCTGAGTGTCACACATTTCCACACAACCTTGCAATACAGGCAACCCCAGCAGCTCCGGGGTGGTGTTTCAACACCAAACGTTTCCAACAAAGCCCATATGTTTATGTCCAAACAGAAGCTGCACACACTGGACAATGGCAGGTCAAGTTCACAGAGACCCAAACAATCCAGAAGTGACACGCTTCTTGACTGTCACTTAACTGTGAAGGACATGAAGGAAGGCCACGTTTTTTAGGGCAGAACACATGTTATTAATGCCACTGGGGGAAAAAGTCGCTCTGTGTGTTTTCTTTGCGCAGATGTTCACATGTGTTTCTGTTGTGTAGCTCAGAGAAGAGGCCATCACACACACACACACACACACACACACACACACACACACACACACACACACACACACACACACACACACACACACACAGTGAGTAAGGTGAGAGGGAACTTACCCAACAGCAGCAGCTTAACCTCTCTCGCCGCCTTCTCTCCATCTTCCCTCAGGTTTTTATCAATCATTTTAGACCTCTCGGCCGCGGCTTTATCTTCCTGACTGACTGTACAGCCCATGGTTCCCAGTGCGCGCTTCAGGGCTGCTGCTTAGTGGGAAGTTTCACCAGGGAACCCCCTTTTTCGCTTCTTCTGAAAGACGAGGACTGGAGAGGAGTGAGACGACTTCCCTTTACGAAGAGTGGCGACAAAGCGTGACGGAGTCTGTTCATCCGCGAAGGGACCGAAAATCATAAAAAAAAAACTCACGGTTTCCTTCTGCGAGGTGAACTTGACTTTTTTTTTTTTTACAGTTTTCCAGCACTCGTAGCTTCTACTGAGCGAAGAAGTTTTGTTTGACACAGGAAAAAGAAAGAGAAAGCCCGAACAACTTTTCGCGCACGGTGGTTTGACTTTTTAGGTTGCGCGGAGTTTTCTGCAGTAAAACATGGGAGCGGGTTAAAAAACGGGACACGAAGTTCCGCAGAAGCACTGAAAGTATCCCAGCCCGAGCACACCACCTACACGCACTCGCCCCTCGTCGGTGGCCGTTCGCCTCCCGCGTCTTATCGCTCTGTGCTGTCGCGTGAAGTCCCGTCAGCGTCGCGGATTCTTTCCCCCGCGTGCAGATTTCTCACGTTTGAAGCCACACCCGTACCCGCCGCGAAGCGAAGCAGCGACACGGCGCCGTCTCCTCCCAGCTCTCCGCGCAACGGCAGCAGCGAACAGCCTTCGCCGAAAGAAAAAAGAAAAAAAAAACGCTTAGCCCGAGTGCATCACGGGATATGTAGTCAAATGGGACAGTTTCCTTCATGGCCCATTGGACATATCTGTGTTAGTGTATGATCTGGAGTTTATACCATCTTCAGATTTAGATTTAATTTATCATACACAGTACGATATAGGCAGTGAAATGCTTCAACGACCATCCGCGACCTTAGAAATGTTGAAAAATAGTTAGAATAGAATAGAATAGCCTTTATTGTCATCGTACAGTGTACAACAAAATTGGATTGTTACTCCTTTTGCTGCACAAGACGCGGATGCATATAAAAAATACAATGATAGAGTGGAAAGTAGTTCAAACAAGGATCAAACAATTACATACACAGAATATATACACGAGATTGCAGAATTAATGTAGTAATAGCAGCATTCTGTACTACATAGAAATTCAACAGTATCACAATCCATATTATTGCACAGTGTCCCCGTTGAAACATGGCAGCATCTATTGCACAATGGGCGAGTTCAATGCCACCTATAGGATAATATTGCACATTGACGCTATATGTTTAGTTTGAGAAGATCGGGTTTACCAGGATCATCTGATTGTGTGTTTATTCACTGCTGTGATAGCTCTGGGAAAGAAGCTATCCCTCAGTCTGTTTGTCCTGTTACAGGAAATAGGTAGAAAATAAACAACAATATATAAACTAAAGCAAAGTGTTCCAGTGAGAGAAGAAGGAAAGAACTATAGAGTGACAAGAGATATTAAGATGAACATGTGTAAATGGAATGAAATATAGTGAACGTCCTTGAAGTGTGCAGACGTGTGTCTGTGTAGATGTCATTTTCTATACACCCCACGGTGTGAAAACAGGAGGTTTATGTGAGTCACAAATACAATTCGACTTGATTTTTGTTTGTTTTTGTTACAGATTCTGGCTGTAGTAACAGCAGAATTTAACCAGAAACTACAATGACAGAATGCTGTGGTCTAGTTTGTCTCTTGTGGGTCTATGCATAGAAGTGGATGCAGGGTTTAAAGCTGTCTACAGACAGAATGATGAAAATACTCTCTGTTCTTTGTGTCAGACCAACACATGCCCTCTAAAACAGTCTGGTTAATACAGTGCGTTCTTCCACGTGACTTTGTTTAGTTTAATTTCAAGTACTCTTGTTTCACAATAAGAAACCAGCTCATGTGGATGTTATATTTTTCTGTCCGTGTTAGCGTGATGCAATAGCGCAGCCAAAGCTGCGGCTGTTATCCTTAAAATAAACTCCCACTGCTGCAAACATACACACGCTAGGGTTACTACTGTCCGAGCCGTCAGTAACACATTGCTCAGCTTGACACGTAACGTACTGTATATATCTATCTGTGATGTTTCTCAGTCATCCAGGTCATGGTTATCTCAAAAAGGTTTTATTCAATAAATATATCCAATATATATCATTTCACATTTTTTTCTTAGAACGATTCTTATGTTTAGATGCTGTAGATCTTAGTTATGAACTATTTGCCATCAGTTTAGTCAGAGAGGGCAGAGAGACGATGAAGAGGAGAAAGTGCAGGTCCACCCTCATGGTACTGCTATTATATAGCAGTACCATGAGGGTGAGGAGGCAGCCCTAGTTTAGATTACGTCACCAACTGTATGTTTCCAATACTTGAAAGAATAACAGTAAGTATTTTACACAGTTTAAGTATCAATCTCTATATTAGAGCTATGATATTACTAAAGTTAGTTAATATGCCCAAAGACATCTGGAATAGAACAAGCATTTTCTACACACTACAGACATCTGAGAAACTAATAATTAAATTTAGCATATTTCTTTAATCTCTGATGACCTGTAGTGGTCACTGTATTGTTTATTATAGCAAATATACAGTACTACATTCAGTTGGCAGTGTATTTGTCATAGAACGTGGCAGGTACACCAATAATAATACCCAGACTTGAGAAAGCCCCCTGAAATGAAAGGGTGAAACGTCGTCAAGAAACCAAACAAGTCCAGTTGCTTTGGATGAAAGCCTTTTTGAGATAACCATGAACCTGGATGACTGAGAACCTTCACAGATATTATGCCAATAAATCCTCCTTCCTGAAGGTTATCATTTCCACTTTTGGTAGAGCTGTTTTACCTGTATGATTCCACATCAGTCTAACAAGAAAACTCAGTGTCATAGTTTTAGGTTGGTGCAACTGTTCCGTAATGAGCTGCCAGCTCTGTGTAGCTGTTAACAAATACATTAATGAACAATAATCAACTCGTTCTCTGGTAGAATTTAAATAAAGTTTAAATTAATTGCTGGTATCCAAAGTACAATACACCACTGACACATTCACTCACAGAAGCTGAATTAATCCAAAGGAATTCAATTCAATTCAGTTTTATTTATATAGCGCCAATACACAACAGACGTTATCTTGAGGCACTTTTACAGATTTAGGGTTTAAGACCTTACACATTATATAAATATATACAGAAAAACCCAACAGCCTCACTTGAGCAAGCACTAAGGTGACAGTGGAGATGAAGAATTCCCTCTAATGGAAGAAACCTCCAGCAGAACCAGGCTCAGGGTGGACGGTCAACGGCTCGACTAGTGGGGGCGAGTGGTCAGAGGAAAGAGAAAAGAACAACAGGCAAATCAAAGAGAACAACAAGGGGCAGCAGGGAGAACACCAGGCAGGTTGGTAGGACCAGCAGCTGCACACCAGATATCATACTACTCCAAGCTGCGGATTCCTGCAGAAAGGTATAGAGAGGGGGG
>JAUMHF010000021.1:10484579-10517342 GCA_032359275.1 Microctenopoma steveboyesi
CTGCAGAAAGGTATAGAGAGGGGGGACAAAGAGGATGAAGCAGAACTACAGGAGAGAGAAGACACACAGTTAGCAAACGAGCTTTAACTAATTAACTAACTTTATCATAAAGAAGAAGAAGAAGAAGAGGAAGCCTAATCTTAAAGATAGCGAGGGTGTCTGCCTCCCGAACTGTAACTGGGAGCTGGTTCCACAGAAGAGGAGCTTGATAGCTGAAGGCTCTGCCTCCCATTCTACATTTAGAAACTCTAGGAACCACAAGTAGACCAGCACTGAGAGCAAAGTGCTCTGCTGGGATAATAAGGTTCTATGAGGTCTTTAAGATAGGATGGGGCCTGATCATTTAATGCTTTATATGTGAGGAGAAGGATTTTAAACTATTCGTCTATTCTAGATTTAACAGGAAGCCAATAGAGAGAAGCTATGGTAGGAATGCTGTGGATTTTTTTTAAATCATACAAACAAACTTACCAAAGACAAATCCTTCAGATGGGCAGACTGGTTTCCAACAGCTGGTGTCCTCTGTGGTGAAGACAGTTGCTGCCCCCTCTAGAGGTCATCAATAAACGTTTTTTCACAAGGGGTTTCTAAGCTGTAAAATTAGACTAAAAACAATTTATCTTTTGCGTAATGATACATATAGCTCTTCAACTAATTCCTACAGTTCTATAGTGTCATCTTGTGGTCTGTTTCCTGACCCATGAAAATTGAAGACATCGACTTAACCACTCACACATTTTGGTTTCCAACCTTGTCTTCCAAACATTTCATATAGTTGTGTCCTGATTGTCATATAACAGATGCAAGTTATGTTACCTCATTATCTTTATTGCAACATTGTTTACAGTACAATACTGCCAACAACATATTAAAATATATAGAGATACAGGAAAATAGACATGAATTGAGGGACAAAAGGGTTTAAAAGCACTTTGAAAATGATTACGTTTATATTTTTTAATTGGACTAAAACTTTAATTGCTATTTACATTATACAAACTAGATATGCATATAGAATATAAAGGGTATACATTTATATACATTATTTATAAATGCTGACCAATGTCAATATTTAATATGTTACTATTCAATCATACATTTCACACAGAGACTCACAACACTGAGATCTAAATAGAGATCATCTGGTATCAGCCACTAAAAGAGTGATTTCACTTCCTTTTTTTTTATTCGATTTTTTGCACATTTTGAGGTTTTGCAGTGTTTTGTTTGTGCATCATCGTAAAACAGGTTATAATAATAATAATTTCACTTAGTAAATAGTTTATCATACACACGTACACAACTAAGGTCAAACTAGAAAAGGGAAACTGGCTATAGATATAACTATTGCGCTGGTGGCTGATTCAGATGATTTCGCCCGTCTACAAGGAGTAAAGACAATCAAATGTCTGACTGAATCAAATAAAAATGGATTAAAAGAGGACTGGTTTGTAACAAATGAACAAGACAATACTCAGTTACCCATACATCACTCATTGTAGTGTGGTGTAACAGATTGTATCATAAAAAATTATGAAATGTAGGCAAGTACACCAGCTCACTAACAAGTCCAAGTTAGTAGGTTAGGTCTACTAACAAGCAACAATGAAATCACTGAAATGAGCCAAACTATACCACTGATGATATATCACTGTACCACTATAGAAGACAATTGAAATTAAAAAAAAAGAATCATTAACAGGTTTTGCATCTTGCATCTCTGATTCAGGTTCAACTGATATGCTCGAATAAACATTAAACATGGAATTTAAAACAACAGCTCTATCGAGGCTAGGAGACAATCACACGCATTATACTTCTGATCACTTCTGAGTACAGGTCCAGGTTTAACAACACAACTGCATAATACTATAGATCAAATACAGTGGAGCCATGTTTGCTTTTTTTAAACAACACAGACACTTAAAAATCCTCCAGCAGTACATCCAAAACCATTTGTTGATTTTATCTACAGAATGGACTGGAGGAGGAAGTTAATGATCACGGGGGCTCACAGGAAGGCTAAGCTTAACATTATTTCAAGTACTGTTTGAGAAGACATCAATTTTATACCATCAATACATCGCAAACATTCTCATAAACCTACAGTAGAATGATTTTAGTAGTCATACAAAGCAGTCTAGTGAATGGGATGATGTCTTAAAAAGAATTTGTCTGTGCTTCAACTTGTCTCGGCCATAAGAAGTTGTGCTTGTCAAAGGAAAGTGCTAATGCTAACCACCGACCTTTTGCGACTGAGTGATCCCATGTGCGTCATTTCCTTCAGGGATCAAGCTTGTGCTGGACGCAGGAATATTTACAGACACAAAACAGTAAGTCACCCTGTTGTTGTTTTACACATGTTTTGGTTCAATCTCTGATTACTTCCAGTAAATGTTCAGAAACAACACATGAGCTCATCCCCGCTCAGTGATGGGGAACACTGATCTGTACTACTTTTCATTTCATTCATCACTTTTATCTGTACAATCCAACTGATAAGGACTTCTATACCATTTATCACTGTTGTGTATACAGTAGTGATAGTAATAAAGAAACTCTCTTTGCACAATAAAGGCATGCTTTATATAATGATCTGCACAGCATCCCATCAATCCATACTGCATCAACTGAGGTTTTCTATCATGTAGAGATTAATAAAAATATACATCTAGATTTTATTGAGTAGGAATGTTATGATAGATGTGCTAACAACACTGCACCACATGCTTTCTGTGGTTTTGCACCCTGCTCTGTCAGAGGTGACGATTTTAACACCTCTAAATCTTAAAATAAACAGCAGCAGCTCAAGTTGAAAATGAGTAACTAAAGGCTACGTGTCTTAAAGGAACAGTTCAACAGGGTGCGGTTATGCTAAGTTAACCGGCTGCTGGCTGTAACTTTATAATGACAGTGGTTTTAAACTTCTCATCTAAGTAAGAGAATTTCCCATAAATGCTTAACTATTCTATTTGTGCAATAGCTTTTTAGTATCGCTTTCCTCTGCAGGTACATAGAACTGTAAATATATAGTTATTCAAATACCTCGGTGTATAAAAATAATAACAACAATAATAATAATAGACAACATGAATATAATAAAATTATTCAATCGTTTCTCGGATTATTTCAAAAAAGGTTTTTCAATGGCAACTGGATTTGTTTTATGTCATTGAAAAACATTTTTTGAGATAACCATGACCTGGATGAGAATCTTCGCAGACGTTTCTCAGATTGTTATAATCTGAGTAGCAGTGTGAAGTATCATAGCTCATCCTAGAAAAGGCAGGGATAGCAACAGGGACAGGTATATAAAGACACAGCATCCTACCTGACTCTGACAGCCTTCAGAGGTCAACATCAATCTTTATGCATCTGTCCTCCCAATGAATTCAGACTTTACTGGTCTGCATGAGCAGTGACTATTTGGCAGAATGCACAGTACAATGTAAAGTGATTTGAATGAGAGTGATTGCAAAAGGACAGAAAGCTGTCATGACCTCTAGTCTCCGTCTCCATGGACAATATCCCCTAATGGAAAATATGGGTGATCCAAAGCAAAAAGAATCGCATAACAACACAGATCTGAATCAACAATTTAAAATCTGAAGTTAAAAAATGTAGAATGGACGGTGGTGCCTAATGACCACTGCTGGCTTTATTGTTGCCCGATGTCCAGTCAATGATGATAAAGCTGAGACTCATTATCATAAACAGGAAGCCAATCCCAGCAAAACAGGCAGCCTGGAGGAGAGAATGAGTAATGAAAGTGACAGAGACAGGAAATCATTGAAGGCACTTTAACTGGATGCACACTGTTTGAGCAGTGTTACAATATTTACTGTAACTTCCCTAGTAAACCAAAACCTGCTGCATCCTTCAGTGTTACATGTGAGCGTAATAAACATTTCTAGTTTTTATTGTTTTATTGTAAGTCAAACAAATATTAGAGAGTGTTATAACTGATAACACCATTCACAATACAGGCACAACAGAATGCACCTCTCCTCGCTTGAGCCGTTTGTGATCACAGTTGAAAGAAATGTGAGTGTTTTACCCACAGAGGGCAGCAAAACACAGCTTTTCAAAGTAAGTAACTAAGTTATGTGTGAGACTTACAACAACTGACCTCACTGCTCCAGCCACTGCTCTCTAAGGGGTCGTGTCACTGTTTCAATGTGAATTTGAGTTTTTTTTTAGATTTCAGATACCTTCAACCTCTAAACTCCAATCACCATCTGGCAGCTCAAAATTACTGTTATTGAATGAGCAGCTGAATTACAGTGATCAGTCAGCGCTATGGTTCCCTGTTATTTTTGTGTGATGCTCACCAGGATTTTGGGCACGGAGCGCAGCGGCTCCTCTTCTTTGGGTACAATACGAATGTAGAAAACAGCAGGGAAGATAAAAATGAGACACGGAGCAGATGTGGCACCTGGAATAAAAACACAAAACAAAGAATAATTAATGAATATAATGCTTGATAAAAAGAAATTGTTGAATGAATATTATGAAGTATAATATTGATGTTTAAAGGGTTGATGATGCTTCTCATGTTATGATGTTACAATCAGTATAACGTTTGTCAAGTTAGTTGCTTTTCTTACAGTCATTATGCAAAGACTACATTAAGCAAAATATAGTCACTTTAAACCATTCAGTAGTGTGTGTAGATGGCCAGGCAAGTTTTAACATTTCAAAATAATCTCTTGAAGCTTAAGTGAACACACACATCAAGCTTTCGTCTATGTAACATCGGCACCCAACTTCACAAAAATGTGCTTATCTCAGGAAGGTTTTTCAGTGGCAACTGGACTCCCGTGCTCTAGAATGGAGGGTGAAACATTCTCAAGGAACTAAAACAAGTCCAGTTGCTGCTGAAAAACCTTTTTGAAATAACCATGACCTAAATTAATAAGAATCTTCACATAGTAGTGGCATTTGTACATCAGCTTCACACAATGTGCTCTAACCTACCAATGATCCCAAAGATGTTCAGGATGTTGGGGGCAAAGATAACCAGCAGGTTGATGAAAGTGAGAAGAACCAGGGCAATAGCAATGTGGCGGGGCCAGTAGAAGGTCTTGTTGGGAAACATCATCTGCTGAATTGCTCTCCGCACCTTATTGTAGCAAAATAGGCATTTTCAATTGCTTAAAAAGTTTAAATCAATGTAGAGTTAATGTGAGTGTAATGCGTAAATCTTAATTTGTACTTACAGGAAAGAGCACGATGGGTACAGTGAGTGTGACAGCAGTGAGCACAGCCACACGCACACACAAGATCAAAGTGTCATATGGGTTAACACGGCTGTAGGTGTGGAGCAGCTCTGCTTCGACATTACCTGGAAGAGATAAAAAATACAGTGAAACAGAGTTTGTCTGAGCATGATGAACCTCTCTCTCCAAACTAGCATACTATATAAACTAGCATATATATATATATATATAGATATATATATCTATGTATATATATACACACACACACATATATAATATACACGTATATATATATATTTTTGTTTGCTTTAATAAATTCATTTTTATTATTAATTTAACTGCATATTGGTCAAATGTACTTGTTATGTTTCCATGTCCAATAAAACCTTTATATATTTTGATGTGTAAATTGTTACTGTAAGATCTACAGTATGATCACTAGAGGGGGGTAAATGCATCTGGCTGTTTTCTATGTTGATATTATTTTGATATGAAAAAATGGCAACAATCAACTCGATTAAAGAACATATGGAAAATAAAGAAGCGACACAAGTTAGTGCAAAAATACAATAGACAGATACAGATGGACACGCAGACAAACAAGGAGACATGAAAGGATAAACAGAATATTCAGCCATTGGAGGAGGACCAGGCCTCACCATAAAAAGTTAGGTATCCAAAAAGAGCAGCCAGGAAGTACATGACGTACATGACTGCAATGGAGATGTTTGCCACATGCTGCATCTTTTTCTTGCTGGCACTGAAATCAGAAGATATTGCCATGTGATGTCACACACAAACAAACCACATAAAGTACACACAAGTAGACTGTC
Source organism: Microctenopoma steveboyesi (assembly GCA_032359275.1). NCBI lineage: Eukaryota > Metazoa > Chordata > Actinopteri > Anabantiformes > Anabantidae > Microctenopoma > Microctenopoma steveboyesi. The sequence continues at coordinate 10,490,632 of JAUMHF010000021.1, forward strand.
AAAGTACTGTATCATGTCCATATAGAAAATATGTAGTACAGTAAAAAAAGGTTCAACACCACATCCTAATTAATCATAGGAATACAAGCATCAGTGGTTCAAGCAGGATGACCTTAAACTAACAGCATGCTATACAAGCAGTGCCAACTCATTTCCAAATGTGAAAGCAGTGCATGTGACTAGGTCATGATCAGCCAAGCACAGCGCAGACATAGCTTTGGTCTTTGTTAGGCAACTGGCCTCATATCCTAAAGTGTAACGGCATATTTCCATCATGAGAACATACTTGCGCAGCTCTGTGTAGATTGGCAGGACCTCAGGGTGGCACACAAAGGCAAACGCCAGGATGGGAATTGTGTAGGCCGTCTGAAAATGAACCCCAACATGTCACCATAGATACAGCAGCACCCTCCCAGATGTCTTACCACCAACCTCATGTTTTACTGCCCATTAATCCCACAGACACATTACAGAGAGCTAATTGTTTCCCTGTGATTAAGTTGGAGCTGGTAGCAGAATAGCCATGGCCTATTAAACAGTGCCTTACTCAGGAGGTACTGGCCTAACTAGCTCAGGTTAGAAAAGCTCATAAATCTAATAGATGCTAATAGAGACTTCATGGGATTTCACAAAAATCAGGAACAATGAGTCGAGACGAGTTGGCTAAATCTGTGGAAAGTAAAAATGTTTCATTACAAGCAGTGAAATGTTGCAGTAAAAAAGATTGAAGACAGTAACTGTGCTTAAGAACCTTTAGAGAGTCTTGTCCTGTCGTGAAGGTATGTACTGAGTAAAATGCACTTAGAGAAATGTCAGGTCTTTCCCATTTTAATCATTACCTCTCTCTATTGTCCACAAAGGGCAAACTTAATGACTCCACTGTAAGCAGGAGAATGCCAAGGAAACTTTCCTCTCTTCTGCTGATATGAGCAGACAGCTCCAGATGTCAGAGTTCACCTCCGAGCCTTGGATTATTCACAGGCTATTGTCTATCATCAAATGCTTGTTAAAAGCTCTGATCTCCTCTAAGGTGCAAATGAGTGCTTGAAACCATGTGTAATCTCCATGCTTGGACTGTGATTTGTCTCTGGCAACATGCTGAGGATGACTGTGACATCTGTGGGCGGCTGTCAGTGGCCATGGCAGTGAAGGGACATTTGCAGTTTCGCACTGTGTGACATGCGTAAACCTACTTGTGAGTTGAGGTTGACCATTTTGGGAATGCAGGCAGGGTCTACCACTTCCTCGACACTGACATTGAGTCTAATTGCAGTGTCGTTGCTGATGCCCGCAATGGGACAACTGATATTGAACTTCTTGTAGATGACCTGTACAGTTCAGAGGAGAAAGGCATTAAGAACAAACAAACGCTACGCAATACCGTTAACATAAAACCAGGCAGAAAACGTGGCAGAGAGAGAGCCAGAGAAAGACCAGAGAGAGCGATGCATAGAATACAGCTCACACATCCAAAACTAGGTCAGAAAGGAGAGGGAACCAGCACAGTCTGGAAATGCCACATGCAAACATTAGTCAAGGAAGAGATAGAGTGTGGGGAATACTGAGATGATATTAAGGTAAAAATCGTGTTACAGGCTAATCCCAGCGCATCAGCGCATGATGTCTGACTCATATGCATGTACGCATGTCAAATCACAGGACTTACGGAAATGAGGAAAAACACCATGCAGCTCAGGGAGAAACCACTGGTGTATCCCAGGTATCCTAAAACACAAAGGCTCAATTAGCACTTCTCTTCTCTCGGATTACACGGTCACGCTTAATCTGAAATATGGAAATACAGGTAACTCAATAACAAAACTGTGTTTTGCATTTCGTAGCAGTCTCAGAGCTAGAACTTAAGTGCATACTACTCAGAACAAGGGCTGTGCGTTTTGGCCCCCATTTAATACAGCACAGTCGCTTTCTGGGTGAAATGTGACAAGACATCTGTGCACAGCAGCAACTGTTCTAGTCAAAGTCCATCTCTATATTGTTTTAGGATCACCTTAAAAATCCCTGAAGCATTCTGTTAACTACTAACTAGTGGACTGAAAGCAGCAATTGCTGCCGAACCATATCTTTAGCATTTTCTTCCTTTCAAACCCTGCAGTGGACTGAACTCACTAGATGTGCTGGAGTCAAAGCTACAGTATCACTGAACTCTGACCGCAAAAACTGACTAACTCTGTTTTTTCCTTGATATTTCAACAGGCGACAGACATCTCAAAAGGGATCAGAGGTTTGTTATCAAAGCAGAGGACCAACGTTCAAGCCCTCATGATTACAAACCGTCCTTGAAGTATCCTTGAACTCAACGCTATGTAAAACCCTAAGACCACAGATCCTGTTGTGCCTAGTCCTGCTGCGACTGCTGAGAGATTAATGAAACATACACCCTGTTAAAAGCAAAACAAATCACTGCTCATTAATTCAGTGCAATTGAGGATTTTGTTGCTACAGCCTTACTTTGTCTGGTATGATTATAATGCAGCTAATGTTAGCAAAGGTAAAACAACACATTATCTAAAACATTACCCAAACTGAAACACAAAAGATTATCACGCTCACCTAGCTGTTTCATGAGAGCCAGCGGTAAAATGACTGCAACGGACACAAAGATGACAAGGTAGTTTCCATTCAGGTACCATTCACTGCAGAGAGGCACAAAGACACAAAGTTTATCTGCACTGATTTCAATGTCACTCGTCTTAAACACGTCTATCACTTTCAGGTATGTTAAGCACTGTGTCAGATACTGATCATGAGCACACACATTATTCGCCAAGTACGCATAGTTTCATTCACAGCTTAACAGACAAATCAAACTCAGTGGTTCCCAAGACATAAAATATTCACAATAGAAAAAATAAGCCTCTTTTCTCCTTGTATTGTAGGAAACAAACAGTAGAGGCATTAAGGAAATAACGGTCATATTCTTTTTATTGTTTATGAGAAATGATTCCCCTTTCCTAAGCCGACTCTTTAAATGAGACAGCTTAGGAGAAAAATGATTGAGATATAGAGTCTTTTAACAGATATTATACTGATGAGGGGTGAGGTTGCAATAAGGGAACACACCTGCTCAGAACTAACTGAGAAACTATTTATGAACTAAATACCAAAATGGTTGTTTTTGGCCAATCCACAAATGAAATGGCTAAAAAAGGAACTTTTTGAATTGAATGAATGCTGTTCATTTCCACTGCCAAACAAAAAATATAAAAATAAGAATCACCGTTAAACATATGAAAAACTCAGCCTACCCACACAACAATGGACATCCTTCTGTTTCATGCACAGCCATATTTAGCAAACAAACATATGTGAGTTTTTTTTACTATGTGGGGTGATTCGTTTCTTGTCTTCCGTCGGGTGTGAGACACTGCAGAGATGTGAAATCTGCTGTAACACATAAAGCCGCTCGCATCTCAAATAAAAAGAGGCTCATCCATCCTGTTGTTAACCATGCCTGTTACAGGTTAGGAATATGAACACACACCCCACTAGCATGGTGAGATGCCACTGGCGTGGTCTTAACTGTCGATTCAAATTATTCGTGATTGTTGACCACAGCCCAGCATCAAGTACTGCTACACAGAGTAAACAGAGGTGACGCGGAAATAGTGTGGACATAAATCTAAACATAAAACATCACATCAATCTAAATATATATTGCAAACATAATATCAGTGGCAGGCTTTATTCTATGTACTTGCATCATCTATATGTTAGCTCTGTTTTCGGAAATGGGACCACCCTCCGCTGAAAAGACTTCTACTTGCAAATATTTAATCTTCTCTCCCTCCTCTTTGTCACGCACCTCTCTTTCAAAACCAAAAAAGTAAGTGAAGAGAGTTTCTAACTGGAGTAATGATCAAGAGAGTAACATAAATATACAGTTGCAATCCTCTTCACGGAAGTGAGGGTTGGGGTTGTTTGTCTGTGAGGCCACCTGCACTAACCAGTAATATCTTGTGGTTTACATTTTTAGCCGTGGAGTCTAGCTGTGTTTTGATGTGAGCATTTCTCACGTTGCAGTGATGCTCTATTCCTCAGGGGCCACTATCACAGCTGTTTTCACGCCAGCTGCTCTGCACATCCAGAGCAGCACCAGGCTTTGTCAAATACCACAGCCTGACTGTTTTGTGGAGGCTAAAATCTTTTCATACACACTGCATCAAGTCCCAAAGAACAGAGATGTCACACATGTGAAAAAAACACATTTGTATTTAGAGTAATGGTCTCAGTAATGCCGTCAGAACAATGTGACCTGGTCTGACGGCAACATGTAACTACAATTAATGAGTGAAAAATATGTGATCCCGTGACAACTCACCCATGAGGCTGTCCCACATTCAGAAATGCTTGGATGACTAGAGGAAACTCGTATTTGACGATGTACAGGTAACTGGACATGGCTGTGGAGTATATACGGACACGTTAACTAGTACTACCATATGCTGTCTCTTTAAACACGAAGACAGCCTCACACATGAACACATATTGTACATTCAGACAAAAATAATTCATAATCCCAGAAAAGTCATTCGAAATGAAAGTAAATGTCTATATGTCGGTATGAGGACGGATGATGCGTGTGATCTCACCTCCAATGTTTTGCAGTGTGATGGCGATACCCGCTGCCATCTTCCCTGGGGTCCCAAAGGCCCTGTAACCCAGCTGCTCATATGCACGAATACCTGAGCGACACACACCAGACACACGCACATTGTCAGTGTATTAAATCCATATCAACTGACTGTACACCTAGTGAAGGTTAGACATGACGTGTTGGGCAGCAGGTCAACAAGACATTGCTGACTAATTATTTCAAAGGTTTTGCCAAACAGAAGATGCAGCTTGCGACTACATACATACCTACAATACCAGATGACTTTAGCAGTAAATGGATGGAATATGATGAGAGAACTGCCACCACTGTAAGAAGTACCCTGAAACAAACATGAACATGTTTCTAAATCACTTTTATATCAAAAACTTTCACTTTAGTTTATGTTACATTTTTACACTGTACTATCTTGCAGGGTATTTATACAGCTGCACTACGAGCATACATTTTCTGGATACTAGTACATGGATTAGGTTGGAAGAGTCCCTGTGGCTCTTTATTACACTGGATTGTTACTCTAGCTGAGCCTGCTCTATCAACCCCTCTGCCCTGCCACATTTAGTAAACACACACCATATGGACACTTATACAAAAGGGTTCCAACGTAATTCTGAAGAAAGTGGAATGAGGAAATTCCTTTTTGTTCCTCAGAGGTGGAATAACCCACTTCAGTCACAGTTGGTCCATTTTCAGTAACAGACTCTCATGAAGAACTGTGCTTGCAATGGTCCTCTCACCACTGACCAATATGTACCGCTATCACATGTCGCTCCTGTTTATTGCAGCATTCTGCTGCAGTAATTATCTTGTATCATCCTTTTAATCATTGGCCTCTTCTGATTGGTTACTTGAAGAACTGTATATACTTTTAATTCTCTTTTGGCTTCACTCCCTGTTTTTTTTTTGCAAATTCTGCCCTTGTTCTTATTAATATTTCTCTGCGCAATTATTAGGTAAGTATCTTTTTTTTAAACATATCGAGCCATCTAGAGTAGTCTGAGCTGTGAACCCTGGGTCTTTCTAAAGAAGACATTTTCACATTGCTCATAACAGAAAGCCTCCTTTTTGATTACAGACAGGAACAGAAATCTGATTTAAAATGTCTTTCACAACGTTCTTGAGTTTGAGTTGATTGAAAACTCAGGTAACACATTTGCTTTGTTTCAATTTGATTCTATTCAGGGAAAACCTGTTGAAATATTTGTAAATATGAGCAGCAATGAGTTTAAACTGCATTTATTGTTATTTAGTGGCTAGCTTTAAATTAAAATAAGAAACATCACAATTCTAGGAATGACAAACACGCAGCACCAGGAACTTCTGTGAATGCGCCGCTGATCTACTGACTTTCTGTGACCGAATCCAACTCATTCCAACTATTCTTTACTTCTTTCCTCTTTCTTTTTAATTGGCGACATTAACTTTCTCTCACACACTCGCCCCAGTGATCTCTCTCCCTGGTTGGAAAGGCTAGACAGCACGTCTTACACCTCGACTTCAACTCTTGGCCAGTGAACAATTTTGTTGTTAGCAAGGCTGACTTGTAAGGGAGGATTTAGTTAAGTGGCAGTGGGAGGACAGATCTGCTGACAGCCAAATAGACTGACACACTCGGGTCACTGTTGCTCTGCTCACAGCTTTCCACCCCACTGCATTCACGCTGAGGACAGGGCAACTGATCCGCTAAAACCTCTGCACTGGCCACCAATAATCCATGTGTCAACAGTGGGCCACAAGGAAAATCTCTCCTATGTCCACATTATTCTCTAAACACTTCAGTACTTCCACATTATATATAAAAATAATGGGACAAAAGATAACAAATAAATAATATGCTTATTGTTTATGATTACATAAATAATGGCAGCATATATATTATATTTAATCACAATTAATGCATGATTTATTGTGATTACTTTACTGTGCTTGGCAGACGCTTTTATCCAAGGCGACTCACAGGGAGCGAGCGCTGGGTGTCTGGCTCAGGGACACACCTGCTAGGGGATGGACTAGGAGTCAGACGGGGTTCGAACCTGTGACCTTTTGCATCCCAGTCTGACGCTTAATCCAGTGAGCTACCAGGCTACCAGATTAATCTCAATATTACTGGCAAAATGTAGCTCCACTCAGACGTGAACGCACAAACACACAGAGTGCCGTTCTGGTGAGCATAGCGAACACACATGCAAACACGCACTCACAAAATAGTTTTTAAAAACACAGTTGACTTGTTTTAGAATTTTACTGCTGTTATTAAAAGAAGCACACAAACGTCTTGATTCCTTGAAGTGTTTGCGTTGGTGTCAGTTGTTTGGGCGACTTGCTGCATCAATGGTGTGTATTGTATTGTAAGTGATATGTCAGACTTCGAGTTCTCCAGTTACAGAAAGATTTATCTTCACAGTGATTACAAATAATCACTTGTAAAGGTTTCATAGGTCTAGTTCTTTTCTCTTAGGCCCACCTCCAAATGCTCTCATTGGTTGAGACACTCTTGATGCCAAGTGTATATATGTATGCTGCTTCGGTTGTATTAAGCATACATGTGATAAGAGAACTGCAGAGAGGCATTATTTTCGTAAAGCAGATGAATAAGAGACCTTTTAATTCTTCCAGATTCATTGTACTGACATTTTTTTTGTTGTTGAATTGTTGACCATTGTTTGATACAAGGTCAGGCAGCTAATGCAAACAATAACACAGCCTTTCATCTATAACAGGATGGATAAATACACAAGGAAGCATTTGGTCACGTACTATTAATTCTCACGCGATTACACGCATCCATCAAAGTGAAACGTAGACTAATCGGTTACAGTCCACTTAAGCCGAGTGTCAAAGACTTTGCTGTTTGGTGACACGGGTTCAGCTAATGCAGACAACAGACAGATTGAAAACGCGCAGTCACACAACTCGGCTCAAAATAAGTAGCTTTATGTAACACAAAGGAAAATCCTCCAGACTTGACTGCTTTAGAAACGAGTTCAAATAACATCCTTGAGTAATATTTTACGGTTCTGCTAACTGCTGAACTACAGAACTGACTTCTCAGCTACTTTAGATTTTGAAATATTTTGCTGGCATGCTCTTATGAAAAGAAAAGAACAAGCTGTGTCTGTTCTACTGTATAAAAGGGAAAAGAGAATTTCTAGATTTTCACCATTCTCACAAATCCACTGGCGCTAAGAGGCAGCAGGATGTGGCCTGGTAGCTCAATGGGAAATGCATTAGACTGGGGTGCAGAAGGTGGCAGGATCGAATCCCTGCCCAGACTCCTAAGCCATCCCCCTTACCAGGCGTGAGCAGGACACAAAGCGCTAACTCCTTCTACGTCGCTTAGGATAAAAAGCATCTGCCAACCAAAATAAAGTCAAGTAAAATATACATCCAAAATATCTTTTCACCTTTGGTGGTCTCTATTGTAAGGGTGCTTGCTTCAAGGGTGCTTAGTTAAATCTACATCATCACCTGATTTTTCTAGGAGTTTTAACACTGGCGGTTCGTTTAAATCAGAAACATTTATTTATTAGAAGCTGCATTGGACTGTCACATCATTATGTTCATCATTATGACAATGCTGAACCCAGAGGTTCAACGCAGACACATGGAGAAACTCGCATGGTTATTTTCTGCCTCTATGAATGAAATTACACTCATTACAGGAACAGTAAACAACTTCCAGTATGCTATTAAGCTCAACCTGTATAATTATCCATATCATAATAGACTATGGTGCCTGGTTAATACAAGACAATTACAACACTATTAGATGCTATTTACATGTGATGCAGAGCTCCACTTGAAAGACTTGAAAGAAAATGAGTCAGACAACATCATGTTAGCTCACAAAATAATAATATAACTCACAAAAACAGGATGACCCCTGTGTTGGCCATAGCGTACGCCAGTCCCAGGATTCCACTTCCCATGATTGCATTTCCCAGGTTGAAGACTGACATCCCAAAAGAGGTTTTTCCTTCAAACTATAAAACCAAAACACACAAGAGAGAAAGTGAAATCCACTGCTAATGCTTGCAGGTTTTGGATATAACTAAGATACGACCTCGAAAGGGCTGTTGCCTGTGTTTGGACTTACGTCTGTAAAGCGGGTCATCTTTTTGTCCTCGACGCCTGATAAGAACTCCTGGCTCTCTGGAAGGTTAGCCTCTGTATTTTCTGTTCTCAGGGAACTAATGAGAACAAACAATGTTATACAAATATGATGTGACAACACAAAAACACAATTCTGTGCAAACAATGCAGTGACTTTGTTTTAGAACAGGCTGCGGTTTAGAACAAGTTATGTTTTGTTTATCTTTTTCCGTTTAACACCACAAGTGAAACAAAGAGCCAACACTGAATTTCAAACATTCTCTAATTATTATTACATACATACCTAGCATTCTGGGCACTACTAGGTACAGTTTCCCTACAAGCAGTGTAGAAAGTGTCCATCCATCACCAGATGACAGCACAAATTGGAAAGACAACACCCATGTCATAATATAATAAGGCAAATAATACAGTGAATGGATGTATAAATTATCATCTGTATCCTTAAGAGAGACATTTTTAATCTAATCATTTATTATCATAAATAAAGCAAAGGTAAGAAAAATATGACCAGACGACCAATAATCTAATAATTAGACACTTAGCTCATTCCTCTAAACAAAACAGATAAATGTTCTGCACCTGGAACATAATTAACGTTATATTAACAGAATTTGCCGTTACAGAAATAGTGTCCTGAAAAAGTATTTACCCCCCCCTCACTCATTCATGTCTTTGTGCAGCCAATACTTTTGGAAAGACAGACCATGAGCAAACACTCACATTCACACCTATGAACACTTTTTTGATTCTTATTAAAATCTGTCACTAAGTAGCCATTTTTGCTTGGTTCCAGATCTTTTAATTGCTGCACATAACAATAATAAGAATTTACTTCCGCAAACACAAAACCAGCATAATCATCAGGTTACATACTGTATATATAAAATGTATCAACAATATTTCTCTTTCTGTAGAAACAAACAATTTATTACCGAAGAATTATTAACACATCATTGTGCCCTGTGTTATCAAGGAGTACTGTATACTCACTTTTCACCATCCTCTGCAGGAGTTTTGGCCGATGCAGCGATCTCCTCCCCGGGTTCGTGGCCTTTCCCATTAGGAATAGCATTCCCCTCAGCAGGAGCCGTTTCCTCAGCTGGTCTATGTTCACTCATAGCTGCACAGGTGGCTCAGAGTGTATGTATGTTGAAATGTTTGATGAAATGTTTGGGAAGTCCTATAAGGATGAAGTATGTATGTTCCTCTTTGGATCTGTGGAAGGAAATATGCGGGAAATTAGCACAATATGCAATTCTTCTACTTATTTATTGAATTTATTGAGGACATTCAAATGAGTCTGTATCTTGGCTGATGTCTAGATTGTGTTCTATGATAAGCTTACATATATAACATGGGTTTATTATAATTATTATTAGTATTAAAATACAAAACATTTACAATTATAACCTCTGACCTGAATTTTGGGTTGAAGGGCTATGTTATTTTTGGCTACAGAATCCTATTTATTCTAGTTCCATTTTGAGTGGGACTCTGAAAACCAGTGCAGTTTACAGCTCTAAGTGAGGTTGCCTACCATAGCATCACAGATCAGACTTTATTTGTGTGAGACCTGAGTTGCAGTTTTTACAGCACATGGCTTTATTGACAGGCTTGCCTGACCCTAAAAGCAAGAGACACTGCAGTTTCAGTAAAACGGCATCTTAAGAAATTGCACTTTTAATGCACCTTACTATTTACAGTACAACCCAGTATTATGTTTACAGTACAGCGTTAAGCTTAAGCAAGTGCAATACGATGTATGTAGGAATGACAAAACCGTGTTAAGGTTCTTATCTTGATCATTTATCTTTATTTATTAAGTAATTTACTGTGCTTGGCAGACGCTTTTATCCAAAGCGACTCACAGGGAGCTAGCGCTGGGTGTGTGGCTCAAGGACACACCTGGTAGGTGATGGACGAGGAGTCAGACGGGGTTTAAACCTGCGACCTTCTGCATCCCAGTCTGGCGTTTAACCCATTGAGCTACCAGTCCACTTTCTTTTTTCTGATTGTGATCTATGTCTTAATATTTCCCAGTATGCAACAATGACAATAACCAGTTAGTAAGTCAGTTATTCTGAAGTAGAGAGCTCTATGAAAAAACAATCCTGATATGCAGTTTTATAAGCAATACCCGTTATTCCTTCATAAGTTGACTAGTTCCACTCATATGTACCATGATACCACGGTGACATCACGAGGCTGCCTGGATGGAATGCCTTCAACACTGGCACAAGTGTTTCCTAGTCAAATGTCACTGTGACTGACTCTTTGTGAACTCCGAGGAACGACTTAAGGGATTTTTTTCAAATCCTCCACAAATGTCCGCTTAAACCCAGGGTGACATTATTACAAGCTGACCTTCAAACGTCAAGGTTATTGTAACCGCATGCCCATGCTATTTTTGTGAATGCCCTGAGAGAGTATCAGTGGAGTAACGTCAAATTCAAGACATTTAATACTCTGGCCTACCTGTTACAAAGCATTTTGTTTAGATGTTGCATTTCCTGGACTCATTTAAAGTCCAGTTGCCACTGAACAGCATTTATTGAGATATCCATGACCTGGACAACTCTGAATCTGCACATTATTAAATAAATATACATTTAAATCATAAAAAAGGAATAATTATAAATAGAATACAGGATCATGCACCACCATAAGACAAAGCGCTAAAAGACTGCTACCATACTTAAAACATTCTCAGTGTCAATCATAGCAGTAGATTAAGTATAAGTATCTAGTACACGTACCAAGTTCCCACTATATTAGTCACAATACAGTGTTGAACAAGAATGAGTCTTTCAACCATTACCATAAATAATTGACACATCAACTGACAGGTCTACACACAGAGGAAACAGAGCTCTTAGTTAACTGTGACACGCTGAGCTTTGCGTCAGGCCTCAGTTTCCTGGGTATCTAGTTGTGGTGTCTTAGCTGACCAGCTGGCTTGTGGGGCCCAGAAAGCCTCCTGTGATGTATGCATCTCCTGGATGCTGTTGACCAAATGACCTCAAATGATGTCTATAGCTCTAATGCATAAACAACAGTGGAGGCTACATTGGAAAGCCACAAAAGAGGAACATACACACAAATGGTGGAACCCCCAGGACTGGGATAAAAAGAGAAGAACCGGCTAGGACCAGCCTCACACCAGCTCAAGCCTCTTTGTGTCTCCATATTTTCTGCTTGTCAACATAGCAACATGCTCAGGGTTTATGTACTACCATCCCTGGCAACCACTGAATTGTCCTTGTTCCCTCAGGATTCCTACACTTTTTCGCCTGCTCCTACAAACGCAGCTCTTTGTAAAATTATTTTAACACCTCAGATGTAGTTTGAGGTGAATACATCCTGATTTTCATCTAGGACTGCTCAGAACCTGCCTTACCCACCGCATTGGTGTGAGCTTCACTGCACAGCCTCTCTATGTCTCTGGCTAAAGCCGGGCAACGTGGTTGGGCAGCAAAGCAATCTGCACAATGGCACATGTTGTGTGGTTTCCTGGGAACGGGTTGGAGAACAGTGCAAGTATTGTGCCAGGCATCATTATACTGGGGCCCCCTTGGCTGAAGTTCACCAGGACACTCAAGAGGCTGAAAAGGTATTTCACTGGGCTCTAACTGAAAAGACGCCACCTTGAATTCAGCAAATGCCAGTATCCTGTACTAATGCACAGTTCTAGCAGAGTTTCTGACGGCAGGAGTGGCAGAGGCAGGGCCCTTCTCGTGGGACAAATCACTGCACAGAACCACGCTGCCACTCAAATATTTTACAAATCACGAGGAGGTTGAAGTGAGCCATTCATGGACAATACGCAACGGACCGTCCAGCTACAAGGATGCCTCCACAATGGCCTTAAGTAACTATATTCAGGATTTTATTTAGTACTGAAAGGAGAACATGTGATAGTTCTGACTGTATGTTCTACTATACTATTGCTACTATAAGACACTTTTAATCTTTTAATCCTCCTGGTGAAACTAAGTTGTTTTTGAAGGGTTTCACTGGTCAAATCATAGATTATTGAAACTTAGATGGTAGACGGTTGGTTATAATGCTTGGTTATTCACATAATAAGCTGCTCACATTGTAAGGTTTTTTGTACAGTTCGTCTGTCTAGTTGATTTTAATCTGATTTGTTCAGTGACAAACCACCAACCATATTTTTAACCAGGAAAAGGAAAAATAAGGACTAGCATCAACACAATTGATTTTGGTTTTTTGCAGGATTAAACCCCAGTTACCATAGCACCCATGTGGTATAAAACACAAGCAGAGCTGTGTGTCCGTAAAAAAATATTCAGGCAAAGTCCAGGCAGCAGAACTGCTCTGTATTCTGTAGACACTATGTCCTTCTAAAACACATGTGCAACTGTCTGCATGAGCAGTTACAGTTCAATCTGTCCTCAAAGCAACGCGTTTCCAAGACAAGCAGTTCTCAGAATGCATTACATTACATTCGAATAAAGTGTAATTGTCATGTGTTTAATCTCCTAAAAGCACCAACATGTCATAGAAGAGAATAAATATTGCTCTAGAGCACACAAAAAATATCTTAGAAATGTCTTAACACTGCAACTAATGCTTACTGTTTTACAAACAAAATGTCAAATAGTTTATAATTTTCTCTAAATTTTCATTTTACATGAAAGGCTCTTGCTGGAGGAGATGGAACTCTACAATATTGGCCTTCATCTAAAGGAATTTTTTGGTTTTACAAAGCAAACAATATTTTGAAAAAAAGGAAATAAAGAGTTAATGCAACACTGTGATGCTGCTGGTGGGAGTAAATGAGTCTTTTCACAGCAAAAGCAGAGGCTATGTTTATTCAAGCCCTCATCCAAAACCTCACCTCAGTTTGCCAACACACATCAAGTGCATGTGGCTCAGTTCGCCGGTCCTGACGTAAGCAACTCTGCTAAGAGACGTCATTCCAGACAGGAGGAGGAAAACAGAGACGGGCTGTTACACTGAGTGTTATTCCTAAACTGATACCTGGAACAAATAAGACTCTGCATGCGGATTCTTCCCCACTTATTGATATGCGTGTGTGAATTTGGGTTTGCAGTTCATTCAGTGAATAATTAATTGTGTATCTTTGGGAGCACATGTCTGTGTGTGCAGCTTATGCGGTGAGTAATCTCAAACTGTAGTAATGCCTCCTCATCCACTACTTGATGACATTCTCGTGGGCTCTTGCCAGATAAGCTTTCTTTATTGAGACTCTAGTGTAATTGTCTTTATCTGCTCAATTGCTTTTTATTGATGCCCATGCAGTAAAAGCAGTTTTATCAAGAGGACTTGAATCATGATATTGTCAAACTGATTTCTGCAGCGTTGTCACATCTATGCACATCATTTGAAAGACACCAGAGCTCCTTCACCACAATGACATGAAAATAAAAAGTAAAAGCTACCACTGCTGTGAAAACCGTACTAAGGCAACAACATCCGAGGCAAATCATTTAACCATCCTTTCCATGAACAGGAAGAGATTTCCTGCAGATTAAGAGATTACGCATGGCCACAATTTCACAGATTCACAACACACCAGATCTATCAGGGAACATTTTATCATTAAACTCTAGGTTGAGACTTCCACTGCTGGCGGTCAGGATGATAGAGGAGATCAGATTAGGCCCCGTCTCACTCAAGCAGGAAATCAGGATGAAAACACTCAGGTCTCTCCATACAGGTCAGCATACGCACAAGCTAGTATAAAAATAGCTACAGAGGGCTGAATTTCCTTGGTGTTACCCTGCGTCATGTCACACAAAAAGCTGTGTTTAAGTGCTGCTGCATGTGCCAATGAACACAGCAGCTGTTTGAAATAAGCAGTAAACACTCAGTGAATGTGTCCAAAAACCATCTGGCTCTATTCTGGTCCTTCACACAAGGCTGAACATTTGCTTAAAAACTCATGATGACACACACACACACACACACACACAGTAAATAAAGCTGTTGTTTTCTGTAGAATCTTTGGACTTCCGGTGGTTGTACATCAGACTTTCTTACTTACAAAGATGAGCAGACAGACACTGCACTGGGAATAAGGATTTGTTTCTGATGATTTCATTGCAACCTGTACTTCAAATTTTATAAAGATTATTTTATGCAAAAAAATGCTGAACTTATTTGCAACAGTCTCCTGAATGCACACTTTAAGGACCTGCTCTCCCTTGTTGTCTTTCATAAGTGCTACGCTGTATGGCAACAGATGGCTGTCCAGCATCAGTATATCAGTAGAAACTCTGATGCCAGCTCTTGGAAGGAGTTTCCCTCTATCGCCTAACACCTCGCAGTAAAGCCTAAGTGCATCATGACAGCTATGAAGACACATAAATACAACAACCTAGAAGATAACAGCAGCCCTGCTTTCTTTGCAGAGACTGGGTATCCACACCTCAAATCCTTGTGTTAAGTTGGCATATCGAGGAACAGTCTGTCTACTGAGCTAATATCAGTCCCCATAAAGCTCTTAGTAGAACATCAACAAACCACTGCCCCAAACTGAAAATGTAGCAAATGCATTATTGTATTTAAGAACAGTAATATGATGTCTTTATATTAAACTTTAGACCACCGCTTAACTCAATGAGTTAAGCGTCAGACTGGGATGCAGAAGGTCGCAGGTTCGAACCCTGTCTGACTCTTAGTCCTTCCCCTACCACGTGAGCCCCTGAGCCAGACACACAGCGCTAGCTCCCTGTAAGTTGCTTTGGAAGAGATAATGTAACATGTAAGAGATAAATTTAATTCAACTTTATTTATATAGCGCCAATTTACAACATAAGTCATCTCAAGACACTTTACAGTGTAAGGTTTAAGACCTTACACATTATATAAATATATACAGAAATGAAGACATTGTACACCGACTGTATTCATTTATTCTAATAACAGCTTAGGTTGAATGTGTGTGTTCGATGTAAGGAAGAAACCTTACACTAGTTTCTACTGTATACTGCTCTGTTCAACGTTGAATAAGACTGAGCTCTGCGCATCACATTCGTATGTTGGTAGATTTATTTCTGATGCATATTCAACTTCTAGAGGGGGGATTTTTTACATTTAACAACAGAACATTTGTAACTGTGTTCCATTCTCTCTTTAGCTATGATTTGTCCCAGAGGCTTTTATTTCCTTACAGAACCGTCCTGCCTGCCTGTCTTGTCTCTGCCTGCAGCATGCTGTGATTTGCCAGCAAGGAGAAGAAGAGATTAATTTCTGAGTATGAGATTTAAATGTCAGCTTCTAAAATGCTCCTACGTGTTTAGGGTTCCTATAAATTGCTATGATATATGCCAGAGACTATAAAATAATGCAAGATTTGCTTGGCAGCATATTCATGCGATTTAAGTCAAGCATTTCAGTCTCTAATCAGGATTATCGTCAGAGCAGAAAAAAATGCAATAATTTGCTCTCCAATTTGTTGACATACATCTCTTTACAAATGGACAGATGCATTTTAATGTGGAATTCAAAATTACATAATTAGCTGGCTTTACATACACATGCTGTAACAGCTCATGATTTTGCAATATACTGCTCAAATGACAGTAACAATGTCTAGAAATAAGTTTTTATTGTTGTTATTTCCATGTGAAGAACGTTAAGACCACTGTCATGGTCTAGTCCCATTTTCTTGTTTCTTATGTGTGTTTCTCCCCCTCATCTCGCTCTGTGCTCTCCTGGCCACGCCCCCACTCACTGCCCTTGTCCTCACCTGTCTGCACGCTCCTGATCACTGCCAGCTGTTCTCAGTTATCTGTTCACATCCACTACTTTATGTGCTCCCCTCTCGTTGCCAGATTATGTGCTCCATGTTGCTTGTTCCTGTGCTTTTGCCGCTGCGCTGTGTCTTGTTTAGCAACTTTGTTTAGCCTTTTAGTCCCTGTATGAGTTTGATCCCCTGCCTTTCTGTTTTTGACTTTCTTCTATGAGTTTTCAGTGATTTTCTTGCCTCCCATAGGAGGGATTTTTAGTTTGCTTGTTTTGTCTTTTTTATGTTTATTAAATATATTTCTCTTGGGACCCCCCCTTAACCCTCCGGGCCTGATAGCCACTGTCTCTGTACCACTTGTTGGATGCACTGGCTGCCATATCTGCAATTCAGTGGGGGTTTCCGTACAAAGTCCAAAACTGGATATGTTTCCAAGTGTGGTTGTTTAGTTTATATTGCCACATTTTGTGTATCTAATCCAGTTCCTGACACCACTAATAAATCAGAGATCTTTTTTAAATATATGTAGTTGAAAATTAGGCAGACTACTGACTGGTTCTGACAGTCGTGACAAAAGGCACCTCTCTCCACTGCTTGTTTTCCAGGTAATCAGCAATGTGTAGGGCACGGATAGCTGGAAAAACAACAACACTTAGTTCCCAACAGCGCCGAGTTTGGGAACTAATGCAATACATGTATTTAATGTTGGCTGGTGACTGCGAGTAGTGTTGGTGGAGAGTGCTCCACCCATCTAAAAGCTACGGACATTGCTAATATAGCAGCATACTACAGTGTGTAAAGTGTACCTTCTCTCAATGTGGAGAGAGGTCTCATTTTTTGACACCTATAGCAACCCACTAAAGACAAAGACGCTGAGCTACATTTGTTTGAGTGTGAGTCTAACATCAGAAAAAACAAAACAGCACCACTGTGATGTTTAAAGAGCCTAAGCTCAGTACTGGCTGGGTGCAAGATGTCAGGATGCAGAGCTATAAGCTCCAGTGCTCTCTGACCCGAACTGACAACACCACCACACATCAAGCAAACACAAAATTAAACAACACAGCTAATAAGTTATTATTTACTGCGCCTACTACTTTCAAAACTTACATTTGTGCATTTGTTCCATGACAGAGGCCAAGTACCGACCGCTTTGTCTCTTGGCTTGACTGGTGTGGTGTAAATCTGCAATGACATTTGTCCTCACTACAAGGTGAGACTGGAATTAGGAAGAAGTGAGGCATGGGGCAGTGTGAACTGTCTGTGACAATTGTGTGGCAGCACAAACCTGGTGACTCGTGATTTATTTATAGGATCACAACACCTTATGTCACTCTGTGTTAAAGCGAACACTGGACATTGGACAACAGACCAGAAATGATGCAGGCAACGCAGGTTGAACTTTTAAGGGTGGTCTTATGTCTTTCAAGCTTTTAAACAAAAAAGAAATTGAATAGGGCAGCTCATAAAAGCTGATAGTTGAGAGGATTTTCCACTTGCCTAACCATTGTTTGTGTTATGTGCTGTCTCTGCACAAACGTGTGCAGTGTGCTAAGAGGAGCCAGGGCACATAGAAAATTCAAATTTGATTTTCTGTCCCCATGATGCACAGACCTTTCTGACCCTTTTTGTTTCTCAGTATTTACTAAACTGTACCCTAACATGTCTGATTCTCAGTCACCCAGGTGACGTCTGGAAGTGTATTTGAGAGATGACAGTCAAAATGCTGTTTCCAGGCTGCCTGTATGTCTGATGAAAACACACATGCTTCTCCAGAATGCTCCTGTAATTAGACATTAAATGATCGGTTTAAGTTACTTGTTGACCTAATTATAGTAGTTTGGTAGAATTCAAGAGAACGAATAAAACCAAACACAAACAGCCAATTAAACTGGGGGAAAAAAGTCTTTAAAAGGTCAACACCAGTGTGCCACAGAAAGCATGCAGAGTACCGTGATGGTTGTGAGGTGGTGATCGGCTACAAGTATCTGGCAGACAAGCTTCTGTACAGCCACACGTGTTTCAGAAACATATTATGCATGTGAAACTTATTGTAAACTTGAATGGAAGTTGAACTGTGTGGCTTCCTGGTACAAGGGGCTTTCAAGCTTTAAAAAGTACTGAGTGCTGGGATGAACTAGAAATCTTAGCTCTGTTGACAAGTGTATTTTGTCATAAATTCATGACCGTTGTTTTATCTGAAATAAAGAAATAAGAATGGCCTGGACAATAACTTAATGCTGCCTCCGTTAGGCTATTCTTCAATCAAAATCAGATTTGGCCTGTTCCCAAAGTGCTGTTAATACAGCACTGAAAGCAAATGCAAGTGAACTTACTGGATGTCACAGTGAGAGCAAACATAATTTTTACGCGAGGCTGTTTTGTTATTATTATAATATGCATGTAAACTAAAATTAACTGACCAGCAACTCTATTGCATCACAGTGATACTATGAAGGTGATGTGTCGGGTGAAGTCGGTCAGGTTTGATTGCTGTCACTGAAGTCACAGGCTCTTGGTGATTTTTCTCTAATTTCATAAAATCGAATTCATTCGAAATGGAAAACAGTCACACTAAACAAGACTAGAACCAAACTGTACTACTGAGTCAAACAGATGGTCAACATGCTACACCAGTAGAAAAGTCATTAAAATATCAGCAGGGTAGCCTGAAATAAACAACATGTTAAGCCGGAAAAATC
The DNA here is from genome assembly GCA_032359275.1 of Microctenopoma steveboyesi. Lineage (NCBI taxonomy): Eukaryota > Metazoa > Chordata > Actinopteri > Anabantiformes > Anabantidae > Microctenopoma > Microctenopoma steveboyesi. Next base: position 10,509,818 of record JAUMHF010000021.1, read on the forward strand.
AATAAAGTCAGTCATTTAAGTTCCTTTTGTATGGTGGAGACAGATCAAAGAAACGATAATATATAGTGGCTGTAAATCTGTCAGCTTAGGGTAAAAAACAGTTAATGCACCTTTAAGGATGCATCAATTATTAAACTTACAAACCTCATGTTATTTATCAGTAGACATATCCAGTAATATCTGGTGAGACATACAGTCTGTGTGAGATCTATATGTAGACCTGGTCACTGTATAGTGGATGCAGAAGCAGAATGTCTGAAGATCAAACATAAAGGATGACAGCGACACAACTGAGGACAAGGACCAATATGGACAATAGTGCAGTATGCAGCTAGATAACTAGCTACTCATTCATCCACACTGTCCCCCTTTCACAAGCACACTGCGCACTGGCAACTCTGTCTTCTCCTAATCATGTGCTACAAAACAAAGTACCATCTTTTTTCTAGCACTTGCCACCAGTCGCTCTCCTGTTTTCTCTAGGGAGAAGAAGAATGGGGAGAGAGTGCGTGACGGCAACGAAAGTATTCATTCAGCTGGAAGTACAACTCATGCAGTGTGTGACCACCGTGATTGATGCTGCACTGCTGACTCTGTCACATGCCACAGCACCAAGAACGTCTAAACCCCAACCCACTGCCAGAACTCCCCGGCACAGCAGGCACTCACAGTTAGCAGACCAGTGTAAGCCTTAGGAATCAAATCCCTTGCGGAACTAAGAATTATGCTGAGTACAATAGCCCAGTGATGGCTAATGAGCAAAAAATACAGCTCTGGTTGATTTAGGTGTTTCTGGGGTGGGCTGGTGGTAAGAGACTTTTGTCCGTTTGTCCTGATGAGGGCCGGGATGCAGAAATAGCAGAATCGATTCCCAGCTGTGGCACCCCTGCCCATCCCCTATATCAGGTGAGTCCCTGGGCTCCCAAAGCGGGATGGGTCAAATGCATACATGTAACAATGTATTCAATGAGACTGGAGATTGCTCTTCATCTCTTGTCAAGCCCTGTGAGCATCAAGACACTTATTTCAACTATCCATATATTCTGATTTCCGTATGAAGACAGTAAGTAAGTCCAGTGTTAGTGGTAACCAACCTGGATGTCAGGAAAATAAAAACAGCACATAATAAATGTGTCTGCTTCTCTTATTTTCCCATAAATACTAAATGATAATATAATAAAGCTCTCCAGTGAACCACTCACCACTATATCTAAATACTTTGCCTTGTAATAAGGGGTCATAAGCATAAATGTCTGTGAAACTCTGCATCATTAAATCCAAAAGTACAGATACTGTGGTGCTGTGGCACATGCAGCAACACACAGATAATACAGACATCAATTTCAGCCAGTATAAATTCAGTTACACAGCCAGCTGTTCCCTTAAGACATGGATCTAGACTCCCAATCAAAAGCTAATTACTCTGAATACCAGAGTGCTGATGGTATAATACTTTTCTACAATATACAGTTCATTTAAACAATAAGGTAGAGTTTATCCTATGTGGTTAGACCTTATGAAAGATTAAGTCCCCTTAGCCCTCAGCATGTTATTTTTTCAATGAATGCACAGAATATATCGAATGACAATGCAATAATAAAAGCAAATATTTGTGTCATTTATGAACACACTGTCTATACTCTGTTGTATGCATGTTGTGCATGTTTGTATCAAACTATTGTCTTATGCAGCATTGTGATCACTTACAAACTCACTTAGTCACATTAGTCACACACACACACACACACACAGACATATATACACATACATATATATATATATATATATATATATATATATGATAAAATAAAGACCAGCTGGCACCTGTAGCCAAACTGTGACATGGTCTGAGTCAGCTGTGGATTATTTGCCCGCACAACTTAAAAATGTGACAGGCAATACCAAATTTAAGCTGTGTGGAGATTCTGCAATATTCAAAGACAGTAGCAACCCAACCACTGATCCATGCATTAATGGGAGAATTAAAATACAGGAAGTGTGTTTTGGATCTTTTAAAAAAGTGAAATAAAAAATATCACACGAAGAAGCAATGGTTCACTATAAAGAGCTTCTAGCTGGTCTCTCCAAAGCCCAAATTTGATCTCCCTAAGCTACTCCACTTGGCCATGTTAGTGAGAGTGACACAGGAATGAAGGTTTTATTCAGAGATTTTATTTGGTTATCCTCTCTATCCACTGATACTGAGTAAACATTTACCCAGTGAAAAAGTAATCGTCCTTGTCCTGCTTTTTGTGCATAGTTGTAAGTAAGTAAATGCAATTTTAAAAAATTAACTATTTAAGGGAAAAAACATCATAACAAGATTCAAATGTGGTGGAAGTGTAATGTCTCGGGGCTGCTTTGCAGCTTCGGGACCAACAGGCAACTACAACTTTCCATAACTGAACCATGAATTCTGCTCTTTACCAGAACATCCTGAAAATGTCGCACCATCAGTTTGTGATCTCAAGCTCAAGCACACTTGGGTTCTGTGGCAGAAAAAGTCCTTAAGTCATAGCATGACTGTACCATGCTAGTCGTGCTTGAACATCATTCAGTGTTGCTGAATTAACACAAATCTGCAAAAAAAGAGTGAGCAGAAATGCCCCGCAGTGATGTGAAAGACTCATTGCCAGTCATTGCAAAGCTTGACTGCAGTTGTTACTGCCAAGAGTGGTACAATCAGGTTATTAGGTTTAAGGGGCAATTACTTCTCCACGTAGTGTTAAGCAGGCGTGGAGAGATTTAAAAACTGCATTTTGTACTTACTGAAGTGAACTTTGTGTAATACTAAAACGTGGAAGGGGGCAAATACTTTTTTTAAAATACTGTAATTCCTCTGAGTCTCGGGTGGTGAAGGAGTGTGTGTATTATGAATGAGAGTAACTTTATCTCACCCAGCACGTTTGTAATGTAATATCACATCTCTCTGCACAGACCTTTGCATGTAGCTTGAATGACCAGTGTGACGACACCTCGCCTTGACTCGGTACACACACGCTACACATACGTGTACAGAGACAGAGCTTTGTTGTTAAGGACGCATTCTAACATTTCCACCTCCAAATCTGTGACAAACATGAAGGTTATAACGCACAGCTGTCCTTCAGTGCCTTACCAGCTAAGTGCCAGTGTCCTCCAACTCGAAATATTTCCACACAGGTCTCGTCTCCGTTCGTCCTGGTGTCCTGTCCTGCTACGTCCGTCCGCGTTCTCTCTACGCTGCGTTAATATCATGTGTGTCTCGGTGAATTGTCCTCCTAATCTTGCCAAAAGTGGGATGAGAAGAACCCGGGTTCCGCCTACCGCACATCGACTCAAATCAAATGGTATTGGTTGCGAAACCGGAGCGCGCAGTTACACGATCACGAGAGACCCTGTGCGGCGCGCGCGCCCCGAATCGTTGGACAATCAGGAGCAGATTGATATTATCAGCCGGTGAAGAGGTCGTGTCCCCTGCGTGTATTGTGATGGAAATGTGACTGCCGCCACACACCCTGACGGTGTCAGGGTATATTTCACTTTTATGGATTCAGCGTCGTGCTCGAGCGCGCATCGCGAGACAATGAGACAGTGAATGACCGCGGATAAAATACACACGTCGCCTGTTTAATTCATCAATTCCAGCCCCCCCTTTTAACTTGTTCTAAAAATATAATTCACGTGGACCTTTAAGAGAAACGATCCAATTGCGATGTGCTCTTCTAATACGCAATCGGCAACGTAAACAGCTGCCCGGGCCATGTGCCACCGAAGCCCACTGCTGCTTACGCACATTGGAGACGCACGATCCATTTCTAGGTCATCGGCGGTCGCGTTTTTGATGTCACGCAGCTCCGGGGATCGTCTCTGTTGTCTCTCCTCTAGATCATGTTCACCGAGGAAGTCACGCCTGTAGGTAAAATTAGACCAGGTTCCCTCCACCTGCGAACATGTAGGATACATACACAAGGATGTTTAGAGCTATATATACATATTACTATTATTCATTCATTTGTAGCTCTTTTATAACCCAATTATCAATTTATTTCAAATTCTGAGCTCAGTAATTCAGTGTTCTTCACTACCATCCGCTTAATCTGCAACCGTGGCTTCCTTTAAAGCTGTCACAGCAAACCTGACCTTGTGGGAAGTAGAGGACATATAAAGCTCAGCATGTGCTCTGAGGTTGTCTCAGCGGGGAATGGCTACCCGTAGAGCGACGGGCCAGAGATGCTTAGAGATACATCCCAAAGGTCAGTGGGAGAAGCGAACAGATGTATGCTATAGTTCAAAGGAAGAATCAAGTGCACGAAGGCAGTGGGTTTTAATATGCAGTATATATTCAGAGAACTGTACTACTAATTTAAGGTGAACACAAAAGGACACCTGGCAGCTGCTTCTGGAGGCACAGCATTTTCATTCAGCTGCATGAACTCCACCTGTTCTTTCTTCTTCTAATGGTGTGTATTAGTCTCACCTTGCCTCACCTATCTGTCAGCTTCAAAAGGTGATGCATGTGCAGCGCTCCAGATGACTACCAGGAACAGTTATGTGCAAGGTGTAACCATAGAAACTAGGTGTTCAAATGTCTGCATCACAAGGTGACTTCTGGGAAGCCATACTAAATGACTAACAAACTATAGAATTATGTATGTTCAAGCCATTATATATATAAAATACCTAGAATGACCAGTATGTTGATGTTAAACAGGGATAACATTTTTAAGGTTAGTTGAATTTGTTTAGCCTTTCACTATACTAACATTTGCTAAATGTCATTAAACATAACTGAGGCTAATGGTAATGTAATTATTGGAAACTATTAGGTTTACATAGTTGGTTATTTGATGATCATGCCAATGGATAACTATGACTTATCTAATTTAGTCTTACTGTAGAGGCATCACTTAGATTTAGACATTACTATATTCAGAATAATGGAAGTGTTGTCAGTTTGGTTGGCAGAACTGCATGTGCATAATGGTCAGACAGACTCTTCTTTTACTGTCTGAAATTTCAGTTTAAAGGGGGACTTTGGTCAAGAGCAGTTTGACCTTTGTTTGCTCTCATCAAAACAACATAATGACGAACATTCAAATCTCACCTCAGCTCAACAAAGAGCAATTCACATAAAATGGACCCTAATGTATTAGATCAACAAAGCAGTGCAATCTTGTGAACAGCTTTGAATGGATTCATGAAAACAATGGGAGCCTGTGACTGCCGGGAGGCCAGGAAAATCTGTACAGTATGAAAGCTTATGACTTTAGCTGTAGTAAAAAAAAAAGAAGTGGATTTATCTTCAAAGACAGGCCTTGAAAAAAACTGTTACTGTCTGTTACTTTGAATCTGTATGGTATTCCTCTCATTTTGTAAATACTTTCTTTCCTGCATCTAAAAAGAACATATTAAGTGAGATTTAATTTTAATATTGCTTGTTTATCTTGTTTGTTTGTTTTTCTCTTTAATTACGATCTTTTCCAAGGAGCTAACTTCCCAAAGATCTGTGGCCCTCTCTGAGGTCGTGTAAATCATTTGAAAAAGAAAAAAACAATCTGATCTCAGATCACTAAACCCATTCAGTTTATGTTGCTGAGCCTTGCTTGGAGATGCTGCAGTCGAACTCAATTAAGGTCAATCTCCCAGTTCATTCATCGTTTACGGTAGAGATGCTGTGTGTGATTAGCCAAAGCAACATGGTGGTTATGTAATTACCAAAGAACCCTAAACAATATTTCACTGCACAGACTTTGCATTTCACCAGAGTAGGTGTATTGTCCTGCATGAAACCAAACTGGTTAATTCATGAATCAAGTGTTATGCTGACTCATACTGATCTGATCTGCAGATGTAACATTTGATATAAGCTATAAGATACCAGTACAAGTCATTTAAATTGCTTTTAAACTAAATGCAAAAACTTTGGTTTTTAATATTAGTCTTTGTATTTTAAAATGAAATATAGAAACTGCACAGTATGTACATGGTGTATGGCACTGTTAATGTATTTATTGAGAACAGCAGTGCACGATTCCACTTTTTTACCAAGCCTCTCCCTTCTTAGTACAGAGACCCCTATTGTTGTTGCCCTACATATTTTCCACCAGAAATACACCAGCTATGTCAGCCATTTGTATATAGTCATTCGTTTTTCTGTCACAACCTAAGTCACCACCTAAGAAAATTAACCTGCACAGACAATCTGCCTCTGTTTCCACTGAAATCGAAATGTTCCCGATTAGCTCTCACTGGCCACCATCACAGAATATTTGCATTAAGTTCAGCTTTCCTAAACATTTGGGTTGCAGCTGTTTTGATTTCATCCATAGAAAATTAGACATGAACATTATTTCTTGACTCAAGAAAAGTTGTTAATCCCAGCTTTCAACCGTATCCTGCTGTTTTCATTCCAAACATGGAGTTTAGTTGTCATAGAGATGGATTCTTTGACACGAAAGCTATTCATTAATTCACCCAGTTTTAAATTATATGCGATTATTTAACCCGAACATCAGAAACACTAATAGGCAATGGTTTACATTGGTTGAAAACAAACAACTTATTGTCAGTGACTGTAAATGTCACAGTAAGCCAGAGTAATCAGGGTGTTTCTACAGCATTTATCAAGAGGAGACATCTGTCATACGAGGAGAATGATGTTTGTTATTCTCTCCAGACTTCAATCATCTAGAAAGTTTTTAAAGAACAAGTTCACAAAGTGTCCCCTCTCCTAAACACACAAATACATACTTGGGCCACCTGCCCATCCTACTCTTATACCATCAAAGAGCCTGTACTGAAATACACAGCTCTGCAGGACAGAGAGAAGTCCTGAGCATTATTTCTCTCTGTGGGAGGAATTCCCTGAAGGAGTGTTCTAATCATTCCAGGAGGGAGCTGAAACATCAAGGCCCGAAGAGGGTAAAAGGTCAGGAAGACTAAGAGTAGATGCGGCAAAGATGAATAAAAGCACATTCTCAAATAATAGTTTCAAAAATACCTCTTTGATTTGATTGGCCTGCTGTGCAAATAAGTTGTATTTTACACACAGACCAAAACTTTTACATTTAAGAACTGGGTAAATGAATTCAGCTATGAATAAAGTGTTTCTACCATAAAATACAATACATTTAGATAACATGCTGTAATGATTTGTTACTAGTTGGACCCAAGAATAGGCTGGACACCAGAGGCAGGCCAATTTCCCAAAGTTCTTAGTTCCCGAAACCACACCCCCACAAATGTGGTATAGAAATAAAGTCTTAAATGTCCCCTTTAGAAAGCAAAATAAGTTGCTTTATTGTTATGTGGGGGTGGGAGATATTCAAGTTTCTAAAAGTCCTCTACAGAGGGCAAATGTGAGCTAGTCCTGAAGTTGCACCAACCTCCCTGTTACCAGGAGTTTTGTAACGGGGTGAGATTATGAGGAATCAGAGTGGCGGAGACGAGAATAGAAAAGCAACGACTTTATTAAACAGGGGAGGCAGGAGGACGGCTGGTGCGGAGGCTGGAGAATAACGGGTCCACGAGACCCCGGGAGGCG